>JAUMHE010000085.1:10063354-10087847 GCA_032359235.1 Enteromius mattozi | reverse complement strand
AAATCCTGTTTACATGAAATAAACCTGCTCCCGAGCAGGTTTACGCTTACGGACCTGTTGCTATGACAGCAAGTCCCGGATGAGCGTCGAAGAACTGAACGATCCAAGATCACACGAAATCGTCAACAATCAAATCCAGCTAACTTAGTTAGCGAGGTACGAAGAACGGACCCCAGGAAGCTCAAACAAACAGAGCAATGTTTTGTAAACATGACATTTTTTTTTAAGGGAAACAATGAATATTTAAATGACTTTTTTAGTTGTTCCAGCATATTAAGCTGGAATAGGAATTTTTTTTTTTAATCTTTAACTCCAGTTTTACTTTTAAATCTAGCTCAAAGTTTGTAGCTCTCTAAACTAACACCACAGAACCCAGTTGACCTCAGACGAACTGGAAAATTCAGTAAGAGACTGTCTTAACAGTAAAAAAGTAGCATTTCAAACAGAAACGCACGCCAGGTTCTCCTCTCCTTCATATGCTGTCTCTCCCACTGCACTACTGCGCCTGAAGCAACGCGCTACTGTTCCCATTATGCTCACCAGGCTGTCCCAAGATGATCAAAAGTACATAGCAGGATGTCTCTCTCTCCTCTTTGCTGAGCTTGCTATTGTGAAATGCCTGTCTTATAATCAGTTATCCACACCTGCCGTATCACCGCAGGTAACAGAGGCAGGAGTCTGTTATTCAAAATCCCCCCAACAGATTCAGAGTAGACGTCTTTTCCCTCGCATTAAAGATGCTTAATGAGCCCATAACAACAGTAGGAACCTGAGATATAATGTCGATTCTCTCTGCGTGTCAGCTTCTGTGGTGGAAATCTTCACACGGGATGCAAAGTCACTGACCTCATTGCCTCGGATAAGCCGTCACGGATTAAGTAGGAATTTACATATAGTGAGATGAAATTCAGCCCTACCCAGAACCACCTCAGTTGAACCTTTTATTCTCTGTGAAAATTACTAACAGCCGTTTAGGGAGGTTGTCGCTGAATTAATGAATTTTGGAGTCGGGTGATCTCATTAGTTTAGATTAATCTCTTCAACTTCTCATTCTTTTTCACCTTTGAAGATTCAGAGAAGTTTTATTCATTCATCTGCACCTGTTCGTCCTATTGCTCTTCTATAAAACAGATTGATGTGCCAACTGGTGCCATCTGCCTAACCTAATGAACTTTTTTAAAGAGACAGTTCACCCAAAAATTACAATTCTGTTATCCTTTACTCACTCTCGTGTTGTTCCAGGTCTTCTGAAACTTGTAGCTTGTTGTGAGGAACGAACCAAATCTTTCAAAAGTCATTTTTTGATCCAGTTCACAGAATCGTCTAATTGATTAATTCATTAATCCAGCTGATCCAGTTCTTCAAATGATTCAGTTTGACTCACTGAATCAGTTTGACTCACTGATTCAATCGTAGCTCTTATACGGATACTCAAGGGAAGCTGGATTGTGTTCGACTACTTCTATGATACTTTTATGATTCGTTTTGTCTTCAGATTTTCTCCTTTTGTGTTCCACAGAAAAAATAAAGTCATACAGGTCTGGAAAGACACGAGGGTGAGCAAATGATGACAGATTTTTCATTTCTGCTTTTCATTCCAGCCACAGAGGGCAGCGAAGTGCCAATTGAGATCGTCCAGCAGCACTCAGATTTCAGACAATTGGTTCGTAAACCGTTTTGCTCGGATGTTCTTCCAAATCTGAAATCTGCTGTTTCTTTTTGACAGTTTATTCCATTACTGTGGAAATGCACTGCCAGAAAGAAGTGCCAGAGCTATGCAGGCTTCAAAAGATGGGGCAAAGTCTCAAATCTTTGTCTAAAAAGTTGCCCAGCTTGAATTATGATCACAAACCTTCATCTTGTGCTGTTATTTATCTAAGAGTTCAGTTTTTCATTGCGCACTTACTGTTGACAACAGAAATGACTGTAGAGAAAGGAGTCAGAACACAACACAGGCCAGATTCAAACCTAGATTTCTGAGATGAGCACCAGAACACTAAGCCACAGCTCCAGCATTGGCTTTCACTTCTAAAAGCAGAGTACATCTGAAGGTATTACTATATATGAAACTGCTACGCTTTTATATTGTCCCTGGCTGTAGAGCCGTAAGATTTTAAACATGAAATTATTTGCATCAAGCTCTGGAACATTTTAACTGTCAAGCATTCTCACCTTGTCTGTTGGACTCATATGAATCAATTGTATTGATTGACCGACAGATTGCACACTTCAGTGTAACAAATTTAAGATCTCAAAATTGCAACCCTTATCTGGGGAGCTTAAAGTAAAAGAGTTTCATGTTATGTTCTTTTGAATGATTTATTGTTATTGATTTGTGAAGTCAAGGGTCGACATAATGAGATTATGTGTCAATACAGGTGTTTTTGGTCATTCATCTTGTGCAGCATATAACGCTTTGTAGGAAGCACTGTGGATCTGAGGAACAGTAGCGTGCCAAGATTATTGCATATTAACCGCTTAATTAATAGTCAATGACCTCAGCACCCCGTAATATCATGCAGTTCATTTAATCTATTTCTTAGGGGCCTGAATCCACTTAGAATCGAGTCCTAATGATTCATTTATGAAACTGCAGAGTTCTGAGCTTTGCATATTTGAGAAATGTGCGTGATGCCTTGAAATCAGATGCAACAAAAACCTCCTATTAGCATATTTCCAGAGTTTGCTTGTCGATTCATCGGGATTAGTGTTGGGTGAGTTATGCTGCATTCACGCCATCAGCTGTGGACAACACGTGACATTTTACTCATCGCTTTCCATATTGTCGAACTCAAAGGAAGAGCCTAAGTAGTGCCAAAATGAACCTGACGACATCCACGTGGTACATTTGTCACAGGTCCAAGTCATAACTCTCAGAACGCTCCAAGTTCACAGGTTGTAATTCTGAATTCAGGAGCATGTGAGGGCTTTGGCATTGAAATTGTTTCCATAGAAACACAGAATTTAGATAGAGTAGAAAGACACATGTTGTCATCGCGTAATTGCGACATGACGTGAAGGCAGCTTTACTTAAAGTAATCCACTACAATTAAGAATTACTTCTTTTTACTCCATAATTGTTGTTTGATTACATCACAT
Source organism: Enteromius mattozi (assembly GCA_032359235.1). NCBI lineage: Eukaryota > Metazoa > Chordata > Actinopteri > Cypriniformes > Cyprinidae > Enteromius > Enteromius mattozi. Next base: position 10,084,748 of record JAUMHE010000085.1, on the reverse strand, counting down.
GATTATAAATTGATTACTGCATTTAAAAAGTAATCAGATTACTAATTACTTTCAAGTTACTTTCAAGTTTACTTTAAAAGTTATCAAACCTCAAACATACACTACAAAATCAAACTCATAGTAATTTAAAATTGACTGAAAAAAGTATCAGCAACTTGAACGATCACTTGGATTTTTCCTGACAACAGCGAAAAGAACTTGTTTAGTCGTTTTGGATAGTAGAGATAAGAGTAATACATCATTAGAAACTGTAAAAGTGTACTTTTATTTGTATGCATGCAATATCAGCAATACGTGATTTTGTAAAATAAAGAAAACAAATAGGGTGCGCTTTCTGTAGTCTTAGCCTCCGCAAAGATCTTTCTGAAATGCGTGACTAAATGGACAATAATATGTAAAATCGAGTGCAACATTTTTAAATATAAATGGCAACCTTTCATTGTACAGTATCTAAAAGTTGTGCAACTAATTTGCATTTTAGCTTTCATTCTCTGGTGATTTATTAAAGGTCACGCTGATACGCAAAACATGATTTTAAAATGCATTTGACTTTATTTTTTACATGACACTGCATTTGTAAATTAAGTAACAATTTTATTGACATCAGTAACTCTAATCACATTGCATAAATTTAAAGTCTAATCTATTACATTAGTGCGTTATCAGGAAAAGTAATTAGCATGCAGTAATGTTACTGTGTAACACATTTGAGAAATGGATGAAAACCTGTTAAACAGGCATTTGTCAGCACACACACTTAAAGCAGGTCCCTTGAGCGGCTGTTCCACTTCAGTGATGTTAGTTGTGGAAGACTGTAGGGCCGAGGAGAGGTCTGAGAATGGGGTCAAAATGTCACGGCTGAGGTAAATTGCAAAAACAAATTCAGGTTTTACTGTGAAATAAGGGTCTGTGGTGGGGTTCACACTTCTTGACTTCACGGCTTATAGTTGAGGGAAATCAACCGTTCATTGTTAAAACTGAGACTCCTTGTGTGTTATATAGACACTATAGATTTCAAAACGCATACATTTAGTGATATGTTTTCATAAAAAAATGCAACTACAATTCAATGCATATATATTTTCTATATATAGTTTTAAAGCACATATCATATCAAGCTCATTGTGGCTGCAAATATAGATAAGAAAAGCTGAATAGCTGAAGTTGACCTCCCATTCAGGGAATAAACAGGATATGCAAAGACAGTATCTATCAAGCATTCATGATTGTTTGCCATGGTCACAATCTGATGATATATTCCCGTCTCTTTGGGACTGGGATTGAACTGTGATATAGTCTAGCTGCATATGGCTTGAGGTGACTCCTGTGAGGGAGAAATTGAATTCCACACTCCTACTGTTCCTCTGCCCCCCTGCACTGAATCCCATTGTCTGAGTGAGATAAAGTAACCAGATTTGTAGCCCTGCAGTCTTGTGTTTTTCCCTGTAGAAGATTGCAGGTTTGGAAGAGGCTGAGTCTGCGGCGCTTGTTACTGTGGGTCTTCAGGGCATTTGTGGTTTTGCATCAGACTCTCAGTGACTCTGTGAGGGTCTCGGGTTTGTGGTAATTAACGCCAGCTGCTCGTTGTTTTCAGTTATGGTGAACATAATTAGAGTTTTATATACGATCTGTAGTCATCTCTGTTGAACACTGTGTATGTGTAATACTTGCAGGAAGCAACACACACACACATATATGCAATGATCTCCAGAGCAATGAAGGAGTCAGTGAGAGACCAAAACTAAAGGAAAGTAATAAAACCCAGACATTATTTATTCCAACACAGTCTCACGACCAATTCGTACGTATAAGTATGAGGTCCCAAATTCATGCTAATTCGTACTAATTCGTACGACCTCACTCGGGTAGGTTTAGGGGCGGGGTTAGGTTTAGGTAATTCGTACAAATTCATACGAATTGGCAACTCATAAAATACGTACGATTTAGAAGAAATCATATGAATTATGATGAGTGAGGTCGTACGAATTTGTGTGAATTAGCCACCTCGTAAAATATGTACGAATTGCCGTGAGATGCGATTAATCACGATTCATCATTTGACAGCACTAATTATTATTATATTGTTCTTTTATTCATTCATTCATTCATTCATTTTTATTTTTTAATTGGTCAATATCTGAGGTTTTAATGAAATAAAATGTGAGTGTTTATGTTACTGGATAAATATTTTAATATTTGTGCTCCAAAATAATGATATTTTAATATAAAATTTATTTAATATGTAATACATAATAAAGCCAATTTTAAAATTTTGCACGCTATATTATAATGTATAGGCTACATTAATGTATAAAACCTGTAGTAATTTAAAGTTATGTTATAGTGTTTTATTTATTCATTTAATAATGTAAAATAGGGTATTTTTTGTCATGAAAGATTAAATTATTAGTATAATTAGTGTTGTTGTTGTTTTTCTTTCATAATTATTTAGGTTGTTTTTGGTCAGTAATTAAGGTTTCAATGTGTACTGTGTATTTTACTTCATCATACCAAAATAATCTTAATATTTTAGTACCTAATTTTAATTTCTAATGTCTATTTTTTCTTTTGTGATATGTAAATCCACAGTAATTAAAATATATTTTTTTAGTGTTGAGTTTTAGTTGTAGTGTTTTATCTTTTATTTATGAAATACTATAGAATTTTAATTGATTATTAGCTATGTATTTATTAGATATTTCCTATAACATAAAAAAAATCTTTATTCTTTACATTTTTAACCGACAACGTCTCTTCATTTTAATATCCATTATCCTTCATCATTCCTTCATTTCTCAGTCCTGTTCCTTTCATGTCCTGGATTTCCCTGCATTCTTTCACTTCTTTTAACAGATGAGAGTGTTTCAGAAGAGACAGCTCTGCCACTGTATAAAACCTGATGAAACCTTCCCTTCGCCTGCAGGAATCTATGTAGATGAGTTTTGTATAAATACAGAACAAGGCGAGGTAAATGATACACCTCTGATACCTGCAGCGTGGTAATGGCCTCTGCAGAGGTTGATTGAGCCCGCAAGGCTCTTGGTACAGTGCAGTGTCACCGAGGGATCTTTTAATAAGCCATTCATAGCTTCTGGAGCCTCACGGTGCAGCTACAGCACTTGCCTCACAAAAGAACCATTCGTTTCCCACATCAAATGAGCTGGGAGAAATCGCACTTGTCCATTTGCAATATTAGAGGTTATGTATAGTTTGGTGCCGGCAGTCTCACTCTGGGGCTGTGGTCATGAGGAAAACTTTTAACCTTTTTACACAACTTGTGAGTAAAGTAGAGCAAAGGTGCAGAAATCATGCCACTTATTGAGCATATTGATCGTCTGAAACATGGGATTTTTATTTGCCTGAAATGAGGAAGAAAATGGTTCTTAGGGTTTAGTTAGTTTGTTTCGTTCGTTCATTCGTTCATTTATCCATTCATTCATTCATTCATTCATTCATTTAATTATTATTTTATTTTATTTTTTATAATAACTTGGGCCATGCAGTTTATTTGGGAGAAATTGAATCGAACTGAATTGAATTGAACTGATTTTTTAAATTTTAATTTAATTTTTTTTTATTAAATTTATTTACATTTTATTTATTTTATTTTATTTTAATTTAATGTTTTGACATTTTATGACATTGTGGCAAGGTGTGTTCAGTGCTGTGCTAATTTGGGAGAAAATAGTTTACATATTTAATTTTAAAAATGTAAAAAATGTCTATATATTTTTTCTTATTTTATTATTTTGGTACTTTACTATTATATTATATTATATTATATTATTTTCTATTGCATTTATGGTCTATTATATTAAATCTATTTATCATAAAAATCATCATAAAAGTGTAAACAAAAAGAAAGAAAAAGAAAAGAGTAGATTAGATTCATTATACAGACTAATATACTGACTCCAAATCATTACTGTGTTGAAAGAGCTTCTAAACCCATTGCAGAGTCTCTGAATCTGAAAAACATTATCCTGATGGGCAAGGCCTGTGTGTTCAACACTGAAACAATTACTTTAATCTGTGCTGGTGTTTCTAAGCTAAAGCTCAATATGCTTGTCAAATGACTTGTTTGTAGCATTGAAGGATCTTTCATTATTGACATCAATCTTCCGCCGCAACTCTAATATACAATCTCCTGACTTTTAATTAAGACTTTAATTTCAGCAATAAACCCAATCATAAAACTCAAAATTGGTTTTATAGCCCTGGAGATGAATTGGAAAGCATTGGAAGAATGAGCTCTTGGAGGCTTTTTTTCATGGCGGGAATGCAGACAATCAGAGTCGTGATTTGAAAGGATGGTTGTGATGAGCATTCAGAGTACTTACGGTCATCCTGTAACGCCATTAAAGCTGCACTAATTAGATACGCCACGCAGTGTTTTGAATATTTTACCATTTGGGTTGCTGCAATTTTTGGAAATATGTTAATAGGATTGGTTTTTCACTGGGGACTACAGTTTGCAGTGTAAAATAACTAGTAATAAGTTATTGGCACCTATTACAGTTAACTAAAATAAAAATAAACTACTCGCTGGTCATGAATAATAATTAGGGCCATTAATATTAATTGACAATTACCATAATTATTTATTATGTTAAATTGAGAGTCTAGACACTTTAAGATGAGTCATGCTAAAAACATGCACAAGGCAAAGTTATCATTTAAACAGCAGTGATTATTAATTAAAACTATAACAGTAATATGTATCTGTTGCATGAATAAGCAATTGATAATATTATCAACCCCTACTACAGAATTTACAAATATTGATGCAATGAAAACAGTATGATTTTAAAATGATCATCCCTCCAAAACAGAGAAATTATCTTTCACAAACATCTACATGCCTGTCTCGCATACAATATTTAAAAACGTCCTGGCTCTTCCAAGCTTTATAATGGCAGTGAATGGCTGTTTTTTTTTAATAGTCCAAAATGAGTCGCATCCATGCATTTTAATCACTACTTCAAAATCCTCTTTCTCAAATCCGGCTGTTCTGAGATTCCTGGTGCAATGATGTAGTTCTGCACAGGCCCCTCCCACGATAGTTAATTGACAAGACCTGAGACCTGCCCCTGAGTGAGCTGTCATCAGTCCGCCAGTCTCTGATTAATGCCGAGTTCAGACTGCATGATTTTCAAAGTAGTCGCATCACAGATCTTTCCACACTGCATGACTATCTGGGGTAGCGTTCAGTAGGGGCTGTGTTCACACTGCATGATAGATCGGCGACGGGGTTTCACACCTTCCTCCCCCAACATCCCGCTGCCCTGGATGTTGCTCTCTCATTGGCTGTAGGTAATTGCCGATGTTATTCAGTCAGAATACATTTCACACGGCATGATTTTTGATTCGCTCTGATCGCGTCTTTGATAGTTCACACTGTGAGATTGTCACTCATGTGAATGAGCACCGATTTGCCTGTGATTTTGGGCATTTGTCGGCGATTTCTCAAAACCTGTCCGCGATTCAAAATTGGGGCTAAAATCGTGCAGTCTGAACTCCCCATAAGGGACTGAGGTGTTTTGTTGTTGAATGTAATAATGAATATAGCAGTCGTCAGTTACTCCCGACATCTGAGCCGCTGAAGACACAGAGGATTAATGTTACAGCGGGTTTTTATGAATCTTTGCAGTTTGCCTTTCCTAATAATGTGCTAGTTTGCCAGTTTTGTTGCTGAAGTTTACAGTCTGCTCATCACCCCACGAAGAGAGGGGCGGGGTCAGCAGAGCTCATTAGCATTTAAAGCAACATGGACTTGAATGGCTTGCTAAAAACAGAGAATATTTTGACAGGATAAAGGCATGTTCACACCAAGCATGATAACTATAACGAAAAATCATTTTTAATATTAATCAATAGCAGAATCCACATCACAATGATAACGAAAAAGGCAGGATATAGTTGGAATCATTTTCAGAACAATTTTTAACTATCATTTTTGAACGATACAAACATTGACAGCCAATCAGAATCCATCCTGCTATCATGAGCCGCAGAATTTAAAGCGGCAGACGTGAGTGCACTTGCACAGACGATATCGTTCGGCGGTGTGGACGCAAATGTAGTTATCGTTATAGTTATCGTGCTTGGTGTGAATGGGCCTTTAAGAAGGTGTTTTTACACTACCATCAGGAAATTTTAACCAAAGTATGTTAGAGACTTTTCATTAAGACCCTAAAGAATCATATCAACTTGTGGATAATGGGCATCTGCTGATCCCTTTAAATATTCCAGACTTTTGAGTACTTTGAAGTGTATCGAAAGGCGCTGTAGTGGGTATAACGGCGAGTTTCCATCCATCCTGAATGTAATTCATCAGGAAGAGTGTTACAGCAAAGCAGAGAGATTCTCCAACCCAATCTGTGTATTCCTCCACATCTCGCAGACACTAATAAGCTCATATCAAGAGGTAAATGGAGCATTTGGCCAGTTGCCCTCAGTCCAAATGTGTAATTTGGCTTCAGATTACAACTCATCAGCGAGCGAGAATTACTCTCCCGACAAGTTTTGCTGTGAACCCGGAACCTTAATTCCCATTTTAAAGTGAGCACCTGAAGGCAGGAGATGAGAGGAGCTCTCACAAAACGCTCTGTGATGTGATGCTGTATGGTCCAGGGAATGTGTTGCGTAAAACGAGTTCAAAGCAGCTGGAACGGTGTAGCCGGCAGCGCGCTTTGGTTTCTTCGCAGACACGCGCCAGATTTCTACCCTAACAATTTCTTGTTAACAAAAGCTTACTGTATATCCTATACATGGTGATTTTCAAAAGACCCTGCGGAGGGTGATAGGCAGCCATGACAAGCAGCATCTTTTTTTTTTTCTTCCCCGAGGGGAAGCATGAATACTCGTGCAAACCCCTGAATCTAAATCATAGATGCCCAGAAAGGTATTAAATATTAATCACACACAGGTGGTCAGAGGACAGAGTGAATGGGGTAAATATTAGATGAAGATGGATTACTTCATCGCTCTCTTAGCCAGAGGAAGGATTTATTTTTTAGGGAAAAAAAACTAAATATAGGAGTTTGGTCAGAGCTGTTAGCTATTTTGTTTTATTTTTGATGAATTAATTCATTACATTTAATTTGTTTAGAAAACAAAGTAGTATAATAAATAAAAAATACAAAATGTACAGTAAAAAAATCAGTTACAAATTCTATAAAAATATGACAATTTCCAGTACTTTGTGGACTTAATATTATATGTCACACGCTCCGGTTGATAAGGTAAAAATAATAAAAGTTTAAATTCAAATGTGAATTTATAAATATAGATATTTTTTAAATGTATTGCAATGTATTGCAATATATTATGCAATATATATTTGAATATAGAAAAATATAATTAAAAATACTTACGGACTTAAACTTCATTTTAAACTTTCTCCTTCATAAATTAATAATGCTAAAATTTAGAATGAATGTAATTTAAAATACATTTATTAGAATGTTGTAAATTTATAAAGGAATAAAATTTTAAATTAAAATTGGTATGTATATATATATATATATATATATATATATATATATATAAAATTCTAACTAAAATGAATTAACTAATATAAATATTTTCCTGTAGTTTATGGACTTTATGAAATCTCTGATTCCATTTTCCTTCATAAAGAAGAAAATATATATTTTAGAATTAAAAATTTCAAACATTTTGTTCAGATACATTTCACACAGATATATTATTTCAACATAGATTTTAAAAATATATATTATCATATTATACCGTAAATATTTAAATATAGAAAATATATAATTAAAAATTAAATCATCTTAACTCTTTCCAGGACCTAATCTCGCAACATGTTCTGCTTCCTTTCATATTTATTAAGTAATAATAAAAAAAATAATGTTCAATTAAAATATAAATTATAGTAATATAACAGTAAACGTAATATAGTGTATATATACCAGTCAAAAATTTGGAAACAGTAAGATTTGTAATACTTTTAAAAGATGTTACCATTTAAAATAATGGGTTTCTATTTTAATATACTTTAAAATATTATTTATTCCTGTGATGCAAAGCTGACTTTCCATCAGTCATTACTCCAGTCTTCAGTGTCACATGATCCTTCAGAAATCATTCTAATGTGCTGATTTATTAGTAGAATTATCAATGTTGGCATGTACTTTTCCCAAACTTTTGTCTGGTAGTATATATATATATATATATATATAATATAACAATTTTTCAGCACTTTATGGACTTAATCTTACTTATGTATCGATGACAGTGTATTTTGCTCATGCGTGAAGTATTCTTTTTGCATTTGGCAATTAGTGATTATTTCTTAGAAAAGCACAAAATGTTCCTACCTGACAAATACTAAAGGCTTTTTAGTATGAGAACCACTGTATTAAATAAAAATTGCTTCAGTTGTATATTTTACGGAAATTTCATTTAGAATTTTAATTTTTTTCTATTGGACCCTGCTCATCTTTTCAAATGTTTTCATTAAAATTGTCCCGTCTCAAAGTGTTCCCATATGCTCGTGATTTCCTTTCATCTTGGGTTTCCATTTGTTTAGTCAACTTCAGAGAGTGGGAGACAGATAAGAGAAGGCGAGAAAAAGAGAACACAGAAGAGGGGAACAAAAATCTCCCATTAATTTCTCAGCAGATTCATTGACAATGTGCCTAGTGTGATGAAAATGCAAGATGTTTCTCATAGTTTGATAATGCGTGCGGAGCCGGGCTGAAATTGACTCGCTCAGCAATAGGCGCCTCCCACGCCTGCGTGACGGATTAACCAGACCTGATAAGAGCTGCTCCTGCTCCGCTGTCTATCAGATGCACAGCTTCACCGGAGCCAGCTTTTGTTTACAATTTATCCTTTATGGGATTTTTTGCCTTTCTATTTATAGCACAGAGGAGCAATGGGATCGGTTCACGTTGAGCCGCAGGTTTTTTATTATATGATCATGTGCTGAATATGACTGCTAAGCATTTGTGCTGAAACAAACCTGTAAGTGCTCTAATTTGTATTCTGTGGATTTAGGAGGCCAAGGTGACATGAATCACTACTTTTGGATTAAAACTTTAGATAAATGACTACTTAGTACAACTGAAGTACATACATTTATACACTCTCAGAAATAAAGGTACAAAAGCTGACACTGGTCCGGTACCTTTTCAAAAGGTACACTTTTGTACCTATTAGGTTCAAATATGTACCCTTTAAGTACTAATATGTACCTTTAAGGTATCAAAATGGATCCTTTAGGTACAAACGTGTGTGTGTGTGTGTGTATATATATATATATATTAACAATGAACATTTTTTTTATTTAATTTTAATTCATTCTAAAACAACAAAAAATTTACTTGCAATAAAATTATTAATTGTATAAACTAATATAGCTTAAAACAAAACAATGAAAAAAAGATTACTACAAACTAAAACAAACCCAAAAATAAAATGGAAAAAGAGAAAGATAAATGCTAGTTCAAACTATAATAACTGATACTAAAATACCACAAATTGATATACAAATCATACACACAAGTATTTATAATATTATATTTATTATTTAAAGAATAATAAGTAGTTTTAATAGGGGTGTCATTACAATATTGAGTCACAATTAATTGTAGAAATATTTGTAGTTATCACATTGGATTTATTTTCATAAAAAAGAGCTATCTTTCTAGTTTTATATTCAAATAAAATAATAAATGAATTAAAAATAACATGAATATAGTATAGAATTATAAATAATCTAAATAGTGCATTTAATAAAAATATTTTTTTATGTATTATGAAAATATAATATAATTACAAATTATTTAGTATATGAAAAATGTATTTCAAAAATAGATACAAATCATGTTTTGCTTTATGTGATCATGATTTATTGTGTTTTATTTCTTTGATTATACAACTGATTATAAAAATTGTCTAAATTATTATGTTTTCTTACTGCAAATTATGCAGTGAATTTTACATTATTATGTTATAAATATTTAAAATTCTTTTTTTAATATATTTTTTTTTATGTCAGTCCTTGGTTTTGTATTAGAATTGCTGATATTTTCCCATGAAACAGTGAAATCAATGTTAATGTCAAGCTTAAAGGTTAAGTGTGTTATTGTAACTTGAGTGGCCAAAAGAAATTGTAAATAAATGATGGTTACAGGTGATATTCACAGCTATCACAGGAACAGAGAAGGTGCTTGACATTTGTTATTTATTCATAACGTAACAATTGAAATCCCATATGGAAGCTGTTATATGAATAACACAGATGGAGAGTCACACACCTGTTAGGAATAGAGTTGTCTCAGTCCTAAAAACACACCGTGTGAGTCGCTTCTAATGTGGGTGAGGTAGAAAAAGGTATTTTATTGCTTCAAGTCTGTAAATGTCAAAACGCTGACCTTGCTACAATAAAGCGCTTTAAAATGTTCCAGTGGTTATGAACAGCTTCTTACGATACTTTTCAGAGAGATTTAGAACATTAATGTGAACAATTATAGGATTTTGAACACTCTTTAGATATTCTACAGGCTTGTGGGGAATAGCCCCGATAAACACTCGTCTCTTCTTCTATCAGAGTCAAGAGGTTTAATTGGGAACCGTTGCAATTTAATCCTCTTCTCCATGCTCTTCACTCTAAACCTGCATCCTGCTGCGTCTTCTCAGCCACGCTCCAGCTTCTGTCAATGTCCTACAGTTTAATGCAGTCAGACTTATCACAAACAATGGCTTTATATACAGAATATTCACTTTATTTATTTATAAAATGAATATTCTATATATAAAGCCATTGTACATACTGTTCAAAAGATTTAGCGATGGTAAGATTTTTTCGGTGGTGTTTGTGAAAAAAAGTCTGGTTCAGTATTAAGGCTGCAATAATTTGATCAGAGATACAGTAAAAGTAGTATTATTGTGCAAAAATGATTACAGTTTAAAATAGTGGTTTTCTGTTTTAATGCATTTTAAAATGTGACTTATTCCTGCTGTTGTAAAGATGTATTTCAGTAACTATTATTTCACGAGTTCGAACTTGCCGGTAACGAAATAATAATAAGCGAGGTGAGTTTGGCGTGCTGTCCGAGGAGAAGGGTTAACAACCCTAGTGGGCTCGGAGAGAAAATGTAGAGAAAATGTACAGACGGCCCTGTCCGAACCCTGAATAATAAATCAATAAAACTATATAAGACTATATGCAAAAAATCTCATTGAAACAGTGTCAGTATATTTTTTGTATAATAATATTATTTTATGTATTAAGAGATTTTAAAGAAGTTTTTTGTATAATAATAAATATAATTTATTATCTTTACATTTTATACATAAGTGTTTGTTAAAGTTTGTAATAATTTTATTGCATGTGTTTTTTATTCTATATCAGTCTATACAATTTACTAATTTTATTGCAGGTTCTTTTTTCATTTTAGAATGAAAAAACAAAAAAAGATATTATTTTTTATCAGTTTAGTTATATTAACATCACACACACTCCTACAAATATTTATGTAATTTAATTATATTTATTATTTATTACACATACATACATATTGATTGATTGATTGAACAAACAGCACATAAAACTAATTAAAACTTAAATGCATACTGTATGGTTGGCTGCTTTATATGCCATATATATTAGACAGATATTTACTGTAAGTTCTTGGAAACAATTTTCACTACAAAAAACAACAACAACAAAACAGTCAAAGCTACTAGTTAAAGTTAGGCATCACAACATTATAATGTTCTGTATGAAAAATGGATGTTCACTTCGAGATGTGCTAACGATTACGTTTTCAGTGTTATTAAATTATTAGTGTTTTTAAATACTGAATTGAAGCGAATTGTAGATAATAGAAGAAAGTGAAAACAAGCAGGTTTATATCGACTGAAAATATCTAATAGTGGCCAATAAGGCACTGATACATGCATCTTTTTTTTTTTTTCTAAGAATGAATGGTGTTCCCGAGCCAATAAAAGACAATTGAATCCAGGAACGGCGTGCACATGGTAATTGACTAAATCACGCTGTACTTCTGTAAACATCTCTTGTTCTGTTTGTCATCATAAGCAGCACTGCTGTGTTATGTTAGCTTACAGCCATGACAGCTGAAGACAAATAATGGCCTTTTTGATCTCATTATGTGGATCGTCCAGAGGCACGGAGTGTGTCAGATGAATGCTACTTTCTTTCTATTGATTTTGAGAGAAAATCCAATAAAAATGAGTGTTGTTCCACTTACTAGCCACACTCGTACAGTTTACCTCAGCAGAAAGAGCAGGGGTTCAATATTTTTTCTTGACGTGACACCTTTCCCTTTCCTGAACCTGTTCTTTAAAGCCTGTTAAATTTTGCATTTACGTCTAATGAGAGTGGAAAGTGCTGATTTGGCTGAAATACAGTGACATTTCTCTGTTCCTGACTAGTTTAAGACATCAGTCCTCTGAAAAGAGATCAAATATTAATTTCTGTGTAATATATGCGGTATGTGTGCTGAACCCGCTCCCTAATGAGGGTGAAAAGAGGAAGTCAGTGTGCTCTAATAGACTTATCTAAAGGGCTATCCTGCCTCAAGGCCTTTTATAATTAATAATCCATTTCAATAAAGAGATCGGTAGATATGTACAGTGTTCTGAACAATACAGTTGGTTAACAGTGTGGATACAATATGGTTATCTGCTTCATATGTGAAATGCTCATTTTAGTATTCAATCAAACAGGCTGTAGCTGCTCTTCTTTTACCACATGAAGGAAATGAATAGTGCATTTCAATTTAAATATTCTACAGTGTGCGTGTGTGTGTGTGTAATATATTGATGTTTCAGTCAATGGGAAATTCCGATATAATTATATTTACATATAAGATGTATTAAAATTGCATTGTTTATTACAGTTATTGCTAACTTTAGTCAACTTTTATTGTTAACTTTAGTTTAGGCCTGTTAAATGTTAAATATTATGGTACAGCTTTTACTGTAATGTTGAATGGCTTGTTGGTTTTTTTATATTAATAATATATTTTAAGAAAACACACACACTGTAGCTTAAATGAAATTTTAACACATGCTTTTCTATATGTGGTAATAATATATTAAACTTACTGTAATTGCACCTGGCGCATTTCGATTAATAAAGCCCAATCAGTAATGAGCTAATTTACACAGAAAGGAGGTGTGGTTGCATTTAGAAGTATCACTTTAATACGAGGCAGCTTTATTTGAGGGGTCAATGAATAAGACAAGGGTTTCTGGGCTGAAATACCTCATGCAGAAATGGCCCTGGAGTTACAAGAACTTTAAACAGACCCCTGTTTTTGGTCATGACCCCTATGAAAGCAGTTGTGATACCCTGACGTAGGAGGGATGCTGTTCCTTAGTGAGCGTGCGCTGATTCTGTTGAATATTTTATATTTGTAAGTGTTATTTGCCAGCCAGAGGAATAAATGTGTCTATAGACACGTGCTCTAAAGTATTGCTCTGCCCTAATTGATCGCATTCACATGCCTGCTTGGATGCTGTTCAAAAGGAATGCGACAAGCAATGGCAAATCTGGGGCATATTAACAGGCAAATACATCTTCACCCAAGACTCCCCCTCAATATTCTCCCACTCTATGTAACCAATCCTTTTCTTTATTCAGAAGATTTTTGATTCACAAAGGATTTGCAATGTTACTTTGGGTTTGATGATGTCTTTAATGTAGCATCCAAGGACGTTACAATGATAAAAATAAAACGGCAACCGCGGTGTAGGGACGCATAATAGACAATCAAGGCGTTCAGTGTTCCAGTTGTTGATTTAATCTCATGTTGTTTTAACACTTAGCACATTTGCTATAGTCCCTGCTGGTCTGCTTTTACTGTTATATTGTGCGAAGAATGCTGTGAAGACCACAGGAAGATGTTTAGCTCTGCCATAAGGTCACAAAGCTTGAAATCTAAAGCTTACGATGGAGAATAGGCTTCACTTTGCAGAATTGTGGGCAAAATTATTAGAACACTATGTTTTAACCAACTAACTAAAAAATACAGTGCATTGTCTGTGAAACCAGGGGATAGTGTGTCAGTAGGAAATATCAGTTTACCTTTCCCAACATTAATTTTGCCATTAATTGTAATAATCCTGTGAGATTATGGTTTGGACAAGGAGTCAGCCAGTGCTCCACAGACTAAATCAAGAAGAGCTGTGGCAACAGCTCCAAGATGCTTGAAGAAACCTGCAAAGCTACAGTACTGTTAAAAGCTACCTGGTCTCTTGGCATAAACGTACCTGGGTGCACTTTTTAGCAAGACACAAAATATGTACCAATAAGTACATATCACTGCAGTTTCCAAAAGAAATTAACACTAAAACACTAAGGAAGTAAAACTCAAATTTTCACACAATTACTTGAAGAATATCACGTTATGACTTCAAAACAATATTAATATGCTGGGAGATTTGAAAAACTAACGCTTTTGAATGTTAGCATCACACATATCCTGCTTCATATCTATGGGTTTTCATAGGTGGTAGGTTTGTTTGGTAGCTTACGGAGTACAAAGATGTCCTTGAGAGGCAAGAAGCTCTGGTTTGAATCCTGTGTAACTAAGGTACAACAAAATCTGTGTAAAAGGAAGTTGAAATGTTGGCTGCATCAACAAATGTGTTTTTATATCAGTTTTGCATTTGTTAACACTATTGGGTAGGTTTAAGGTTGGATTTGGTGTAGGGCATATTTCCAACACGAGAGAGCATTAACTTTTAGCGACAGTCCACGGATATTTGAATTCTGAACCGTCACAATATGTACCTGAAGCATCGTAAATGTGTGCAACTCATTTCTCTTTGAAACTGTGGTGAGCATGCAGTAAGGTACGTAAAAAAGGTGTTGCACAAAAAGTGCACCGAGGCACATATTTTTTGAGACTAGATTGGTTAAAAGCTATTGCTGTAAATGCTGTAAAATAAGGATGCTGTCAAAAATAATGTCATAAATAGATCAATTATCAATTAACTTCAATTAACTGAATTAAATGAACATTTGGTGTAACCATCCTTTGCGTTTAAAGTAGCTTTTGACCTGGGTGCACTTGCGCAGAGTTGTTCTGGGAGCTTTGCAGATAGGTTTCTTGAAGCATATTGGATGCTGAAAAAACAGATCAAACATTTAAAATGATAATAATAGAATAGAATAGAATGTGTGTATATTTATGTATATAATAAATCAGCATCATATCAGAATTATTTTAGCAGTATATTGACACTGAAGACTGGACTAATGGCTGATGAGTGGCTTTGCATCACAGTAACAAATTATATTTTAAAGTAAATTAAAATTGAAAACTTACCTGAAATTGCAATAATATTTCATAATCTATGGTAAAATTAAGTGAACAAAAGACAGTTCTTACTGACGCGGTCTGGGTCTTCATTAAAAATAAAGTCCTTTTTCCTAATGTGGGGATCAGAAGGAAGGACAATGCAAGTATAGTTTTTTTCCACAACTTGGCACTAAACAGCATCTTGTTGTACTTTTTACTTGTGTTTCTGTGTAAACCTGCTTTTATGGTTTCTGTTTTTAGACTAATAACAAAGTTTTGAATTCGGAAACTTACAATACTGTATGTTTTTATAGTATGACTTACTATAGTAGACTTCTTATATGTCAAAAGATCAAGGGAATTTTGGTTTCCTTAGTTTCATGACCCCTTTAAATGTTAAACTGTATATGTTGGATTGCCTGTTTCACTGTAGTTTTATAAGAACAAAACAAAAAGTGATCAGGATCTGTTGACTATTATCAAGCTTGTAATTTTATCAATTGTTCAGTTTGTTAACATCCTGTTTGCTCAACAGTGTGTCTGCAGTTTACCTGGCTGGCTACTTACTTAGAAGATGAATTAGCGTCAGCCTGTTCATTTCTTTTTGCTTCACTGGGCACCTTTTAAGTTTATAAGGCTTGTTTGACTGGGCTTTATTATCTCCATTACCGGAGTCATGAAAGGTTGTTAGCATTCTCTTAACGATGAACTCGAAAAATGAGCAGCTAATTTTCACAGTTTGACTTGTGTGTCTTTAATAAGGGAGACTTAGAAACGCATCTGTTGTTCAATTAAAGTCAGCAAACTCAAAGGGCCTTTTGAACGCTTGAGCTTTGAAGTCTAGGAATGCTTAGTAATTTCATTTAGGTTCCCTGTTATGAAGTATTTTCTGATTAAACTGTGTATAACAGCGGCATTCTGATTTCCCTCAGAAATCTTTGTTCATTTTGGCGGAGCACTAAGTGTTGAATCATCTCTCAGAGCCGTTAAGCTTCACTTAAGAACATTTGAGATTTCTCTGACACCTCTCATCCTCACGTTCAGCCGTGGATCTTTCCGGATTGGTGTCCTGCTGAACTCAGAGCGTCTCTCATGACATTTGGCAAGCTGCAGTCCTTCATGTATAGGAGAGTAACAGTAGGACACTTAGAGTAAAATAACACCCCCCTGTGCACAGATTCCAGATCAGGGCTTAATACAGGCATTAACCTAATGCCAAAAGCGTCCCACTTGAGACCCAATGGCCATACAGTCCTAATTATGTTCTTGGAATCTGGGCAGATATCCATTTTTATTTTTTTTTTACCTGGTTTATTTGTTTTTATGCCCGGCTCTGGGCATAAGAAAACAGGAGATGCTGAGTGAAAAAAACTGATTGAAAGGCTAGTGAATTAAATGAATCCAGTCATGTCAAAGGTGCACTGTGCTCTTGACACACAGCAGTTGGTTTCCTGACAGAAAAGTGTCTTTGATTAAGAGATCTTGGTGACAGAGTGAAGAAACTCATTGGCATGGCGCCCCAATCCATCATATATGATCTTAAAGCCACATAATATAAAGGTAAGGTATAGAACAATTCAATACAATTCTATTCAATACAACACAATACAGCATAATCAGTTCAACTCTTAAATTAATGATTCATGTGAGGCAAATCTTTGATCGATTCGAATGACTCTTTTTTTACTACCAATGTGCAAATTAAAGAACACAGATGCATACATCTTGACACGTAGTAAGAAACAGTAAATTGACTTGATTTTACTTAAAGGAAAACTCCTACAAACGCATCTTCAATAAGGTCAGCTGCAAAAATAAATGTGTCCATGCCTTTTCAGTGCTAATTCGTCACTGCACGTCTTTAGTAAAATCCGATTTCTTACACCAAAAGACGGTTTGTAATTGGGCTGTTAATAAAAGTGGCTCTTAAGACCCTGATATACTGTTCTTTAAACGAAATTAAAGAGAACAAACTGAAATTACATAATTTTGAACAAAATCAGGCCAAAGCGAAGTTTAGCTGTTCAAACTGGCTTTTTGGGGAGTTCGCATTGACTCCTAAACACATTCGAGCTACCATTGGTCCAAGGTGAGTACACAATCGGTGGGTGTGTTCTGAAACTCCACCTTCTTTGACGTGGGATTTTTTCCCCTGATTCGTTTCTCCTTCTACCAAGGTCAGGCAAGCAAGCAACATCTCCAAGTCACTAAACACATACACTGTAAAAAAATGACCGTGATTTTAAGGATAAGAACTGTGAACATGCTACGTTAAAAACCTGGTAAGTGGTTAAGGGTAAATTCCTGTAAAATTTACAGGGAAAAGCCAACAATTGACATTCCCAGAATTCCCTGCATTGCATTTCAAATTTTGTTTGAATTTGATGTTTTTCTTTGAAATAACTATGTTTCTTCTTAGTTTTCTCTTACCAGTTATGTTTATCAGGGTTGTATGTTACATGTAATGTTGTTAAATTAATGTTTATTGTATATTTGAGTTTAATGAGTCTCACCATGATGGTGTTTAGTGTTTGTGTGAATGACACTGAGCACCTTCTATATATGCTTATATTTAAAAGGTGCTTGTAATTGGCTTTGGTTCATCATGTGATTTTCTCATCACCACCAGCATTTTGGTTGTCAGTGTATTTCAAAAGTACAAAACAGATTTCAGTACTTTAATAGGTTGGTATATTAACATTATATCAGTTTATTAAATTACGGTATTTAACTGTAAATTTAGATTAAAACTGTAAAACCTAAAACGCTGTTACCGTATTTTTTTTACAGTCGGATTCCGGAAACCACAGCTGACAGTTTTTTACTGTAATTTTTTTTTTTTTTTTTTTTTTTTTTTTTTTCTTTTACAGTGTAGTGATGTCACAGATATATCTGCACCTGTTCAATTGCTCATGGAGAGACTTTAAAAGTTCAGCAAAAGCAATTAATTCCTACAAAGAAAATACAATGAAGCATGTGTCAACAACCCGGAGTTATGCAAAAAGCGATGCAGAGAAACACGAGATACAAGTTTTCCAAAGCAGTGAAATGAATGAAAGTGTCAGAATGTTCGAAAACAGTATACCGTCACTCAGCCTTTTCAAACTTTTTTTTTTTTTTAAGTATATTGGGGCCTTTAATGTACTGCACTGTGTGTTATGTAAAGGGACAGTTCACTCAACCCCCTCCCTCCCCCCCCCCACACAAATTCCTTCCTCAAATCTCTGAAAGAAACGTTACTGAAACCATAGGTACAGGAATCTTTTAGGGCAATCAGATCTGTTAAATAACTTACAATTCTTTCCCCTAGTGACAGTATATGAACATTTTAAAGAATGATTATCACTTTTATTAATTTCCACTGAAGGGCAGATATGTGTTCTCATGCTCTCTTTCTGTCAAAAAAACATTTCGAATTTCCAAAACTTTTTCAAGTTTCAATATTACTTTAAAAAGGAAATGAATAGCAATACAATCCTGTGGTGGAGATCTGCCAGCCTGTCTTCTTCTGTTGGTGAGTTTTAAAGTGTACACAATCATATGAGATATTGCTGGATGTAAGCATTTAATATTTAAAAACATTTCCACAATATCCAACAATAGATGCATTAACACTCAGCTCTGGAAACAAAAAAGTGCCTCATCTTACATCTTCATCTCTCACTGCCATGAAATCTTGATCTGTCCTCAGCTTGTCTCGCTGCAATATAAGCCTTTGCTGAGACCTTGCATGAATACTGCATTCCTGTCATCTCTCATGCATTCAAAATGAGATCAATGAGTCAATGAATAGATTTATCATTAGCATTTTCATAAGGGTTAAAAGGTTGTGTGTCCCCCTGGGCTCTTTTGCTTGTGGAAAAGTACCACGCCGCCAACCTGCCAGTGACAAGCAGCACCTATCACGCGATCGCTCTGATCTGAACATGCAAATAAACCTGTTCTTTCATAATTAACTACACCGATTAGGCATTTCCAGATGTCCTATGAAATATTTAGGGGCTTGATGAGATATCAGACAATTAAGTACATTCCCAGACTGAGTAAATATGTACCTGTTGGCACAAATAGCTTTCAGTTGCCTGGATTGGTGTAAGTACTTACAGTATGTGCAAAGGTTGTGGCTAATATGAAAATGTGCCACACATACTTCTGTCCTGCTCAAGCCTTAGCATTTATGCTAAGCAAAATCTCAAGGGAAAAATTAAACAGATTTTAGAAATGGCATGTAGCATCAATGCATGTTTCAGTGTAAATATTTATTCATAAATAAATGTAAATGTTTATTTTTTATGGTTATTTTAGTGTAACTATAGATTTAAGTAGTAACTACATGCATGTGGTTAGGATTAGGGTTTGACTTAGTGTTACTTCCATGTAATTATGCATAATTAATATTAATTATAATAGTACAAAATCATAATAGTGTGTGTGTGTGTGTGTATATATATATATATATATATATATATATTTATAGTTTAATTTAATTTAATTTTAGAATTTTTTTGAATATTTTATTTTATTTTATTCAGTTAGTTTTTTATTTCAGCTGGACTTATGAAAATATATGGCTCCATGAGCCTGTTGAGCATTTAATTTCAGAGCCATGGGAATTGCATTTCTACATTTTGGCAGATGGTTTTATCACATTTTATCCATATCCAAACCCATGATTTTCCCAGTGCTATTGCCAAACTCTGCTAATTGAGCTGCAGGGATGGGGAATCAGTCCACTGTTTGCTGCTATAAGAGCTTACACACTTTTGGCTTGATTTTCCACTGGATATTAAAGCATGGCTGGGAGTGTTTGCCCTCATTCAGACACGAGCGCATCAGAGAGGTCAGGTGCTGAAGCCAGGTGATTAGGCTCTAACTGTTCTAATTCATCCCAAAAGCAAATCATTGAAATGCGCTTTTACCAAAAATTTATGGTTGCATTTCTGCAAAATTAAATAACATTTCTTATTTATGTGTTTTAGGATTGTCTTTTATTTTTCAGCATGTTGAAATATGATTTTACAGTTGAAATATTGTAAGACTGATACATTTTTGTCCTTCAAATGCTTAGTATCATTTGTCATCAGTAGTTTTTCCATTCTTAATCTATGTTTGATAGCCGCTCTTTCTGTAAAATATATCCTTCCCTTGCGAATAATTGCAGGTATGACTGATGATCGTCTTATTAAGCTGTTTTAGCAGTCACGGTTTGTTCGCTATGATAGGTGGGAATCGTTTCCGTGTGGTAAATGGTCGCTGCCTCCAATTTTTAGTTGAACTGAAGCAGGACTGAAAAATGAGTTACAATAAAACAAACACTGAGAACAGCACAGCATAATGACATGCTGGATATCAGTTTAATAGCAGCGTGCTGCTTAATCAATATTTGTTGTTTGTTCAATTGTGCAGCCTCAGATGTTTTCACATCTAATTGATTCTGGCAGAGGGGTTGTTTCACAATGGAAGACTTTATTTTAAGTTGGTATAATGTATTGCAAAACTTGTACTGCACTAAATGCACCTACACGGGTCACATGAGTGTGTTATTAGTGCTGTCTGCTAATTTAATTTAAATTTAATTTATTTAAACATTTATACAAAAAATGGTATGAATGCACACCTTGTCTGATGAGCATGTGTTTTTTAAAATTTATAATTTATATTATTTTATTTTATGATTATTTTTTTATTATTTACTGTATGTGGGGTGACTCCCTTAAAAATGTAATGATATTACTAAATGAACAAAATTCATGATGAAATCAAAAAAAAGCATTTAAATACTTTAATAATATTATATATCATTTGTGTGTGTGTTTATATACAGTATATTTGACCCAAATATTAAAAAAAAAATTCTAGTACAATAGTAATCTTGGGTGGATGAATGTTTATATAATAGTTATATGTTTTAATATTTTGTAATATAAGTAAATATTTTGTAATGTATTAAATGCATTTTATACTATTTATATGTACTATTTCACGAGTTCACGCTTACTCATGCGAATAGAAGCAAATATGGCATAAGAGAATAAAGCAAATTTGGCGTGCTGTCCAGGGAGCGAGCCGGGAGAATCGGCGGACTC
>JAUMHE010000085.1:10044127-10062503 GCA_032359235.1 Enteromius mattozi | reverse complement strand
TGATTCGGAAGGCGGTACCAGCTGATTGATTCGTGCCGCGCTTCTCCTGAAACTATGTTATTATCAAAACATTCACTTATTTTATTTAGTATTACTTAAAAAAAACTTACTTCAGTTTGTAATGTCATGTGGTGCGACTACCTAAAAATGTATTAAAAGTTATGAATTATAAATATTTTTTTTTTTACCTTGAAAAATTATTTATATAATTTTTAATATATTTATATATGTTTTATTTTTTAAGTGGTGTTGCTAAACTAATTTCGGGAGGAGCGCGAACGATTAATCAGACACAGCCGGCGCCACATTTCCAATCTTTTCAAAATGATCTTATCATCTCGTTAGCCAATCATAACCTATCCACTACAAATAAGCCCGTTTCCTTCCCTTCCATATCTCGTTCAAGCATCCCTCCTCCTCCCCTTCTCCGCCTTGTTCGTACTATCCTAACGGGGGCCACGCAGGGTTCGAGTCGGACGCCGAGCTCTGCCCTCACTAGGGTTCATACTACCAGGGCTCGGAGTCCGCCGGGCTCCCGGCTCGCCCCCAGGACAGCACGCCAAACATGCTTTTACTATTATCTACTATGAGGAAGCGCAAACTCGTGAAATAATGATTAAAATCTGTTCACTCATGTATAAAAAGAAATTAAATCACATTAAATTATGATTTAAACAATTTTTTAAGATTTCTTTATTATAAACACTTTTATTTGTTACTGACCCAAAATCAACAGTTATTTCAGTATTATATGTATATATATATATATCATATATCAAAGTAATAATATTTTGAATTAGCAATCATTTGCTAATCTTATTTATCTTATTTTATTTCAGCTTCACGTCAATTCCCGAAAACTGTAATAGTTTTCGCTTCAGCTGACAATAACAAGTCACAAGTAAACAACCACCTAGCAACTGCATAGCAACAGGAAAAATCACTCTGAACCCCGTAAAATTATACGTAGCAATAAATAATGATTGATTGTTCAATACAGATTTGAATAGGCCTCTGAAGGAAGCATCGTTTCACATTTATACCCATGTTAACGATCAATCCTTCATGTTTACATATCACCTGAATGTGTAATTAGAGAACTTGAAAGACGTGCACAAATTTCATCGTCAGGTTGAGAGCCGACAAACAAGAGAAGCATTTCTGTCAGGCGACACATAAAATGCAGCCTCAGGTGACTGGCATCTCAAGCTAATGTTCCTTGCCTGTATGAAATGTGCCTCCATTCAGCTCCACAAACCCCCTCCAGCGGCATATATGGCTCCAGTATGCATCATTGTTCTTAGATGACAGTTTTAATCAAGGTGACAAGTCTTTGTGTGGTTTCATTAATGGCTGACAGCCGCAGTGCTGTGGGAGAACGCAATGTGCTTCACGGACTATTTCCTTTGCCCCAAAAGCAGAGCGCCGTCTGAGGATTACAACCTGTCACACAAAGACAATTACACTTCAAAAACACTTTATGAGCTCAACCGATAAAGACCAGCACAGAAGCGCCACTTAAGATGCCCGAAACCCACTGATACCGTCTGCGCCGCTTACCAGAGTGTTTAAGTTTTAGCCGTTGAAGCGTCTATAAGGGGTTTAAGTTTCAAAAATAGTATCTTTTATGTCACGGCAGCGAGTGAAGAGACAGATTCATCAGGGACACTTTTTTTGAAGCAAAACTAAACGGTGTGAAACAAAAGCTCCATTGTGTAGGGCTCTATGAAATCAGTTTATGTATACAGTATATATTTTTGACCATTTGTGTTTTTATGTGTTTGATGAGTTTTTCCCAAATGAAA
This sequence comes from Enteromius mattozi, assembly GCA_032359235.1. Classification (NCBI taxonomy): domain Eukaryota; kingdom Metazoa; phylum Chordata; class Actinopteri; order Cypriniformes; family Cyprinidae; genus Enteromius; species Enteromius mattozi. Next base: position 10,060,698 of record JAUMHE010000085.1, on the reverse strand, counting down.
TGTTCAAATGGTCATGTAGTCATGGTCATTATAGAAACCGATCTTTAGCCCTGTTCTGATGGACTAGTTTCTCAGGGGGTCATTCGAAAAATTTGTGTTTCAAAGACATATACTGTGTAGGGATTTTAAAGAGTTACTCCAACCCCAAATTTAAATTTTGTCGTTAATTACTTACCCCTGTGTCATTCCAAACCCGTAAAAGCTTCGCTCGTGTTCGGAACACAATTGAAAAACTTGTGATTGTCGCTTTGACTGCTAAGTAAATAACACTGTCAAGGTCAGCCCGATCTCATGGCAATTCGTACATATTTGTATGACCACACTCGTATAAATTCATACGAGTTCGAAATCGTACGTATTTTACAAGTTGCCAATTCATATGAATTTGTACGAATGACCTACAGTACACCTAAAGCATATTTTTCGGCAAACTCTGAGATCCTCTGAGAAAACTAATCCTGTCCAAATGCGAATGTCTGATTGCAGACAGTATTTTTTTCACGACTGGTTTTCTTGTGTGTTTTGGCCAACGTGAATTGCTGTATATTACTATGCTGCGCATGTGATTTTATATGTTTGCATATAACATAAATAACAACAACAAAATCAAGAGACAGATCACGAAACTACTGGCTACTGTAATATCAGCGTCAATGTCAGATTAATGCAATTAATCTTCATTTTTGCACTAAATTATATAATGTTTTAATTAGGCTACATAGGACTATGTACCTTTATGAAAATTAAACAGTTTTACTACGAAAAAATTAAATAGTTAAACTAAAGTAACCACACATTAACCATGCTTTAGCTATACTAGCCATAGAGCTTCACCATGGAATTTGTTGTAAAACTTTGGTTATAGATTAATATCACTCCGATGACTATGCGCAATGTGCGCAATGTACGCATTAGCGCATGATCTCTGCGAAGCACAAATGTCTAAAACAGACCCTCCCACCTCTGTAATAAAGATGTTAGTCCCATCTGAATGTACATGATAATCGCTGTAATGTTCACAAACACTAGTGCATATTGTGATTTGATTTAAGAATGATTAGGTGTTCATTGACTGCTTTGTAGAAATCATAGGACCTTAATTGTGTAACAAATGTTTTGCTGAGGTAAAGGTGGGCACAGACTCACAGATGCTCATGGTCATCATCTGGCTGTGTTACGCCACACCTGGACCTCAAGGACAAATGGTGCACAGGTTGCATTGAAGTACCACATTAGCAAATGCACAAATGCACTGCTACATTCATGGCAGGATGTTATTTACTTCAGTTTTTAAAGATAATCGTTTGAACAGATTACAAAACGTATTAAATGCAAAAACTTTCTGTTGCTATCTGCTAAAATGACCTGCTTAAAATTTAGGTAGTCAATGTTTTTTTTTAATCTTTAAAGATTGTGTGATGAAGCTTAGATATCATAGCAGACACACACAAATATTAGCATAATTACAATTATAAAATCTTGTTTATTGATTATCTATTTAAAAGACAAATATTTGGGGGAATTTTCTAACATAATTTGCAGTTGATTAATTAATCAGCACATCCTGTAATTATTTGAATAAAAAACAAATTGATTGACAGCCCTCAAAACATGATATATTTGTGTTTTCACTGCCTCTTTCTTTAGTTATTTCAAAATAAAAAATGGCTTGATTACGAGGTGATGTTTCCTTGCCTTGGTTGGAATGAGGTTTTGATTGTGGCATAAAAGATATGCCACCGTGTATTATCATAGAGAACGGAACGTTTTAATTTTTAGCTCATCAACCCAACGCAATTATAACGCAAATGCAGCTCGCAAGGTTTCTTTGGTCTGTCTTTTCAGCTTATAGAGAAACATTTTCAATTCTGCTCAAGGCAGCCGTTCCTGACCTTGTAGAAACTGATTCTTTTTTTGACACATGTTTCTTGATGTTTCTGTTTCTGTACTCTCATATAAACACTCTAGCAATAGGTTCAGCAGCAGAGCTCCTTTCAAATCACTATCTACAGCTCTTTCCCCATTTTTTTTCTTCAAGTTAGGTAATCTAATTTGAATGCAAATGTGCGAGCAGTAGGCGAGAGGGAACGCGCCTTTAAAATATCAATATTTATTGCATCTATTTAAACCGCTGGGTTGCTATAACGTTGGATATTTAAAAACATGTCCATGGCATGTGTTGGAATTGTCACCGTGGATTATATTAAATGCACTAGTTATGTATTCAAACTCTCAAAGCCTTAAAAAAAAAAAGACATTAACACCAGTCAAGAGCAGATCGCTCTGTATTAACAACATGAAAGCATTTTCTGTCATTCTAATGCTATGCAAACACCCCGTCCTGGGTGAAAATTGTCTCCGCACCCACTCGTGTCCTCCGGGACGTGTAATGGGAACGAATTGTGTCCTCTTATTTTTCCCTAATGTAAAGAAAGCCATGCACGGCTCTCAAAGGAGAACACCAGACGCGGTGAATGCAAAGACGAGTTGATCCTTAAGGCTGTTCTGATCCTCAATCTTAACGTTTGGTATCTGGAAGCTTATGATTCAGTTGTACTTGTTCGCTTGAGGATGCGTGTACAGTCATAGCAGAATGACACAATCATTAATGAATTATTCTCTGTGTAGAATCTATGCGTTACTGTAATGTGCTATAAATATTAAACATATACTAATCCACATTTTATTATGCAGTATGCAGGGTGAGGCAGTTATTTTACATTTTGAAGTACAGAATATTCACTTTGAATAGTTATTCAAAATGATTTGCTGTATAAATATTAATCAACTTTTTTACTATTTAGTATGTAAGCAGAGAATCTCAATCAACTGTTGCTAAAATTACGGAAATGCAACTCATGAAGAACAATTCATGATAAAGTGTTATGAATTTGGTACTGACCAGTATTTTACTATTGCAGATGTTTTTGGTGATAGTTAATTTTTAACATTTTTACACTTTGAATAACAATTTGACTTTATGCACTACGTTAATACTGATAAATGAATTTTTTACTATTAATATATACTGTAAGTAGACTATTACTTGAAATATTAACATTATTATCGCAGAAATATCACTCTTAAATAACAGTTTATCATAAAGTGTTGTGAATTTATAATATCGACCAATGCTTTACTATTTACATAATTTACTAAAATTAAAAGCACAGAAGCAAAGCATTTACTTAATAGTAAATGACAGTGTGCTACAGTGAAAAAATGGTGTAGGATTTACTTTGAAACAGTTTTCAATCAAAAATGTATAAAGTGATAATTGATTAATTTAACTTTTAAAGTATAAAGACAGAAATAGTACTTCAACATTTCTTACAATGTTTATGAAAACTGATAACCAAACATATTACTATTTAATTTTGAAGGTACATTAGAAAGTTTGTTAATTGAACCCAAACAATAAATAGCATTTTGTGGCTCTTTTTAATGTGTTGTGAACCGAACCGTCTGCTCATATTTACTTAAAGCATGAAATAAACACGAATAAACATCAGAAGAACATATTTTAATGTTTTTATGTAAATCAATACACACCATTTTCAAGTTTAAGTTTAAGCTCAAAGTTAATCTGATCTCCTGTCTGATTTGTTTTTTGGACAAGATAGCAGATTCTGTGTTATGATTGGTCCGATTGCCTGTCAATCAATTCCTTTACGAACCGAAAATTAAAATTATATGGATGAACATTTTACTCTTGATTATATAAAGCAGAGAGTTCATTTACATGCTCAGTCATTTGTAGCTGAAATTAATTACAAAAAACTGTATTACTCAGCAACATTAATTAATACTTAAAGAAGACAGAAGTTAAATTAAGATGTCTGTCCATTGTTGATATTAAACTCACAGAGACCCTCAAACAGTTATTTTACATTTCTTTAAACTGATCGCTGTGGCATTTTCAGACTTGTTACAAATGAATACTGTCAGCATCCTCTGCCTAATGCAGTGTAATGTGGCAGAGATTCATTTATAGCACAGAAGCCCCTCTCCTCCGGTCCAAGCGTGTCTTTCTACAGCAATTAACTGTGGAAAGGTTGATCTTAGATTCGAGCGGGCAGAGATGTGTCTTTGTCTACAGTACAAACCCTCCGCTGTTTCTCTTCAAAGGCCGGATCAGCCTCCCCCAGGCAACACTGCACGGTATATGGCAATAAACTTTGCAACTTCATACCTGGAAAAGTTTGAAATGGAGTTTTACTGTAATACCTGCTCCAGTGATTTTGATAGTTAGAAATGAGCTGAAGTACATAGGTGTAGGCTGTTACTCCTAATAAAGAGGAACCTTTAACCCTTTTACTATTCGTTTCCATAATTGATATTGACCTTTTATACAACTGGTATAGGGATTTAAAAGCTTACATAGCCTGTTGACTTTTAAGGCAGTTTCATAAATTAAATGTATAATGATTTGAGACACTATACAACGGATTCATAAAAGTAGTATTAATTAGTAGTATTAGGGGCAAACTAGTATGTTTATAAAGGAACACTTTACAGTTATTCTTGATTAATGTTGATTTTTGTTTTCTTTTTATTATTTGTAATATTTTAATGTTGTTTTCATGAAGTCAAAAGTGTTTCAACTTCCCTGATATCATAAAGATAATGATCGTTTGTAAAATGTCATGTGGTGTGACCAAAAAAAGTTAATGATATTTTTGAAAAATAAATAAATATATATTCAATTATTAATAATAATAGTATTTAATCATATTTTTAAATGGTTTACTTGGTTTAAATGGTTTATTCATTTAGGTGTGTTTGTTTGTTTTAAAGATACAGATTATATACAACTTTTTTTGTATATATGGTTCAAGTTTTCTGGTGGGAAGAATTTGAAAACTCTAAATTCAAACATTTGAAAGTTTTCATATGATGTTTTTTAATTAGTAAATCATAATATTTATTAAAAATACATTGGAATAAAATAATTTTTTTTAAGGAAAATGTGCTTACAAAACCGCCCCTAAACCTACCCGTCACTGGGGTTTAGAGAAATCGAGTGAGGTACGAATTAGCAAGAATTTGCCACCTCATACGTATGAATTGGTCATGAGACTGTGTTCATTAAATTTAAAATAATATATATATATTTTTTAATTCAAGGTTTATTTAAAAACACATGAAACCAATATGAATACAAACCAACCCAGTCTCATGGAAATTCATACATATTTTATGAGGTGGCTTATTCATACGAATAACCTACATCTAACCCCGCCCCTAAACATACCCATCACTGGTGTTTAGACAAATCGTACAAAATACTCCAAAATGTTTTTGCATTGAGTAATATTTACGAATTGCCTACCTATTGTATTTCTGGTACTTACCGAGGCGGCTCACCAGATTTAGAAACAGAGCACAGTGAGAAAGCCGAAAACGTTTTTAAATGACTTTTATACGCATTAGCACAGAACTTTTTTTTTCTGGGCTAATTATCTTGACTGTAGCTGTAGTTGTTTGGTATAACATACAGTGTTTTGTACAGATGCGAGTGTATCTCTTCCCACAGAAGCTTTTGTTCCGGTTTCAAACATTTCATCGCATGCACAGTGTGGTATGCATTTGTGTCGGCTTAAGCATGCCGCACCACTAATGGCTGCCACGGTTTGCGTGTGAAACACAAAAGCCCTCGCTCCCACGCTCAGCGCACTTTTTGTGCAATGCTGGCTGCGCTCGTGTCTGAGGAAAAAGGTGAGATTGTTCTGCCGTGTGATAGCAGAACACGGCTGTCTTCTGCCAAAATATTGAAAGGCTGTATGAAATGAACAGTAAACAGTGGAAAAGAAAATTTGGCTGTGATGCCTGAAGGCTTCAGTGTGGGATTTATTTTCAAAATGCACTTGGCATTGATTGTATTAATATTTTAAAGGCTGCCTAATGTCTTTTAGCTGTGTTATTTGTGATATGAAAGGAAACTTTTGCCCATTAAAAAGTTTCATCTTTAGCAGATTTGTCGGTCTGAAAGCAAAATTTAATGAACTTTGAGTTAAGAGGTGCAATAAGAAATGCAAATAAGAAAAAATACTGTTTTTTCTGTAAATGTGATGAGACATGGGGCAACTTTTTGAGAAATGTTGCCGTGCTTGGGCACTTTTCCACTGAGAATGGGCAACGGATGCTTTAGATCATTTGTGGGCCCTATGTCTCACCGGGTTGCCTGTTGATGGCAACATTGCTCAAAAAGATGCTCCGTGTATTATCACGTTAAAGGAATAGTTCACCCAAAAATGAAAATTCTCACCCTTGAGTAGTTTCAAATCTTTATGAATTTCTTTGTTTATCTGAACACAAAGGATTAAGTGAATTAAGTTTGTAACCAGGCTGTTTTGGGTCACTACTGACTTCCCGTAGTAGGAAAAAAAAATACAACGGAAGTCAATGTTGACCCAAAATGGCTACCATATTTTAAATATATTTAGGATTTCTAATAACAGTAATGATTGATCAGTCGTTTGGTATTGGATATTTAACTGTGCAACAAATAAAGAAAATAAACTCTGAGGAATATGGGGCTATAAAAATGCCAAAAATGAGCTGTTGACACATTGGCGACATTTTGGGAAAATAAATAATCAAAAACCAAGCCCTTAAAGCCAAGCCCAAACCCTTGAACCCTTTGTGAAATATGTGTGGAAATCTATCCCCCTTACAAAATTTTTAATTGCCTGGATTCCTGTTGAAATTACAAATATTTGGAAAATATTCACCAAACAGTAAATTTGACCTTGGCTTTAGTGAATGATATGAATTAGAAATTTGTTTTGAATTAAACTTTAGACATGTCATGTTTTTTTTTTTGTGGTGTATTTTATAGTTTAGAATTTTGTATGTTTAAATTAAAGACCTTAAAAAACAATTACTGTTTTTCAGAACCAATTCACTCAGCGATTTATTTTCCCAAACCCTTCCTGTGTGTTACTGAAAGGTAATTTTTGAAAAATCATGACTGAAGCAATTAAAGGTACAATATGAAAGATTTCGACGCTAGAGGTCACATGTTCAAAACAATAACAAAGGCGAAGCTTGTTGATGCTGTGAAAATAGGCGGGATAAAAGAAGATGTCATTCTCACAATAAAAAAAACAAAGACATTGTTTTCACTATTAATTATGTATGGAATTCACGAATCATGTTTGTGGTTGACGTGAACCTTATACAGTTATTCAGACAGCAAATAAATTATATACATTTATTAGATTAGACATTTGAATCTCTGAAATCATACAAACCTACCGCAGGCCAAAGTTTAACCCGATAACCTTTTACCTGTGCAACACAGAAACTTGACCTTTGGTCTAGTTTTTGTACAAGTTCGCGAACACAATTTTTGCCTCCATCTTTAGCAAGATGTGTCTGCCTGTCTTTCCGTTGAACTGAAACATTTTAGTAGTATGTGCACACTGCAGCTGCTGAAATCACTGTCAGCACTGAGCTCACAGCTGGCACGATCTGCTAATTTATGTTGCCTTTTAAGCTTGATGGGAAAATGATCAAAAATTGTAATATTAATCATCCAGAATGCTTCTCAGCTCCTGCCATTAAATGAAGCACAACCATTTTCCTTTTTAAATACTATGAACCATGAAACACAAAATCTGTCATTTAGTTTAGCTCTTATTTTGAACTCAAACACAAGCTTAAAGAAACACAGAAACACATCTTAGACCAGGTTTTATTAGCTGCTCCACTTTTCAGTGATGTGAGATATGGATCGTGTTGTTGTCAGATTATTTTATCGAATAAGTGACATTGCCTGCTGACAATAGACAAGATGCCGCAGGCGCTGATAAATTGTTTGAGATTGCGATTGTGGTACCACTGTCGCACACAACAATGTGACTAATGCAACTGCAAACTTTTAATGCCTCGGGCGTATTTGACACTGGGAGCTTTAAATGAGCTTCCTTGCCAGACGTGGCCACCGACCTATCCAGAGTTCTCTGATTCTTGTGTCACGGCCTGTATGAATATTTTATAAGTGGCGGGAAGCCTGGAGTGTAGCGGATTCAGAGGTGAATGACATGGTGACGATAAAGCAGTGTTTATGAACTTCAGAACTATTCTTAGTTGACTGATCACCTGAACAGAAATGTATGTGTTGTTATTAAAGTTGCTGCCTTAAATAGGGAGCTTCCTTCTAAAGCTCTGTTTACACCAAGAGTGATAACTGTAAAGATACACCAACTCACGCTGATAATTGTCATTTGCCACTTAAATGCTTGATCTCTTTAAAAGTGGATTCTGATAGACCGCTAATGTTTTTTATCCCACATCATCTGAAACATTGCTCCTCTGTCTCATTGTTATAGTTGTGTTGTGGACTTTGTCTCTGTGGGATTTTTTAAAACATTGCTTCTTTGTTCAAGTATCCTGACCTGGTCATCATAACATTAACTCAACCAATAGAGGGAGATTGGGGGCGGAGCTATCTGTTTGCTGGCCAATGACAGTTTTGGGCTTGTTTTGAGAAACTTGTTTTAATAAGTTATTATCAGTAGAGTTTTAAAGGGATAGTTCACCCAAAAATGAAAATTCTGTCATTAATTACTTAACTTCATGTTGTTCCAAACCTGTAAAACCTTCATTCATCTTCAGAAGATAGATTTGATGATGTCCTAGAGCTTTTCAGCCTTAATTTTATGAAGATTTAATTCTATGCATGTGTTGTGGTACTCTCGAGAGTATGTGTATAAAGACTTTCATCAAAATATCTTAATTTGTGTTTTGAAGATGAACAAAGTTCCTACAGGTTTGGAATGACGTGAGGGTTTTTTTTTTTTGGAGTGAACTATCCATTTAAGTGTGGGGTTCAAAGAAAAAATATATATTTTTAATATATACCTATGCCACCTATGACCCAATGTCCAAAAATCCTGTACCAAATTTCTTCTTTTTTTCTTCTACCTAATTTTGTAAAGATCTGAGGCTTCCTTCAGGAATTACAGATGTTTGGGTACACTTTAAAAATTATGGTAAATTGGTTGTCTTTATAAAATCTTGCTACTTTTTTCACATAGTCATCTAAATGCCGTCATTTTATGAGGGAATCATCATATTTGGAGCCTCATTAATTATAATGTTCTTTCAAACCCCTGTGCAAAGTGTGTTGGGGAAATTGTCGCAAATTTGAAATACAAATGGGTTGTTTGGCAGCAGTATGCAGCAGTTTAGTTCAGTGGGTAGCATTGTCATCTCACAATCAAAAGATCCCTGATACAAGTCCTGGCTGAGCCAGGTGGCCTTTCTATGTGACCTTTCCATGTTCTCCCACTGGATGCTTCAGTTTCTCCCACAGCTAAACCAGGTGGCCTTTCTATGTGGCCTTTCCATGTTCTCCCTATCTTGCCGTAGGTTTCCTCTGGGTGCTCTGGTCTGTCCCACAATCCAAACAAATGCAGCATAGGTGAATCTGGACCATCTTTAAAGGGTGTTTCCCTCCCTATACTTGGCAAAAAGAACATCCATCCGTTTTTAAAAACCTTGTCCCACATAGGGTTGCAGGAACGCTTGAGCCTATCCCAACATCTCGGGCCTTATGCTCTCAGAAAAAAAAGGTAAAAGCTGTCACTCGGGAAGTACCCTTTAAAAAGTTCATTTTTACTCCTAAAGAGTGCATATTAGTACCTTGCAGGTACCAAGAGTGTACATATTACTAGCTTTTTTGTTGAGATGAAAGGAATAGGAAGAGATCCAGCATCCTCTCGACCCTACATGCGACAAGGTTGGAAAAGTAGATGGATGTTTTTCGAAGGGCAGCAGCGAGATTGTGAGGTTGCATCTTGTTTCCCCTAATAAGCCTCATTCTTAAGTCAGACATGACATCTTGAAGTGTGCCCCATGAAGACGCCCAGCCAGTCGACATTATCGCCGCACAGCATCTCAATTACATGATGATGATTGAACTGATAACAAAGCAAAACAGCCACCATTAAGGGAAGCACGGCGATGGCGCTTATCCTTGAAAGGACACCCATTCGGCATAATCACTGGGTGTCTTTGGGCGAATTGGGCTTCATGATGGCTTCCTGAGCTGCTCTCGGGATGGGGCCACCACAGCTGTTCATTAAATGGACTGTAGTGGCAAGAGCGCCTATTTAGAGGGGTACTAGAGTGTTTAACTCAACCCGTGAAGTGCTAATGCTATAATGGAGGGCTTCGAGACAAGATGGAGGGTTATTATAGCCACACTTTACGCAGCGCAGTGGCCTGATTCCATATCAGTGCTCTTTGCTGCAAACGATGTTGCCGGTGAAGAAATAAATTGACCTCAAGAGAAGATACTGTAGTTTATTTCGGAGTGAGAGACAGCGAGCATGAATCTTCCATTAGTGTGACTGTTAGGCTGTCTGAGACGTATTGAAGACCTGATCAGATCTCGAAGACATGACTTGTCACAATTTTCTTGCCGCATCTCTGAATGCAGAAAGCGAATTGCTATTATGTACGTTTGGGTAGATATGACACTATGGCTGTAGGTTTTCAAGTGCAGAGTCGTGCGCTTTCTGAATTGCATTAGGCTGAGTAAATAAGCCGGGATGTGTTTGACATCACCTCATGTTCCCGCAGGCACCTTGGGCAAGGTGACACTATCAGATATCATTTGAATCTAAACACACTTTCCTCACTCCGCTGAGAAAAACACTGAGTCTGTTTGTTGTTTTCTGGTCCCTCTGTATCTAATCTATGTGCGTCCCTGTCCGTTTTAAAATGAAATAAGTTTCCGTTGCCGCCCCGGTGTTTTCATCCTTCCTGTCGTGCTTTCTGACCTTCTCATGTCCTGTCTTTCTCTTTCTCTCTTTGTCGCTCTCTTCTGCTTTCATACTCAATTTCATTCACAATATCCTATTATCTCCTTTTCTGTCATCCTTTTTTTCACTATTCATCTTTCTTGTCTCCATTGTCACCTTTCTTTTTTTTTCCATCCCATCCCTTCCTGTCATTTTTTCCCTCATCTAATTCCTCTTATTCTTTTCCTTTCATTTCCTTTTCCTTTCCTGCCTTTGTTTACTTCATTTCCTCTTATCCAATTTCTTCTTTTCCTCTTCCCTTCATCTCCTTTCCACTTTCTTTTCCTTTCACTCCTTCCCTTCTTCCATTTTATTTGGTCTTATTTTACTGTTATCCTTTTGCTTTCTTACTCTTTTTTACCTTTGTCTTTCCTTTCATCCCTTCTTTTTATTTATTTTATCCAATTACTATATCTTCCTTTCTCTTTGTCATTTCCTCTTTTTTTCCCCAATTCTTAACCAATTTTTTTCCTTTCCTTTTCTTTCCTTTCCTTTCCTTTTCCTTTTCCATCCCCTCCTTCCTTTCTTTTCATGTCGTCTCATCCAATTGTCCTGTCCTTTTCCTTCCCTTTCATCCCAACTCTTCCTTTATTTTCCTCTTATGCAATCTCGTTTCCTTTCCTCACTCTCTGCATCATTTATTCTTCCTCTTCTTATTCTCTATCATTCTCTCTCTCTCTCTCTCTCTCTCTCTCTCTCTCCTGTCACTTCCTGGTCTTCTTTCTCTCAGGCGGTGTGTGTATTGCTCAATCTCTGAAGATCCCCAGAGAGCCCAGACTTGGAGAATTCGACAAGATCATCCTGCGGCTACTGGAGACACCCAACGCTCGAGCCATCGTCATGTTTGCGAATGAAGATGACATCAGGTGTCTTTATCAATAGATGTCTTTGCTTCCTCATATTCACAGATGTATATTTAATAATGGTAATCTATCCTGGTAATATGCTGGAAAAAAATAATAGACCGAAAAAGAGATTCATGAGCAATTTACACATTTTGTTTGGTCCTATTTTTTGTATCTATGTGGATATAAGAAATAAGAAGAACATTTGGGAACTCTTGGCATAGAGATTGACAAGTATTGGCTGCTAATTAGTACTTACATGCCTATATTCTGCACGACCATATTCTTAATCCTACACAATATTTTAATTTTACAACTACCTCATTAGCTATTAATGAGCAGTTATTATGGGTTTATTGAGGCAAAACTTGTTGTTAATAGTTAGTAATTGGTGAGAACTGGACCTTAAATTGAAGACAGAATGTACTTATTCAAATTTTTGGTTTGACATTTTCTCTATTTTCCCCCCTTTTTTAAAATAATCAATAGTCTTTAGTTACCTCATCACTATTAACCATGGTGGTTACACTTTATTTTGATCCATTTTCGAAATTCTACTAACTATAAGTAACTTTGTAACTACATGTCAACTAATTCTCATTCCATCACCCATCACAGGAATAAATTACACTTTAAGGTATATTAAAATACAAAATAGTTTTAAAATAGTAGTATTATTTAATAATAAAACTATGTTAAATAAATGTGTTTTGTTTGATCAAATAAATAAAAAATGTTAGATATTTTAAATCTTACCATCCCCAAACTTTTGAACAGTAGTGTATTTTGTCCTTTTACTTGAGAAAGAATATATAAAATATATGAAAACTTTTATAAGTAAACTTGCATTTAGGTGGTCTAGAAGTTAATAAATGCATTGGAAATTCCCTAAAACCCAGAAGAAGTCAATTTTTGACTTCAAATGGTCTTTAAGTCAGATCTGCTGAAAAGCTACCAATTTTGGACAAACCACAGATAGTATTTAACTGGGACTTTCACAGAATTAAATTGAAGATGATGCAGTCGAGCTGTAAGTATTGCTCTTAGGAGAAAACCTCAGGAACAGGTGAAGTCAGCTATTTCCTATAATGTGCTGCCTAAGGCCTGGAGAACTCACTTTAACATAATACACTTTTCAGTAATTTTTGGCTTGGAATTTCTTGTACCTGTAGCACAGGATCGAATCACATCCTCGTATTCCCGAGAACCGCTGCCCTTCTAAGCCTATTACATGATTTCCTTGGGATGCTTGCCTCTGATGGTCTGTTGACGTCAGACCAATTTCCAATTCTAAGTGTTCTAGCAGAACACTATTGACCTCAGAAAATCAGAACAAACAGGTCTGCTTGAAAGACGTTTTATCCTTGCTGGCTTACATGCGAATGTCTATTTTATTTGCTCATCTTTCAGACGTGTCTTGGATGCCGCAAAGCGCAACAACCAAACAGGTCACTTCCTGTGGGTGGGATCGGACAGCTGGGGCTCTAAAATATCTCCTGTCGTCCAGCAGGAAAGCGTGGCGGAAGGTGCTATTACCATCCTTCCAAAAAGAGCATCCATAGAAGGTGAGGGTTCCTCTAATTTATAAATTCTGATTGGATGTTTCTCTTGCATTTCCAATCCAATTCCAATGCTTTCATACTTATTTTCAGCCTTTGACAGATACTTCAAAAGCCGCTCCTTGTCCAACAACCGACGGAACGTTTGGTTTGCAGAGTTCTGGGAGGAGAATTTTGGTTGCAAGTTAGGGATGCATGGAAAGCGTCCCGGCAGCCCCAAGAAATGCACTGGTATGAGAAGGTTTTACATTACTGTCTCTCAACCTGGTTTAGAAATTATACTGTTACTGAAAGAGTTCTGCTCTGCCTGGGGGGCAAAGTAGTCCATCATGCTGACATTGGATTGGACCTCTTTGAGGATTCAGTGTTTATCATTGTTGAGAAGATCAATGAGGACATCAGGCACAAGAGATTCTGTTTAGACAGGAACTGGTAAATCCATAAATAAACAGAAGAGTCTTACTGATGTCTGTGCATGCTAACATGAGCACATACACACAGAGGAGGTCAAAATCTTTCCGTCTTTACAATCTGACAGTCCTTCCAAACTCTGATTGATTTACTCAAAGACTACCTGGGTTGTTTAAGCAGAAGCTTAGCTTTTATTTACACCTCTACATTTCCTTTCACTTGTACTCCAACATAAGTCAACACAAAGGCAACCTATTTTACTTCTAGTTTAGTGCTCACATGCCATGTGACAACTGCTTTCTGTGTGTGTACGTTCAGAAAACTGTATATCAGATGTTGAAAACTAATATGGCTTTAAAATTCATGATTTCAGCTCAATAGACATGATAAGCAAAACCATACAGATGTTTTTTAGTAGAGTACAGTATCTGAGGACCGAGCTATAAAGACACAGTCCTATTCTGGAAAAGGGGGCGGGGAGCAGCAGCTCGTTTGCATTTAAAAAGACATGCACAAAAACAGTGTGTTACAGCTTCCACTCAATATAGGCATTTTCAAAATGATCTGTGGGCTATTTTTAGCAGAAACATCACAGACACATTCTGGGGACAACTGAGACTTATATAAGATATTGAAAAAAGGGGCATAATATGTCTCCTTTATTTTGAAATTCTTCAGTTTATCTTAATTTAAGCAGGTTCACCATGGTGACAGTTTTGCTCTTGTCTCCTCTTGTCACTAAATTCTGCTTCTTTCCTGTATGTACCTCTTGTGTACACCTACATAGAGCAGATGGACATTTGGGGTCCTTTTTTGAAAGCACAGTTATTGTTCTGGCATGGTGATTTGACATAATGAGAATAATTACATAGCTGTGGATGCGGCACATAGCTGTCTCTCTTGTTCTCTCACTCTCTCTTTCTGAATGATCTGTAAGGAGATGCTCAGACTACGCTTCACTGCAGATGGATGCCTCTGTCAACAGCGCACTGGCAGAAATGCTGATTACCATCATCTATTCCTTAAAGTAGTACGAAGAGGGAGAGCTATTAAGCCATGACAAAAAGATGCTCTTTTTGTCACATAACAAAAACAGACGCAGAGAGATCCCAGCTGTCAGGGGCCGCGCAACGCCGGGGCCGAGGAAATGTAGATTTGAAAAGAAGCAATGAAGATGCCTTGAAGACACATAGATAGAGACACAAATACACCATTATATCAGTTCCTAAGTATTCAAATACTGCAATACAACTATCAACTATCAAGATTTAACTATCAAATGTAATGTTCTGAGACATATTCAGTGAGGTAATATAGGAAAGGAATTTTTTATCTATCAGTATATAACCCATACTGGACATCAACTACACAGAAATATCAACCTGATCTTACAAAATTCTGTGTAATAACCACGGACTCTTAACACAAAATTCTGTGTTAGTGTCAAGGAACCATCTAAAATTCCGTGATGGGCTCACGGAAAAGATTACAATGTACTGTAAGTCAGTGACAGGCATCAGCTGTGATCCATGCACGGATAACAGGATTAATTTTATATAAAATGTATACTTTCACTGTAGCACCTAGCCCCACCTTTACCCTTAACCTACCCACATCTGAACAATATAAAACACACACAGACAATATAATTATTGTTATTGCAAAAACTGACCATAAGCAGTAAAACAAAGCATTACAAACAAGTTGTGTTGCATTTCAAGTCCTTCTGAAGCCATACGATGTCTTTATGCAAAGAAGAGAGTAAAATACAAGGTTATCCAGATATCTGTGTGTGGATCCCGGCTGATGCCTGTCACTGACTTACATTGTAATCTTTTCCGTGAGCCCATCACGGAATTTTCGACAATTCCGAGATAATAACACAGAATTATGCATTAAGAGTCTGTGGTCATTACACAGAATTCTGTGAGATCAGGTTGAAAATATTGCTAAAGGCTCTTGAGCTTGACTAAAAAGCACCACCCCAGAGCACTCTAGCAACCATCTAACAAATCCCTAAGAACCACATAGCAAATACTCCAACATCCTAGAAACTCCTTAGTAACGACTTGAGACACCTTTCAAACCACATAGCAACTCTTTATCAACACCTTGGCAATATAGCAACCACAAGGCAACACCCTAGTAACCTCCCCCAAGACACACACTAAATCTCCTTGTTAACCACTTAACAACTATCCTGGGCGAATGGAAAACTGTAAAAAAATGCTGTTTAAGAATTATTTGCATGTTATCTTTGAGATATGCATCTGCACCTTCTAGCAGTTTTTTTTCCAGCAGGGGGTCAAAAGGGCCAATTCAAGTCACTTGATGGTGATGCACCACTGATTCTGTTTCAGCACATCTCCCAGGCAGCCTCATAGACAAGCAATTGTGAATCCGAGCACGCAATGCCATAGTGTTATATTTAGTAGAGCTGTGATGCTTTCCTGTCTGAGCTGTTAGCGGAGGTAGCAAGCCATGAGAATGCATCAGTTCACTTTAGGGGATCTCTGTCATGGCATTCACTTAAGCTATATCCTGATTTAGACTTCATAAACTCTCCATGCAGTCAGTTCAGAAAGAAAATAGACTGTACTAGAAGAAAAAATCAAAGTGGACAAACTGGCATCTCATTGCAAATGTGGTACATAGAGAAACATGTTCGGCATAGCAGTTAAATATGATGTTTGAAGGGAAGATGTAGTTAGATCTAGTCTAATTGCATTTGTGTTGGCTGTATAAATAATTGCCTAGCATCAAACCAAATATCTAGCTACACTCAGCTTAGCAATGTTTTAAAAACTCAAGTTAAAGTTCAGTGTTTGAAGAAAGTGTGATCTAATCCTCTTTATATGAGGCATGTGTCACGCCCAGCTGGAGATGCCAGCTAGAGACTGCTGATGGCACTCCAGCCCCAGGACTCCTTTTGTGTGTTTTCT
>JAUMHE010000085.1:10014039-10030772 GCA_032359235.1 Enteromius mattozi | reverse complement strand
GGCATAAAGGGAGAAACCAAATGAAACCAAAACAGGGGGACGTGAAAACGAAACTAAACAGACAAAGAGTGTGACACTATATCCATACAATTTACAAATGTCCGTGCCCATTTTTACGTCAAGAAAAAAGGTGGATAGCGGTTGGTATTTTCACACGCTTTTAGATGGAGCAGCATTTACTATACAGAGCCGTACTTCAGATGTCATTATAGCTAACGATTTCTTCAATTCCATAATCATACGATTATATCGTCTGCATTTTTTTTTTGCATAACTTGACAGAAAACTACGGCTCTGTGTAATAAATGCTGTCCCGCCTGAAAGCAGGTGATGGAGATTTACTACTAATCAAAGAACCGGCTTTACTGACAAAATGTGCATGACAATCGCGTTCGATTAATTGTGCAGCCCTAATGTTGGGAAGGTCACACATGAAAACCAACCCACTGTTTACAAGAGGAACGTGCAAAGACTATACGTTAAGATAAATAAAAATATAATTAAGCCGTGATTATTAAGTTGTGGTCACAATTACCATTGTTGGGCAAATTTTTACAGGCAACTTTGAAACCCATTTTCAAAAGTTTGTGTTTTAAGACCACCATTTTCATGTAAATGAACGGTCAAAATGCTTTAAAAGTTTTTAATGTTTAGAAATTGTTGTGAAGGCTATAATCTTAGGAATAACTCTTAGGAATCATGCTCTTAGGAATAACACGGGTAAGCTTTGAACTTTCATT
The DNA here is from genome assembly GCA_032359235.1 of Enteromius mattozi. Classification (NCBI taxonomy): domain Eukaryota; kingdom Metazoa; phylum Chordata; class Actinopteri; order Cypriniformes; family Cyprinidae; genus Enteromius; species Enteromius mattozi. Next base: position 10,030,032 of record JAUMHE010000085.1, on the reverse strand, counting down.
AAAACACCACACTCTTAATGTGCAGTCACATCTGTTGTTGTTCAGTAGTTTTTTTGCCAGAAAAATGCAGGTAATTTTAATTGTGATTCACCCGATCAGGAAAAATGTACTTGTTGTTCAAGTTGACCAACAGAAAACTGTTTGGTTTGAAAGTAACTTTGTGAACTGTGCATTATACATCACTACACCATTAACAATCCACAATGGACCTTTTTGGCAATGAAATTTTGCTAATGTGCAAAAATCTTACATTAGATCTCCCACAAGTTTACATGTTCACATGCTGTGTTCTGGTAATATGTCCAAACACAGTTCATAATCCAAGTATAAGCATTGTAAACTAAGATTAGCCACGCTATAGTGCAACTTGTCTTCTTCACAAGTCAGGTTTCTCACAAGTTTATTAACATAATAGTTACGCAACATCATGCATTGATCAAGACTTTGTGTCTCCGTTTGCATACAGCATATTTCTGGCTATCAAATGTAAGGAGTTTCCCATCGTACTTGTTTAATTATACAGGTTTTTCATTGAGCTGCAGTGCCATTTAGCCTGATTTTACATAACGTTTTAGATTTTCAAGCTTTTTAGCCTATATAGTACAAAATGTCAAAATCTTCCTCTCAGCTTTTCCGGTGTTTAATTATCATCTGCTAGATAGCATATCTCAGTCAGATTAGCATAAGTGAGTTATGATAGGCTATTTTTACTCAGCGAGGTGGCTTCACATACACGAGGGATTAGCGGAACTGCAGAATTTAACATAAAAGCACTCTAGCATTCATTTTGAGAAACAAACACTTTGAAAACAAACGTCGTGGTAAACATCTGGCCCTCGGGGTGGTATTAAATTAAAAGTTACGTAAAAGAGGAAATTGTTTCCCTCAAATCAGACCGTTTTTTCATTCCTCCGCATGACAAAAGAGTCCAAATGGAAAGAAATCCGCCGAGCGTATTTCCCGTTTCCCTTATCTCTCCCGGGCTTATTTCTTTCGCCCTCACTGATGTTAAAAAGATTATTGCAATGAGCAACCGCAATATGAGGACACAGATATGAGTATTTTATTGAGGCATGTCTCTCTTATTCACATCTCCTCACTCTGTGCTCATTAAAACTCTGAAGTTTCTTTACGGCTGCATGGCGTGTAATTTGAACCTTGCGCCTCCTCGTTTCTGCTCATTTTCTGCATTAACGGTCCTGTTTCTTCAGCAGACTTGTGCAATTCCTCATTGAAGGGAGCCGATTGTGCATTAGCATTGGGATTGCTTGTGTTAAACGTCCTGGAGTGAGAGAAGGAACTATACCGATTGGTTTTTCTGTCAGTACCCTCACTTTGCATTGCAGTGCAGTTGAATAGAGGGGAACAGATGAAAAGATGAGAAAAGGATGCCTGCCGGGGTAATTAGAGTTAGATGAGTCATCTGCAGTTTTACGGACATTTTGAATGAGTTCCAGTTTATATATAGTTGGTTGTGTTTATTCGTTCACCGCTCGCATGCTGTGGCATTGATTTTTAAACCACTTAAGCTCCCCAAAGATCTTTAGTTAAATGGAGTTTACTTCTTCGTATGGCTTTTTCAGAGTGTGTTTTCTTTTTTTACCCCTGCTGTTTTGGTGCTGCTGACTGATGCTGTGAATTACAATAGGCACATAAAAATATAAAAACACACTCAAGTGCTTTTCAGGATACACACGATAGGGGTATGCAGTATAGTCCTGATGTATATGGGCTAATTTTGCTGCAGATATATTAAATTAAGCAGCATTCATTCGATTTTAATGTTTTTCTGCATTGCTTTGTGCTTGATTTTACGCACCTGTTATCAATGGGTGTAGCTGAAATAGCCTACATTTACATTTATTCATTTGGCAGGCGCTCTTATCCACAGCAGTGACATACAAATGAGGAATGCTTGATAAAAATGTTTCATCCTAGTGTAGTAACACTGAAAGTACTGCAAAGAAAACTTCCAGTTTTTTTCACGAGTTCAAAAGTACAAACTAGTAGTCTAGAGATGGAAGTGAGACATAAGAAACAGGATGTTTTTTTTTAACCCTAACCAAAATCAACCATGGTTACTATACACGTTTGCTATAATAAAAGCATGGTTAATTTTTATGTAAGGGTAGAGTCAAGCCCAAGTTGGCAACACTGCTTATTGACTGACAGTCAAAAAACTACTGGAGACAGCAAGAACAACAGTTGTCTACATTGAAAAGAGATGTGAGGGAGTTGAAAGATAAATGCAACATTTTTACAAGTATAATAAGGCTATGTGATTGACTTTAGCGTTAAGCAATTGCATCAAGAACTGAAGTATTCTTTGGGCTTTAGAGAGTAAACTAATCAAGGATTTTTTAAGCAGTTAGCAATATATGCTAAGATAATAGTTACTGTTAGCTTGCTAATGGCTAACTGAAACACAAAGAAAGGGAAATGTTTAATTGAATCATTTTTCAGCTTCTAGAATTTGTTTTTGTCACACTGTATGATGTGATATACAGTATATGGAGCCCCTAAAGGGACATAGTAATGAGAAAATAATGAGATGGAAGGAAAATTACATTTCAGTGCTTTTGAGTTTTCTCTCACAAAACTTTTGCATTTCCCATGAGAACCATTGTGTTTTCTTGTAAAATCATTGTGTTCTCTCCCAACACTATTGGATTCCCCCGAGATCTTTAGGGTTCTTTCCATTGCCCCAAGAAACGTTGGGTTCCCTTCGAATGGGAACTCGCATTGCGTCTCTATATTTTGCAAAAGAGGACATAGTGTCTCATTTCTCTTAACAGGGAACCAAATATGCGTGACCCAAGATAGGGACACAGTGTCTTATTCCCTTTCTCAGGGAACCATGGTAACATGCGTAACCCGCAATGTTCTGTTGCAAAACGTTTTCGTTCCACCATAACTCTGGGTTCTCTTATAAAATGATTGGTTCCCTCTGAGAAACTTTGCATTTTGCTCTCAAACCTTTTATGAAGAAAATAATATGAGTTCAGAGGAAAAACTTTATTTCAATGCCTTTGTGAAGAAACAATGTTAGTGGAATGCAATACGTTTGCAAGTGAAATCAAAAACATTGAAATATAATTTTTCCTCCAGTCTCATATTCTTCCCATCACCACGTCCCCTTAGGGGCTCCATAGATATATGACATTTGACATGACATGAAAAAATATCAAAGTCTTCTTGAAAGCAAGTCATTCAGCAGCCATTTAGAAGATCATCAGGCAGCTTTCCCAAACAATCAGCTTCTTTAGCTTAAATCAGAATACATTTTGTACATTGATGACAGAACAGAAAAGGCCATTTTAGCCAACCTAAGCTACTTCGCTGGCTTTTGATGGTCTCACAGCTTAGCAAAGATGGTCTAGCTGGTGTTTTCAGCCAATTTAGATAGTCTCCCAGTCTGAGCAGAAGCTGCTAAAACCCCTTTAAAACCAGTCATCAGACTAGCCTAGGCTCCAGCTAAAATACATAACCATTCTCGAAGACAGTTAAATGCCATAAAAGTCCTTTGCTTGTTTTAATTAAAATGCAGTACTTCTTTTGCAACAGCTGCTTCAGTACATTCTCCATTTTCTTTTTTCAGCAAGTGTCATTCCTTTCTACTGTCTGGCAGTATGGAGACTTGCACAAAAGAGTGGTAGCAGGGTCACAAGGTTAGACTTGAATTAAATTACGATTCAAAGGGAGATTCAGTGAGAATTATGCGCAGTCAAATCTCCTTGACAGGATGGCAGCGCTCTGTTGTTTCGGAGAGACAGTACATGAAATCCTCTGCTGATGTGTTTACCTCTTTGCCCACGTCAGTACTAAGCAATACAGTTAATTTGATTTCAGTCTCATCTAAGCAGTAGTATGGAGTGACACCCTCCTGTGGTGCTCTAGATTCTCCTCTCCTGACCTAAAAACCTGGGCTCATTCATTCTCAGCACCACATTTCTCTTAATATAAACGTGAAGAGCTTTATCATCTGCTTCCCCCACAGCAGGCATATGTTATCATTTACTGCTCGTTAGCTTACTGATCACTCGCACCCAAGGTAAGGAAAGCAGTAATATATTTGTTAGCGAGGTTAGCCATTCATCAAACTCTCAGACGTGGGCAAGGATGAATCAACATTTTAAATTGTCTTGCTCGGGGCGTGTGGTTGCATCCTAGGTTCAAGTTTTGTGAATCTGCAAACGTTAGCATTATCGAAATCAGATATGACTGGAGTGCACCAAAATAGAGTCAGACCTGATCTTGAGGCCCATTCAAACTTAATAATCCACTGTAATAAAAATATTAGTAATAACTCATCACTTGTTATCTACTTATAGCTTAAATTAGCATAGAACAAATCCTTATTCCAAATTTGGTGCACGACTCATCCAACCCTGCTGAAAAAAACAGCTAAAACCAGCCTAGGTTGGCTAGTCTTAGCTGGTTTAGGCTGGAAGTATCTGGTTTTAGCTGGTCTCTCAGCCTAGCCAGGCTGGTTTTAGCTGGTCGTTCCAGATGGTCTCCCAGCCTAAACCATCTAAGACCAGCCTGGCAGGCTGGAAATGTGGCCAAAACCCCTCTAAAACCAGTCTGCTGACCAGCTTAAACCAACTAAGACCAGGCTGGTCTCCCAGCTAAAACCAGCTGTTTTTTTTTTTGTTAGCTGTTTTTTTCAGCAGAGAAGTGCTTCAGATGTGTTACAGAGGTTACAAAACACTTTCATTGTCTTATAATATGCATTTATTTTTATATTATTTTGCTCAATGACCAAGTAATTCGTTCAACGATTAATTTCTCCAAACCCCTCCTTTGTGTGGCACTAATCTGCAGTGATTGGCCAAAGTGGTCGATTTAATTTCCATTTCATAATAAAATCTGTGTTTGCGAGTGCAGTGCTGCTTTGTTTACCGCCATACCCGGGAAACAGCTATTTTAACGCTCCAAAAGCTACTGGCAAAGAATGAATTTGCGTTTGCTGAAAACCATCTCCATCTACACTACACAAGCTAAAACGCTGTTTCCATGACCGTTTATGCAACCATAGATGCATCTGCGTGTTTGGAGCGGTTGAATGAGGCATCTACCAACACATATCTATGGGTACAACAACGAGCATGATGTTATTGTTTACACGGTCATCAAGGATACACAGAACTAATATGGGGTCTGCAGCGTTTTCAAAAGTCTTCATTTTCGACCTTGAAATTGTCGGAGTATAGTGTAAACAATATGTATAGTGTTTAATAATTTTTTATAAATCCAGCCCCAGGACCTGAAAGTTTGCTCTTTTGACTAAAACTAACCATGTAGCATTATCCTCCAAAAACAACCATATTGCAATGACCAAATAAAACATTTCATTTTGCAGTAGTGATAAATGTGGACAAGCACCACTTCAGAGGAATGTAAAAATCCAGTTGCTTCGGCCTTGGTTACATGAGTAAAAGAAAAAAGTCACATCAGAGGTGAAGAAAGTTATTTCGAAAACCAAGTGTAGCTGCAGCTCAGGGACATTTATAAGCAAGATTTCTTTTCTTTTTTGTGCGCATGTTATACTAGACCTTTTGTTGCCTATAAGGCAACGCTGTTTCGTCACCCATACTGTAGCCACTGATAACGCCCTCTCCTTTTCTCTCCAGATGTACATTCAAACGGCCACACTGACCGTCTCTCTGAGCCTGAGTGCGTCCGTGTCTCTGGGGATGCTCTACATGCCCAAAGTCTACATCATTATCCTGCACCCAGAACAGAACGTGCCCAAACGCAAGCGCAGCTTCAAGGCCATCGTCACCGCTGCCACCATGACAAACAAGCTCAGCCAGCTGGCCAGCGAACGGCCCAATGGAGAGGTGAAAACCGAGCTCTGTGAGAGCGTGGACAATAGTAGTGAGTACAGACGTCTTCTCACAGTTTGTTCATGTTAGTGTGGCACGTTGGGTCAATGATGCTTAATTTATTCAAAAATGAAGTTCATGTATTTAAATGTTTCTATTAAAATGAATTTTGAGATTTTTCAGTGGGCATAAAAAAAGCCCCATTAAAAGGCAGGAATTCTTGAAAAGAAAACCTTTGGCTTAGTGTTTTATTATGGTTCTCAACCTCCAGGTGCTCTATTGCCCACAAGATGCTGGAAGATCCACCACTTCTAGTTTATGTAAATTAGATTTCAGGATTCCAGACGCTTTCAGAGCCAAATGTTCTTCAAGGTTGCCACTCTTTGAATTTACATGACATTCATCATTCATGATTAACTGGATAAGGATTTTTTCTTCAAATTTTTTCACTCATAATTTCTACCTGGTAAAATATTTTAAAGCTTAGCATAACTAGAGAAACGTACATTCATTTTAAACTACACATGGAGTTTTAAGATTTCATAAACTTACATGGCTTCTCCAGGACTGTGAAAACCCTTATTATTCAGAAATGTTGATTTTCACTAGTTTTTATTGTTTAAATTTTTTTTTCCCCATGATCTTATTCTAAATAATTTTAAGCCATCTTGAGGCCCCCAGTTGAGAACCACTGTCTCACATATTTAAACATTTATTTTATAAATCACCTATATATATTTTTATTTAATTAGTTGTTGTTTTTTTCATATATTTATATTTACTAATTCACCAATGGTGCACTTCCCTAAAAACTTTAAATTCACAAATTCATAATTTTTTTAATTATTTTATAAATATTATACATTTAAAAATTAAAAATACTTATTTAATAATACCTATTAAATAATACTTATTTTAAAATGTTTTTTTATCACAGAAATATACAAAAATAATGTGTACACAATTGTATTCAAGCTCTTAAATATGTCATTAATTTATATATACATATATATATGAGGAAATGGAGCAGATAAGGATGCATTCACTAGAGTATCATTGCTAATTCATTAGTTATGCCGTCTGCATTGTCTAACGCCAGATGAAACATTTAGGTTTGATTCACATCTCGTGTAAAATGATGTCTGAGGGAATCTGAACTACTGGCTGCAAGCTCATGGCAGCAGATTGTATTTCAGCAGCCAGTGTGGTGTTACCTTTTACATGAGGGATCCGATCATTAACCAGGGCAAGGGCAGCATGTGCAGGTCCAGAACACTGTGTAAAAGTTAATGCAAATGTGCAGACTCACACTAATGTGCCGTGACCCTTCTGCTAAAGGGCTCCAACACTGGGCCAGTTTGTAATGAGAGTCAAATGTGGCATGTAATGAATAAACAGAGAATGCCTTTTGGAGGACAAAGACGTTTTGGTGTTTCTCAGTATGTTTAATTTGTGTACTGTAAATGCTGCATTACCTTGCCGGTTTAAGCAGCATTAAATATGCTAATGAGTACCGTGAGTAAGTTCTGTACAGGTATTGGTCATAAGTAGCATTGTGGACCAATTACTAGGACAATTCTAGAAAGGTTAAAGTCGCATTAGTGAATTTTTGCAAGCACAATAGGAGCATTGTTGGTTGATGATATAGTAGAGAGAAGTATGAACTTTCAAACTAAGCAGCTTTTTGTTGGTTAACACGACAAATCCATGACCAGCTCGAATCTGCATGGAATAAATATTTAACCCAGATAAGAAATTCCCAGTTGCGTGTATTTCTATTAAATTTGACTGGATTTACTAATAATTTGCAGAACAACCGTAATTTTGACTGAAACTTAAAGGGATAAGTCACCCAAAAATGAAAATTCTGTCATCATTCATTTACCCTGAAATTGATGTTTGAATTTCTTTTTTTTTTTTTTGCTGAACACAAAATAAGTTATTTTGATGAATGTGTGACCAAACAGTTGATGATACATAGTATGGATAAAAAATGCTATGGAAGTCAATGGCTACCATAAACTGTTTGGTTTGGAACAACTTCAGTGTAAATAAAATGATGACAGAATTTAAATTTTTGAGTGAACTATCACTTATTGGCATAGTTTAGTAATATTTCACCCAACAATGAATAATTTACTGAATCTGATGTTGTTCACAATCCTGGAACTTTCTTTCTTGTGTGAAATACAAAGGTGAAATGTTTAACATTGTGCTCTGAATGCACCATGAAAAATGTTTAATAACTGATTTAGTGCGATACAAATAAATAATTCAGACCAGTTTTATGAACTGGTCCAAACAATGTATCAAAAAAAAAATCTCTCTCTCTCTCTCTTTCTTTCTCTCTGTGTGTATATATATATATATATATATATATATACAATTTAAGTCTGATTGTTGCACAAAGCTATTAAAAGACTTTGAATATAGTGTACAAGTCATATTAGCCATTTTTACTTTTTTGTGTTTCATCATTTTAGGGCCTTCACTTTTTAATGATATTGTCAAGAGGTGCTGAGATTTTCTTTCTAAACTCACCTTTTGAAGAAAAAAAACACTTATTCACTATTAACTACAACGTTTCTCTCAAAAAAAACCCCTCCTAATTTACTGCTTATAAATAGTTAGTAAAGTACGGTAGCTGTTAAATTTAGGCACTGGATTAGGGATGTAGAATATTTTAGTAATTCGCATGCTAATAAGCAACTAGTTAAAATACCCTAAAATAAAGTGTTATGAGAAATGCATATGGATATGGAACAACATAAGGGTGAATGATGGCAGAAAGTAAAGGTGCATATTTTCTGTTTGTAAAAATTAAGTGAATAATGTATGAAATAAGTGTTTGCTCTTATTTTATTTCATTGCCGTGACATTTTCTGCATAAAGCCACAATATAAAGATGTGACAAAAGAATGTTATTGCTTTCTCAATTGTTCCGTCCCACTTTTAAATGAAAGCAAGTGAAAAATAATTTTCAGTCCATGAAATGAAGTGGAAATTTCATTCTGATGGTCCCTCAGAATCAAACAGAATTAACTCAGTATACCACAATTCCTTGTTGTTTTTCATTTCGTTATACTGCCATTTTCTTTAACTGGCTATATTATCTTTTTTCAGCACCGTCCACAAAAACAACCTACGTCAGCTACACCAATCATGCCATATGAGTGCTCATCCTGAAAATGGTTTGGCATGGATCTGGCTGGCTCCGACAAAACAGGATCCAATGACTGAAATCCAAGCATGAGACATCAGTGTTGTTTGTGGACAAGAGGATGGACTCTTGGACTTTTTTTTCCTGGATATTTTATAAGAAAGCCTATAGGCGGCCATCCAAAAAAAAAAGGAGACAAAGCTGTCATTTACGTGGGCAGCCGATAAAATGGGACACTGGAAAAAGGTGAGAGAAAAAAATACTAGAAACTAAAAAAATACTTTAAAGAAACAGAACAAATATTGGAGTCGACCATGTTACATGTTATTCTAATTGTAAGTATTTTGTGGTTGTGAAAATTTTTCATTCTTGTCCCACAGTGTCAGACCTGCATTGGAAAATGCGTTTGTCTCTTGTATTGGCTACTCGGGTCTATAACCTCGGGTTGTGAGTGTGCAAATGCCATGGTTGAAGCATGCCAATTAAATTTTTTATACAAATAATTTATTTATAATAAAGGAATGTTTTTGAAATGTGGAGGGTTCTTGGGTGTTTGGACATTTATATTTTTTGGGGATGAAACTTGTAATATGAAATTCACAGTACACTCTTAAGATAGAGATGCGACAGAAGAACAAACAAAGAGCGAACCGTTTCTTTGCTTAAAGTGAAGAACTTTTTAAATTAAAAGAACCTTTTCCCACTTTAAAGAATCTTTTGTACAGTGGAGATTTCATGGATGTTAAAAATTCCACCGATGGAAATAAAGAACCTTTATTATTAAGAGTGTAGGGCTGTAACTAATGATTATTCAAATCAATTTAAAAGGTAAATTAAATTTACAACAACAAATAATACATAAATGTTATATTTCAGTCAGCATTACTGTCTGTAATTTCAATGATTTTATTGATTCGTTTCTTATAGACATCAGAAACATAAAAAAAAAATCTAATTTGCATTTTTGCATATTCCCATTTGGCACATCTTGATGTAATGTAAATGACATAAAACAGCAATGATTTTTATGTCTAATGGCACCTTTTCTATATTTTTACTACAAGTGTGTGTTTCATGGTGTTTTATGATTGATTGTAAAACTTTGTTTATAAATAAGCAGCATGGACATTCTGTAAAATATATATTTTTATGTTCTATACTAAAAAGTAAGCCGTACAAGTCTGAAATGATACAAGGGCTGCAAATGATAACAGAATTATTATAGTTTTACAAGCAGTATGATTAATTTACTAAAAATAACTGTAAAAGACACAAAAAATGTGTGTCATATATGTATTTTCTGTTCAGGTGAGTCTAGACATTTCCAGGTGAGTCTAGCATATAAAAATGCCAAGCTGGCAAGTTGGTATAATTTATGAATCTGAATCTGAGCAGGTGTACTGGTGTTCCAAATATAGCAAATGTCCATTTTTTTTTTCTGGGGCAACACAAAATGTGTTATTTATTGCCATGCTGTAAAGCCTTCCTTGAATCTTAAAGCCTATTTTATTATGTAAGCAGCTCAACACTGTCCAACTTTCCTTATCCTAGAAGAAGAGGAGTAAGTGTTGCACACAGCATTTTAAAAAGCCTTTACTGTCCACATAATTTCTTACACTTCCATCAAAATAACCTTTCACATCCACTATGCCTTCCTCAATGTATTTCCAAAACATAAATGCAGCTCATTTACGCACTGACTTTGCAACAATTTCTACAATTCCAGTCGGATGCCGTTAATTGGCTCTCTGACAGACACAAGATTCCTGCAACTAAACTACTTCCTTGTAACTATGTCTACTAAACTCAATTATCTCTCGTTAGAGCTTTTTCTCACTAATTACTGCCTCTCAGTTGCTATTTAAGACTCATGAGATATGGGGAGAAAAAAAAGCATTGATAACCAAAATAAACAGGCCGTTAAATATTTCTGGCGCTTCAGATGTTTCCACAGTGCACAGCTTGGTGGATGGCATCCTTCCCTTTGACAAACACAGCACAACTGGCTGGAGTGCAAGAGTAAAATGGAGAAAAATTGACCACGTGTTGATGATGATCAATATTTGCAGTGTGAAGAGAGATGGGCGACAGACAACTTACACCTGTGGGAGGAACATCAATATAGCACTAAAAATGACAACAAAAATGGTTTATAAAGAATTCAAACAGTGTTTTGAGCATTAGCAGCTTTTATTTACTACAGTGATGAGTAAAAAATCTACTTAAAATATATTTTCCCCTTTAAGGGAGCTCGCACTGCATCCTGTAGTGAGCACTGTCGGAGAGCCATTGTTACATGACCCAAGATGTTCCCTTTCAAGAGAACTTGCCTACCTTGTGTCATGACATAAACGTACCTAGGTGCACTTTGAAAAAGGAAGTTGAAATGGCACAGCTGCGTCAACAAATGCCTTTTTATATAAGTTTTGCATTTGTTAACACCATCAGGTAGATTTAGGTTGGATTTGGTGTAGGGCATATTTCCAACATGATAGAGCATTAACTTTTAGCGACAGTCCCCAGATATTTGAATTCTGAAGCGTTGCAATATGTAACTGAAGCAACGCACCTATGTCAACGTAATAAAAATGTGTGAGGGTTCACAAATTAAACCTGTGTTTTAACACCACTCAGTAAACAGTTCTCTTTGAAACTGTGGGCGAAACGTGCAGTAAGGTACATAAAAACGGTGTTGCACAAAAAGTGCACTGAGGCACATATTTTTATGAGACCAGGTTGCAACTCGCACTGCATCCTCTACTGAACGCTATGCTGATGCCATTCCACACGGTGTCCACTACAGTTTACCTCTATTTTAATTTCCATTCATTCATTTTGCGATCTCAACTATTAAAGTATTGTTTCATTACACTGAAAAGGATTTTTTGAAGTTGTAAATGAAAGATTATTGGAGAAAATACTACTCAGAATCCCCCTGAAATCAAAATTAAAGTTTTTTTGCTGGTAGTATCAATATGCTATTCTTAAGGTTATCTATAAGCTAGTGTGCTCCAAAATAGTGACAAAATTCGCATTTAGAAGATACAGTGTAAGTGTCCAAAACTTGCGTCACTTCCGCCAAAACGGCACAACAATTTTTTTGACGTCACCTTGTACTTCTCATCAAATCTTCTGACCAATCAAATGCTCTCTGGAATCACCCGCCCCCTACGCTATAAATAGACGCTGAGATCTGCGGCTGAGATCGGTCACTTGTTCACAGTATTTTCTGTACGGTGAATGACACGTAGTGCACAATGTAGGCGATAGGGACCGATTCAGGCAAATAAAGTGTAAATATGCTTTCGATTGGAGCAAATGAGGTCTGGTTTGGCATTGTGTCATGTGAATCACGGCAGCACTCACAGTTTGACGGAACTTTGTCTCCGGTCCAGAAATGCAATTGCACAGAGCCAATCATATATTAAACACTATTAGAACTACACAGCCTCAGCATGATTATGATCTCTGTTTTATTTTAGTAAGAGTTTCGTATTGAATATAGGGGGTAATCTGTTAGACTGTGGCTGTCAAATGCGGCTTTACCAAGCTCAACGGCTCTGGCCAGAGCAGTTGTAAACAAAACACTATTGGCAAATTTAAAAAGGGGGCAGGGCTGCTCGATATAGCCCACCCTGTCTTCCTGTTTCAGTTGAAATTGTGTCACCAAATAGAATAACGCTGCATGTTTCAAGGCACTTCAGGGGACCTTTAAGTTATTCTGCTTCAAAGGATTACATTTAATTCAGTGGCTTACTTGTTGTTTCTTTGTAACTATTTGTAAAATTTACAAACAATTTTCCAAAATTTCAAAAAAGTGGAAATTGTTTCTACCCCAAATTTCTTTTCAGTGTAGTTGCATTTAATTATTTGAATTTTGCTGCCTACGACCCTGTAAGAACACATCTGTGTTCATTCATCCAATCTTATTTATTTATTTATTCACTCATTCAAATTTCTTTGTTTATCTATTTGTTTCACAACACACTATGTGAGAGTGACTGCTATTAGGTAAGTATTTTTCAAGTTATAATCAGTGTACATTAAAAAAAATTACTTTTAAAGTCATAAATAAAAGATTATTGGAGTATATTGTACAAGAAAATACAAAGATTTTCTCCAAAATGTTTACATTTAATTCAACATGTTACTTGCTGTTTCTGTTGAGGTTTTTTTTTTTTAATTATTTAAATTTGTTTCTAACAATGACCCTATGAGAACAGATCTGCAATCCTCTTTTTTAATTAATTCATTCATCACAGCTCACTACTTAAAAATGACTGCAATACAGAAATTGTCAATCATTTTATTTTTGATGTTATATTCATACTGTATATAGGGAAGAATTATCATGTCTTAGGACACTTACACACTAGACTTATAGGTGCATCAGAGAAGGCTGTGAATCCATTGATTTCACTGGGGAATGTGTCTTATAGGACGTAGAGGATAAATGAAAAAAGCAGAAGAAGCATTTCAGAAATGTAACCTGCTGTCATTAAGTCTGCTTTTTCAACTGTGTCAACCTTAATTAATTCACATGCGATGCGGGAGGCTAGTTGATCACAGAATCGGATTCTTTCAAGCCTGAGAGTGAAGCGTGAATCTGGGTAAAGCTGTTTTTTTTTTAATCTGCAGACTTTCTATGGGATCAATTTGCCCGGCATTGACCTAGACACAGAAGTCCCAGAAGGCCTTTACTTTCTGCAGCAACTGTAAAGGCTTAGCTCTGGTAAGGATAGCTCATTTGTACAACTTTTCCTTTCTTCCTAAGCAACCTTTCCTTTTAATTTATTCAGATCTATACTCTAAACAAGGCTGAAATAATGCTTTATTCAGCATTAATGAGCTGCTGCTGTGCTGCTTTTTTAGGCTCATAATTACATTAAGTATAGACATTATAGACAACTTGCTGTTTCAATTTGCCACTTACAGAGTGTTCTGCCACAATTTGATGAAATAGTGCAGGCAACAAACAAAACATGTAGTTATGCATCATCAATATTTGGATTGAACGGCCATCAGCTCAGGAAGAAAGACATTTTTCTTATTTTTTTACTTTGTACAACTGTCTGTAGTAGCAGAACTAATGATCTCTGAGAAGACTTTATCAACAGATCACAAAAGGCAAAATGTAATATATTAGGGATGCTTTTGGATGAATTTGGTGGTTGCAAAGAGAACAGATTGTATGAGGTACAGTGTAAAGAAAAAGAGCGCAGACGTAGGGCTCCACATTTATACAAATCACAATGATTTTCCTCAGAGAAATTGATTTTTTTTAATGCTACTATACAATATAAACCTTTCAAAACAGACCTACTGTGAGCTCTGAGATTCAGTGTTAAGTGTTTCGATTTTAGTTCAAGAAAATTGTTTTTAAGTGAAGCGTCGATTGGAATGAATAGAGAATTTCCAACATGGAATAAAAATTGCAAATAAAGCATTGCAAATGACTTAATCGAGTGTCCCTAAACCAGCAGATTCTCTATCCCAGTCCTTGCGCCTCACCTCTCTGCATGTTTGCATGTCTCTTGCTCGTGGAAGAACTGTTTTCTGATTGACATGGTCCCTATACAGTATTCATTGCTCCCTACTCCCTGAGCAGGGGAAATCCGTTTACTTCACTTTGGAACATTCATTCAAGGATTTACGCTGAAAATAAATGAACACATTTAAATGACGTGTTGCACACTTCAATGCACTTTCAATGCAATGTATAAATTTGCTTTGAACTGGAATCATGGCGATGTCCACTTCACAGAGCACATACAGTATGTTCAAACAGAATAAATGTCTGAAGTGACAAGAGAAACTTACAAAATGTGCAGAGCGGTGGGGCACGAGGACTGGGATTGAAAATCGCTGCCCTAAACTGTCAAAGGTAACCTATTAAATTTACAGTAAATTGCTAGAAAATATGTACTGTAAATATACAATGTTTCAGATATTACGAGATGGTACATTGGTGCCTGTACATTTTACAACATAAAACTAGATTTCATTAAGTGATGGTAGGTTAATATAGAAGGTTAATATTGTACCATTGTGCTTGAGCTATTTATTAATAACTGCATTAATCAGAATCAGAATGAGCTTTATTGCCACATACGAGGAATTAGTTTTAGTGACAGAGCTCTACAGTGCAACAGAATGACAGTGACAAGACAAAAGACAAATAATAAAAAGAATAATATACAAAATGGTGTACAAAATAGCAAAAACACAATGTATAAAATAGACATTGTTAGTGTTCATGACATTTAGTGTTCATGACATGGACTGCATGGGGGAAGAAACTGTTCCTGTGTCTGGTTGTTTTGGTGCTAAGTGCTCTGTAGCATCGAGATGGCAACAGATTAAAAAGGGAGTGTGCTGGGTGTGAGGGGTCCAGAGTGACTTTCTTAGGCCTTTTGCTCGCTCTGGATAAGTACAGATCTTGGAGAATGTGGAGGGATGTTTCAATGATTCGCTCAGCGGTCCTCTGCAGTCTTCTGAGGTCAGATTTGGTAGCTGAGCCAAACCAGACAGTTATAGAAGTGCAGAGGACCGATTCAACAATGCCAGTGGTAAAATACAATGCCTTCATAAGTGTTTGCCACAAAACAGTGCACGTGAACACAAACAAAGATAAACACTAGTATAACACACAACACTAAAATAATGCAATCAACTGTAGCATTTGATCCAATCGGGCACAAACTATTTGTTAGATTTAACAAATGGTAACAATCTTTCTGCTCTCATCAACCCAAGAGGTAACTCAAGCTGCAAATACGAGTGTCTGTGTAACCTCCCCCGATGGGCCGCTGATAAGGCAAACCAGGCCTTTCATCGCCATGACAACCGCCGGTTTATGGCTGGGAGGAATGTTAGCAGAGCAACTCTGACTAGTCTAAAGACAATGGACTTTTCCCTAAATTAATTTACAGGAAAATTTCCTTTGAGTGAACACTTATCATATCATAGAACACTTATCATAGTGTATATTGTTATTGTCCTGGT
>JAUMHE010000085.1:9999671-10013939 GCA_032359235.1 Enteromius mattozi | reverse complement strand
GGCAACAACCCAGCAGCAGGACCGCTACCTCCGCCTTTGTGCAAGGAGGAACAGGAGGAGCACTGCCAGAGCTCTGCAAAATGACCTCCAGCAGGCCACAAATGTGCATGTGTCTGCTCAAACGGTTAGAAACAGACTCCATGAGGGTGGTAGGAGGGCCCAAAGTCCACAGGTGGGGGTTGTGCTTACAGCCCCCTGACTAGGAAAATACTTCCGGGACAAGGCCACTGAGTGGGTGGCCACTGTTGAGCTCTGTTGTTAATCTTTCAATGCAATATTGCTCAACCTTTGCTGTACAGGATCCCATCAAAACAAAACTGAGAGGGTGCATTTGTCTTTATTTCAGAATAACCTTTCCTGTTGTGGTTACGTGACCCTGAATATCTTTCTGAAGTTTCCGAACCAAATCTCCTTATATCACATCACCTTCGCTGACTCTATTAGCAGACTTTGCATTGAATTTTAAATGTGTCAGCATGTCTCTTTAGGGTCAGATCTACCGATTTCAGGGTCAGATTTCACCAAAGTTTACAGATATTTCTGTAATTGCAGTTTAGCAAAAATAAACCTTTGTAAAACAAAAACAATAGAATCTGAACAATAGGTCTGCAAAATCTGATACATAAAACTTTAATTCTAACCTTGAGAACGATTCCTCATTCAGAAATAGCTCTGGGTCTTTCATTTAAGCAGCACCACTCAAGCTCTGTAACCTTTGAATAGTTGAATAGCTGTGGTTTTTAAAAAGTATGTTTTTTAAAATGGTTATTCGTGACTTTAAGAAATATGCTCTCGTGATTGTCCAGAAATTAAAGTGTAT
The DNA here is from genome assembly GCA_032359235.1 of Enteromius mattozi. Classification (NCBI taxonomy): domain Eukaryota; kingdom Metazoa; phylum Chordata; class Actinopteri; order Cypriniformes; family Cyprinidae; genus Enteromius; species Enteromius mattozi. The sequence continues at coordinate 10,013,119 of JAUMHE010000085.1, read as the reverse complement.
TAATTATTTATACAACAGCAAGATCATTTGCAAAATGGAACCTTGACAAGATGAAAATAAATAGATCTAAAACATCTTAAGTTTAACATTACATGCATTATGATGTAAATTTGACATTCGATTTTTAACAACTTTTATATTTATATTTTTATTACTTAGATGTATATGCATTTATTATCACTCTACTAATTATCACTCTAAGAATATTGCTAATTTTTCAGAATATTACTAAAGAAAAATAGATGCAAAGTAATGTGGAAGACTGGGAAATTCAATGAAATTCTAATTATTACAGAGAAAATATGCTTTATTGAATATTTACAATTTTACAGGAAAAAAACAGTCAAAAAAACATAAATTGCTAGCTTTACATTTTGACTACAAATAATTTATGAAATATATATATACAAAAAATAAGATTACACCTCAGAAAACAAAACCAACTTAATACTCTTCTTCATAAGCTCAAATGTGAAATGACAGAACGTTTGTTAATTTTGTACGTAATAATGCCACAAGTTCACTGACTTCTGTCACACCGTTTAGAATATTGTGTTAGATGTTTGAAGTGCCAAACATGTCCTGAGGGTGTGGTATATTATCGCGAAAATGATTACTTTTATGCTCCCTAGGGAAAACACTTTTAGACTTCTAAAGGTTGCTAACAATTTTTGAGGTTGCCGTAATTAATTGAGGGTTGTTTAGTTCTACAGACATGCCTTCAGTCCGTAATTTGTAATGAGCTAAAGGTTACAGGGTGAACTGCTACTGTATGCTGTAATGTGGGAGATGATGCATATGTAGTGCAGTTTTATGTAGAAAAGACATAATGTTAGTACACACGTCAGCAAGCTTCCACTTTACAACATAAATTAAACTCTTGAGCGCACACAATCCTATTAGCGTAAGTGCACACAATGAATTTTACAATTGAATAACATTCACTGTGATTGACTTTAAATGCTTCCTAGGAAAAAAAACACATTTTTAGTCTGTTCGTGAATGCATTATGTTTTCTTTGGTGGTGGAGAATGCGGGCACCAATACATATAAGCTTACACATTTTTTGTCATATTGCAATATGCTTGTTTATGCAGGATGCAGTTTTAACAATATATTGGAGACGTGATGGTATGTGTAAAGAAAGTGAAATGTCAGTAACATCTTCACCCCCCATCCCTATGACTGTCTGGCAGCAGCCTGCCACATGTCTACAGGCAACGGTTTCTTGTCACCATCCAAGCCATGTGATACAATACTCAGAGACAGATAGTTCCTTTGAGGTTTTTGTGGCTGTAGAGAGTAGTCCCAGACATATGGAGGCCCAATACTGCTTGTCTGCTCTGGACACTTAGTACATTAGAGGTCCTGCCCTCTATTAAGAATCTTCTTAGCTCTTATATACAATAGATTGTTTGCTTTGCATGCTTATGTGTGTGTGTGTGTGAGAGAGAGCGTGTCTTCACACTATAATTTGACATTGACGAAATAAGATCTGTAATTGTAGTCCAAAAATATGCAGAATAAAAAATAAGTAAAATAGGTAAAAATGTTATTGTATTGTTTGCACTTATTAGAGTGTTTCATTATTACCTTAGCACCATGCTAAGCTAAACTCCTTGGAAGTTAACTGTATTGGCAGGTGAGAAGGATGATGCCTTATAAGATAAACAGTGCAAATGTGAGCTAGCAATTCCAGTTGTGTTTCCTAAGGGGGTTTTGAATGAAAGTGACCCAATGATGGGCTGCCAGTTTTTTTCCATTGTGAGTTGTATATCATCGTTATACTTGGGGGACATGGTCTACACTTTCACCTGCACCATATATTTTGGTTCTTTCCCAAAGAATTTCTGTCAAGGCCTGAAGATACTAATTGGGCCATAAGTCACTGATGTAGGGCACAGAGTGTCATGCACCTCATACGGTCTCATTGTGAACTGAGCTATAGGAGCCGTAGATGTGATATTTGTTGTTCCAATGACCTTAAATGCTTATGTGAATGATCATCGTATTCTGTTTTTTTTTTCAGATCTAAATGGAAATGACAAATTTGTGAGTCATATGGAACACAAAAAAAAAGATTTTCAGTGAAAAATTATTTGGAATTGAAAGATGGTGACAGCAAAAGGACACAATGTTGGTGTAGTTCTATTCATCAGTTGTATTTTGAAATGTGATAATTGCTCTCAGAAGTTGAGGCAGATGAATGTGAGCTTTCAGCCAATTATAAGAGTTTAGGATGGACTAAATTAGTCGGGATATCGGGGTCACCTTTCACTTTATGGAAAAGAGCAGCATGAACATTCTGCTAAACATCTCCTTATGTCTTCTGTATTGGTTTGGAGTGACGTGACTACGAGTATATGGCAGAATTTTCATTTTGGGCATATTACTATGTCTCTATACATTTTTCCTCCAGCTGAGTTATGTGTAAATGAATACAAATATGAGATGTATATGCACACACATCTACAAGATGCAAACAATACACAGAGAAACACGAAGGGTATATTGTCTTCCCTGTTTGAGTTAGGACTGCAATTATCCCTGTGTTGTCCCTGTAGACTGACAGTAAAGGCGGCCTAGAGTGAACTGCCTATGCTTGAATTAATGATTCTCAATGCGGTGTCATGGCTAGATATCAGTTTTTCAGCTTTATCTTAGAGTCCTAAAGAAATGTCCTTTGAAATTCTGGCTCACTTGGAATGCGGATGTGTTATGACTTTACAAACTTTTTCAACTTTAGTTTTGGAATTTTAGAGGGTGCCAAATAATGAGGGTTTATCAGTTTCCCAACATGCACGCGCACTCACTTATCTCAAATAGCCATGACAAAAGGAACCTTGCCGTTTTGGAATCTAAATTGCCACACGGCACAGATTCAAGGCCAGAGGAATTTGTTTCCACAAATTTCCCAACATCGCTGTAAAGCAGGCACCACATTGTTCCCCTGGAGCAGTCTAGGGTTAAGTGACTCGCACAAGCACACAACGGTGATAGGTTATGTATCCCCTCCTAATGGGACTGAAATATTCAACCTTTTGCTCACCCACTATAGGCTATACTATTTGTTGCATGAAAATCGTTGGTTTTCTCATTTAAAGCTCCACAAACACAAAGGTAGATTTTTTTAGGCTGTAATTATAGATTTCCTGCTGTTTTCATTCTTAGTAATATACACAGGGAGTAAACCTGGCTTTGGGTATTTCCATGCAAATTAAGTATGGATAAATACAGTATACAAAAAGATAAATTTATTCTTACAAGTTCAAGAATGATTGCTCCCTCAAATCACTGTGTAATGAGGCATGTCAAGAAAATAGCCACCTAGTGTGCTATTGAAAATGTAATTTCAGTGATCTTTTTGAACAGTTCTAATTATTATGTTACTGTTGCTGTTTGTGTTTTGACTTGGAAATGTGCAAATGGGTCATTCCAAACGTCTGCCGGATTTTATGTACCAGTGAGGCAACACTGAATATATTACATAAAATGTTAATTAGCTTTAATGACACATGGTTGAATATATGTAAATATATGTAAGCCATTAGCACAAATTCATAATGATTGGAAATTAAGAATTAAAAAATTGACAAATTAACATGTCCTCAATCTCACGTCCCCAGTGTTTCTCAACTTCACTTTGAAATATAGGTTATACGGTATACTTAAAAACAGCATTTTTTAATTTATTTTTTATTTTTTTGCCATTTTTGCCTTTATTTTGAACTGACAAGAAGTGGGAGCAAGTGAAGGGGTGGGATCGGGAAAGGTCCTTAAGGCGGGCTGACCTAAATTAGTATTTTGAATATTAGTAAAAACATATATATTGTTGATACACATACATATATCATTAAATTAGTAGTCTCTCAAACTCCAGTTACATTGGTGCTACTTTTCTTTTAAAATCTATGCCCTAAATCATTTGGCTTGCTAGAAGTTACATCATTTTCTTAGAAGGAAAGTAACTCCAAGAACAAAGTAGGCTTATCAGTCGTAAACTTGTCTCTCTCTTGCTCAGTTTTAGAAGACTTGCCTAACAGCTTAAAACATAACACATTCAACCTTTTTCATTAATTTATACTAGACATGAAAATCCTGGTTTATTTCTTTTTTGTACATCAGCCATGTATTATAAGTCTTCCTAAATGTTAATCTTCTGCTGACATGTTGTTCTTTCATAACTAGTAATGGGCTTAATTTGTAATGGTCCACCCTGTTACACATTGCAACGGAAAAATGTTGTGTAACAGGGTGGACAAATATCTACACATGTGAAATATTCAGGTCACATGAGCTTGACCAGTGTGCATACTTTAATATTATATATATTTTTGCATATCTCTATATCAATACCTAAACTATTTATCAAAGCAGTAAAATATCGTTTAAAATAATTTTTGCATAACCTATTCATGAGATAACAAACCAAACTATTTTTTGTAGTGTTTTAGTCTGTTTCTGACTGACGAAGGTCATCTTTTATGTATATCTGGCCAGCATGTCACCTTAAACCACCAGAGCTATTTAAACCTAAAGTGACACTGAAGGAGTATTTTCTCTTAATAATACAAGCCTTTCTGCATCATTAAACATTTATTTTTCTTTTTTGATAACATGCAGGGTTGCTATTTTCTCTCCTGTGTTTAACCCCAGGGATATCCGAAGACCTTACCTATTGTGAGAAACACAAACGGCCTGATTGCTGTCGAAATAACAGAAGAAATTCAGTCAGCATCTATGGGTTTATATCAGAATGATGCAAAACAACACTGAGTTTGCCTATGATGGCATTGCTCTTTATGCTGTTCAATATTTGACACCGTTTGAAATTTCTGATTCATTACCTCTAGCCTAATCTATTGAATGTTTGTGACTTGAGATGCCAGGTTGTCGAGTTTCTTGGTGGCCTGTCAATTTTCAGTGATGAAAAATTTCCATCAAATGGGAATTGCTATTGATGTAAATCCTTCAGCCTGTGTAACCGAGTAAGCATCTGTTTGTAATTTTCAATTTTCGAAATGTAAAAACCAATTTTCCAATCTGACAGTTTGGAGGTTTTATCAATTTTGTCAGCATAAAGAAAATCCCCTGATGTCCTACAAATGCTAATTTAGAATCAAAATAAATCAAACATAGCGCGCCGAACAGGTGGCGTGGTCGTACTTCATTGGCGTTAACAGTGCGTTTAACTTAAGCAACTTCGTTGAGCAAACTTCCAAATAAGGCCTTACCCATGAGAGAAATAGTAACCAAATGTGACTTGCTTCATCATTTTGAAACATATTTTGAGTTTTAAGCAATAAATGGAAAAAAAAGTCTCATCTTTGCTGCTTTCAAAAACATAAATAAATAAATGGTGGCTGTACTAAAACATCTGAGGCCTCTAAATTATCAATTTTCTTTACTCCTCAAGTTTGAGCTCCATGTTATCCTATATTTTATGAGACATAGAAGTAACTAATCTGCACTTAATTATACGTTTATTTAAGATTTTATGTAGAGGTTTAATAAACTGTTCCGTTTAAAAAAAAAAAAAGGGACTATAGTTTCTTGAATATATATAGTAATAGTAATCAGTGTTAGAAAAAGTTACTTTTAAAAGAAATGCATTAAAATATTGTGTTGCTCCCTAAAAAGTAACTTGTGTTGGAACAAATTATGTTGCTTTTGCATTACTTTTCCTCATCTGGCCTGAGTTTGTTTTTAAAATAAAAATATCTATTTTGGGTGAATGTAAAATCGTTTTATTAACATAATACTTGCTTATTTGAAGTCATTTTTGCTGATTAGTATGGTTAAACTGAATCATTGAAGGTCAGTAGCAAAGACATTGGTTTAATAACATCTAAATAAAACATTTAATTTTGAAGGTTTGCGTCATGTTCTGAATCTGTATTTCATATTTTTATTTATTTTGAGGAATACTGAATCTGTTTTTGTGCGATGTGAGATGAGTAAATGTATCCAGCAGTCTGTCACACCAGACTCAAACAGCATTAAAAAATGGGTTGTTTCATAATAAAAATAACAAAATTGCATAATTTGGAAGCTGATACTTCTCAATGAGTGCCTTACAAGCTGATGCAACCTTTCCAGAGAACTGAGACCGTGACATCCACAAGCTGCTGACCAGGCCTTCATTGATTCTGACAGGTCTTTGAGGAAAATGCTATCTCAAGATCACGCCAGGGGGAGATGGCTAGATAATTTATTGATTAAGATGACCTTGGTCACAACCTCTTGAAAGTGCATGTGTTTTTACAAAACAAGGCACGGCTATATCGATCCGATTGGCACTGGGGAGTTTCCTCTCTGAGATTTGCGAAAGATAGCTAGTCCATGAAAAGAAAGTGCAAACAATTGGCTTGAAGTTAATTACTTTCTGCAAGGTGATAATTGAGACAAGGACTGAAATAACCAAACCATGTGCTGAATTAAGATAACGGTTTGTATTCAGAACAGCATGTTTGTGCCAAGGGACTAATTTTTTAACTGGATGAATGTACTAGTCCTAAAGTGATAGGACAATCAGTTGACCACTAATGATCTGTTACTAAAGGTCAAACGCTTTGAAATGAACTGTTCAAGAATCACTGCATGTGCAGTGTGATCTCATGAATAATCAAATATATTTGTATATAGCGCATGTATGCAAATGTACGAAAGTATATGACAAAACAAACATTTTCATATGTTTGGAAAGAAATTTGAAAAGTACAGTATATATGACTTACTGAAAGATGATTGAGGCTTAAAGAGACAGCTGAGAGCCAAAACATCATTTAGACACTCACCTGGATCTGGATCACCTGAAGAGGCTCCAAATCCTGCTGTTGAGCAAAATAGTCAAGGAAAAGATGTATAAACAAACCACTTCAGGAAGCTGAGTGTCCCATGTGAGAGAGTCCCATAGTGTTCTCTTCTTCAAAGTGTGAGCCTGCAGTCGGTCTCACTTTATTATCGTAAATGACATGAGTGGAACTTAAGCAATAGCAATCTGACTTCATACCTCTTAAAAATCATTTTTTCATTATGCGAATCAGCATTTTCTTTCAAACCAAAGCGTAAATACCCATCAAAAACGTAACCTTGTTTTGCGACAGACACAGAAAAGTGCACATTATTTGCATTCAGCGAATACTCTTGAAAATATGGTAACGTTATATGCCAAATTGACATTATTTTTATTTTCTTTCCATACAAAAAGCATTCTTGTCAATTCATAATTTTAGGGTTTTACGGTTGAACCACTGATGGCAGATGGGAGTATTCTGATGATGTCTTTTAAACTTTTCTGGACCTTATTTACTTGGTAATTAATGGGACAGTAACAAGACTCCCAGTTTTCGCAAAAATACCTTAATTTGTGTTCGAAGACGGTTGTACAGGTTTGGAACGACATGGGGGTAAGTGATTAATGACAAAATTTTTTACTTTGGGGTGTAGTAATCCTTTAATTTATTTTCAAGACCTGAGGTAAACTATATGTTGTTGCTTTTAGTATGTCTATAAGGTCACACAAAATGATATTCTAACTTGCATTAGACACATTCAACTTTGAATAAAGCACATATTCTCCTTATATTATCTACTGTCATATAGATTGTATGTTGTTGTTCCAATTCCACTAAAAAAGGAATGTCGCATGCCATTGTAGCTAGTTAGAACAATAACTCAGATTAACGTGAAAAAAAAAACCTTACATTACTGAGTAAGCGTACGCTTTATTCTAGACATAAACAACTGCAGATTACGCACATGCACGTTTCTGGATCTGGGATCATTTCAGTTGTATTGCTGTCTATGGAGGGTCAGATGACTCTCTGATATCATCACAAATATCTTAATTTGTGTTCTGAAGATGAACGAAGGTCTTAAAGGTTTGGAATGACATGAGGGTGAGTAATTAATGACAACATTTTCATTTACAATTTCGTCTGGTGTCAGATTTTCACTAGTGTTGATGTTCAGTTTTCAATAAGGAGTAACTACAGGAGTAAAGAGCAGGCAATAACACTACTATCTAGGCTCACATTGGCCCATCTATGTTGAAATTGGCAAGGTTTCCTAGTCAACATCATTCTGGACGCCAGATCAAAGTACATCACATGAAAGCACTAATTACAGCTGAGGTCACCATGAAATACAGCATGAATTAAGCAGTGTTAATTCCTCTCACACTGGGGGAAAAATAGTCTAGAAACTATTTTTACTCAGAAATTGCTGTATTTCACAAATAGTTACAAATAACACAATGAATTAAATGTGGAATTTGGAAAAACTGAAGTAGATTTTTATTGTAAAACATACTCCATTAATTGTTGTTTTATTTAAAACCTTGAAAAAATATTTTTATATGCATTGTATTGGTACATTCACATGTATACACGTAATATAAATTAAATGACTGAAGTTTTTGCACTTAAAAATATCTAAAATAAATATTTTTTTAGTACAAATATTTTTTGTAAAATAAATAAATATATTTCTTTTTTACAGAAATGTTTGTTTATGCATTGCAGTATACGGCTTTATTTGTGCAGTGTAACTGTTATTCAGCAATATTTCAAAGTGTTCCCTCAAAAGTCCCTTTCAAGACTCACTTTTTTTGCATTTTGGTTTCAGGCTCTACCGTGTGCTCTCAGAAATGCTGAAAAGCACAGTGTCTTCTCTTCCTTTAGCTTATGCAGCCCCATGCGCATGGCGTTTTGGTGGGAACAGAATAGTTGTCCCCTGTGTCTACTGGAAACAGAGTGAGGTGATATGAATAACAAAGCAACATAGCTATCTTTTTATCCCCCGCTGTGTGACGTGCAGACCGGGGAGATCAGGATTATATCATAGCTGTGGGCCATTGCTGCTGAGTTTGCACAATCCTATAAGAAGTTTGTTTTAGTCTACTATTACCAGCTACCTCCTTAAAGTCATGAGCTCAGTTCCTGAACCTAATGAGATGCCTCTGTAGGCAGCATTTTGACACAAAGGCTTTTACAAAAGGTGGGCAACTTAATTATCCTACTTCCTAAGATACCTTATAACAGCTACATTTAAGGCAGCTCACATGTATTCTTTGTGGAGAAGGTAATCCCAGAATGCACTGTGATGAACTAGGTTCAGAATAGAAAAGTAGCTGAATAATCAGAATACAGTATTGAATACTGTATAATATGAACTGTATATAGCCTGTTTTTAAATTGTAGCCTGTTTATATGCAATGAGGCTATCATTTTGGAAATTAAAATGCTAATTTAAAATGTAAGACATTTTTTGACAGTCCAATCTAATGACGAACAACCGAAGATGTTAAAAAAATGGTTTCTAATATTTTATTTATTCATCATAAAATGAAAATATATTGCTTCTATATTTTTTATATTCCATATAACATTCACAACTATGTTGTTTATTTGTTGTTGTTTTTTTAAGAATTATTAAATTTTAAAATTCATTTTGTTCAACCAGGACATGTTCATTTGTTATAAATGACATTTAGAGAAGATTATTTAAACATTTTTAAATTTTATTTTACATTTGTTTGAACTTTCTACTCATCATAGAATCCTTAAATATATGGCACAAACATTAATTAAAAGCAGAAAACCTTATTAATAATCAGAATACTAATAATAATTAATAATAATTGAGCTGCAAATCAGCATTTTAAATTATTTCTGAAGGATCATGTGAGATTTAAGACTGGAGTTATGGTTGCTGTAATTGTTGCTTTAATATGTTAATTGTATAATTTTCAATAATATTTAATAAATGTAATACTATTTTTGTGATATTACTGTTTTATTGTATTTTTTATCGTATTTTGATTTTTGAGCATGAAAAACACTTTCAAGACTATTAAAAAACTGAATTATTTCTTACTTTTGGCTGCCTGCAGCTGTTTTTCTACATCAATAGCACAGTCTAGTTCTTTACTTGTTAGTGAACTTGACTGGGTCCACTTTTCTTGTTCAGTCCCACTGACAGCATACTTCTTGATTGCCTTACCTCTATTTTCAGTCAGCAGAGTTTCTTTTAATCAAAGCATATGTCCTACTACATTTGGGGAGGATTTGAACTGAAGGAGGTTGAACATAAAAGCACCCTGCTGGAGGATGAAATGAACACTCAGCCTTTGAAGACCCTATAGATGTAATGACCAATACCAGCTCCCTGCTAGGATAAGATCAGCAGAGGTAGAAATATTTGCATGTTCATTTTTTTTAATTCGCTGACATATTTGCTTCAGCTTCACACCTGAGGTGTTTGTATCCTGCTTTGATGTGTATAAACACACTACTGATCCATAAATGGAAAAGCAGGAGGCGTTGGATATGCAATCTAGGTTATGCATAAGAAGCTGATGCAGCAAGTGGACCTGGTTTATGGTAGAACTGGGTCATTTTTCACTTTCCTCTGCTTTCGAACTGTTTTGTATGGCTTCAGTTTAGCTTTCTTTTAAATTTGGGAGATCAGGACCTCTTTTGTTGATAGACTCACACATTTTCAGTTGGAATTATTTTCATGGCAGATGCTTGGTTTGTATGTGGTCCATTGCTGTGATGATTATTTCAAGAGGTTGCATAAGACGCAAAGCCAAGAAGTGCCAATGAGAACTGAATGCCAATGATCATGTACGGAAAAAACAAATAGAATTGGTGGTCGGTTGGAGCCTTTGTACTTTTTCTCCACAATATAATCAAGGTACATTTTTAAAAAAAATACATTTTGGCTTGTTTTTCTTAATGGTTAATGGAAAACGATGGCAGCCAGATGGTGAAGTTACGAGCAGTAGGGAGTACAGTACTTAGACCTTGACCCATTGGTGCTATCTATGGGAGGTTGTGATTTATACTTTGATTGCACACTTAAAGACAAAAGCAGGTGTGCACTGAGGGCCTGCAACAGTAAACAAAAAGGACTTGTTGTGTCTGCAACTTTGACTCTTTGCACAACAAATATTCTGAGCCAACTCTGTCCTCCCAGTCAGTGCACACATTATACCAAACCTTCAGGGGCTTTATTCACAAGTAATTTGGATTTCCAAAATCCAAGCAAATACATTTGTTTTTGAATTTGCAACGTGCAGAAAGTTGGTCAGGAAGCTATTTGGTCACAAGGTGAGAGTGTCTAATGTTTGGGATTCTTTCAAAATCCTAGAGCCAATGAAATCAAAATTGGACGTTAAAAATAAAAATTCTGTTTTCATTAAGTTCATGTCCTTTTAAACATGACTTTTTTTTTCTGTTGAACACAAAACAAGGATGTTTTTAAAAATGTATTTTTTGTCTTTTTGTCAGTTAAGTTCAAAAATGAATTTGTTTTGGAACCCATTGACTTTTATTTTATGAACAAAAACAGTTAACATCTTCAAATTAAAAAAAAAAAGTCATCTCAATGACAAAAAAGTTAACAGAATTAAAATTTTGTGGTTAAACTGTCTTTTTGACCCTGTGTTTTATTGCGGATATGCGTTGAGGATCTATTTTTCCGAAAATGTTAATTAATGATAACTCATTGGACTTAAACTTATTGACTTTGATGACAGAGGGTAAAACAACCATTTTTGTACTTTTTTGAAGATTTTCTCCCACGTCTTGTTACACATGTGGTGTCCCCAGTCAAAAATGACCAGCAAACAAAAAAAATTGCTTGTAAATTTCTTTTTATGCAATATTAATCTTTTTATTAGTCTTTAACAACTTGTTTTATTTCGAGTAGCACAGGTTTTGTATTTCTTTTTGAAACTGACTGATCATATGCATTGATTTGAGCTTATGCACTTCAAAACTATTCACAGATAATGTATTTATTCACTCAAAAACAAAGGTGCATAAATTGATATTAATGAGGCCTAAGACCAATCAATTCCAAAAAATAATAATAATAATAATTGGCTTTATACAAGATTTACAAACCATTTTAAAAGGCATTTTAGTCATGATAATTCACATCCAAAATAAAAGTTTTTGTTTACATAATATAAGTGTATATACTGTGTATATTTATTATGTATATATAAATACACACACATGCATGTATATTTTTAAAATAATATGTACTTATATATTAAATATTTATATATGATAAATATATACATGTAAATATTTTCAAAATATATGATGTATGTGTGTGTCTTTATATATGCATAATAAATATACACAGTACACACATATATATTATGTAAACAAAAACCTTTATTTTGGATGCGATTAATCGCAATTAATCATTTGACAATTCTACAAATAAGGTCAAGGTTAAATTTGATTATATAATAGCAGACCTTTCCTAAACAAGCTACATGGTTTGAGTTATCAAACATGTCAATGGTGTGGGTGAAAATGTAATACTTTAAAGTAAGAGATTTGTTCAAATCCCCAATCCCAAGTGTGCTTGCCTTAGCAAAAACCACTAATGAGCAAAGCAAGTGTACTTACAGGCAGACAGTTCATGCTATACTACATAAATACATAAAATGAAAGATCATGACATACGAATGTGGCATGATAAGACCATCTTGTCCTTATGTTCCTAATTAACGTAATAAAACAGCATCTCACTAAACGCATCTGTCACCATCCAATCACTAGCGATTGCACAAAGCCAAGCTCAGATAAGCGCAAAGCAACAGTTCGAAACATTTCCCTTGAGGTGTTCCTTTCAGCGGAGAACTGATTGCTGATCTATACTGCTGTATGGTGCATTAGTGCGTACTGACATTGATGCAACTGAACAGCACATGTGGATGTTAGACGTGATTTGCCAAAAGCTGTGCATGAGATAAACAACAGATGGCCACGTTTGTATGCAGTCGCGCCTCGCTTGTTTTATTTACCATTGAACACACCCCCGATCATCAGGCTTTGCTTCCATGAAGTATTTATTCTCTCCTGAATGGTAGAGATGCATAACAAATTGTCCTCTAAAGACAGGGAGTTGGCATGTGGCGGCTCGAATGACACCTTGTTTATCTGTCTGCGTTGCGAGTGTGAAGCTCAGTTCTTGGTAGAGGGACAGAGCTGCTCTGATAAGCTGTTGAGGATGAAAGCGATCAGATGGTGCAGGTTTGGGATAGCTATCAAAGATTGCATGGAATGGTTTGACAAGCCAGGTTTCTACTGTATTGATATATTTCCTACTGAAACAGGATGTTGGGGTGAGATATATTGATTTGCTGATGTGCCTCTGAGTGCTGGATGAGTCATCAATATTTTTGGTTTGTTTTACTTGGGAAGAAAGAGTAAGTTTTATCCAAGATAGCACACTTACGTATGTACGTATGCTTAAGTACTGTACGTATGCTATCAGGGAAATGTTTCTGGCCCCATATTGTCAAATCCGAATTTTTCTGGCTTTTTTCATAATAAGTGAGGTCTGCATCTCATTGCTAGTTTTACTTGATCTTAGTGCTGCGTTCGACACTATAGATCACGACATACTAATAGATCGAC
>JAUMHE010000085.1:9932031-9947937 GCA_032359235.1 Enteromius mattozi | reverse complement strand
CATCATTACTCCAGTATTCAGTGTCACATGATCCTTCAGATATCATTCTAGAAAAATAAAGAAACCTTTATTATTATCAATGTTAACAACAGTTGTGCTTCTTAATATTTTTTTGTGACAACTGATGTTATTATCAATGTTGAAAACAGCTGTTCTACTTCATGTTTTTTGTGAAAATTATGTTTGTTTGTTTTTTCAGGATTCTTAGATGAATTGAAGATTGTAAAGAGAAGTGTTTATTTGAAATTAATTGATAAACACTGAATATACTTACTGACACTTTTGACCATGTGTGTAATATAATATAATATAATATAATATATACAGCCTTCACATACAGGAATTTGCTGAACTCATGGGCATTCTGATGGCAATATAATTGAGACACCCTATAAGTCAAAATCATTTCCATTAAAAAATGACTTATGTAGCCCCTTAGCTGTCTACCTGACATTCTCTCTCTATACTGATCCATATTCAGTGTGCTGGAGAAACACGTGGACCTGGACGAGTGTGATGAAGTGAACGATGGCACATTACTAGAGATATGGTACACACCTCCAGAGGCAGTAGGTTGGTGGCGCCTCTTTAGGTTTCCAATTTCCATCCAATTTTGTGTCTTGCACAGCTCGCCCTCATCTGTATATGCTAATGTTTCCTTCTAGTCTTGCCCAACGATGAAGAAACAGGTATAGATATATATTATTAAGTTTAATATCTCCTCAAAGCTTTTTCTGCAACGGATGCATAAAAGGTAGATATGCTTGAAAGATTAAGTAATGTTATTGTTGTCATTTCAGATGCAGAAGCAGATACAGCAGATACGTCTTATACAGGTATACTTACTCTGCAGTAAAAGCATTGGAAACGTGCACATGCAAACCACAAAGCCACAGCTCTGACAAACTCTAATGTAAATGCTGATATGTCTATAATGATTGTTTAGTGTGGACATGTGAGCACAACACACGACGGCTAACACTCGCCCGGGTGAAGCGCTCCACACCACCGCTTTCCTGTCACGTCCGAGCCCGGGTGAAGAAATACAAGCCTCAGCAGTTATACCAGTGCCTCAAACTCTTCTGCTCCAGCTGTAAAACAATGTGAGTCAGTCTCCAGGAGCAGATTTCTTGATCTAGATTTGCAGTATGTTCTGTTTGCCACCTGGTGGCTGTTTAGTGCAATAAAACAGCAAAAAAGACATGGTTTGACTTTGTGTCACAATCATAGGCCTAATGATTTAGCTTTTTCCTTGTTACATTTGCACTAGCATTCAAAACTTAGTCATTGGTAAGGTTTTATTTATTTATTTTAGTGCTGTCAAAAGATTAATTAAGGTTAATTGCATCCAAAATGAGCGTTTTTGTTAACATATGTGTATACTGTGTATATTTATGTATATATAAATACACATGCATGTATATATATTTTTTAAATATACATTTATATATTAAATATATTTATATATATATTATAAATTATAGTGTAAATGTCAATATTTTAAATATATATACTGTATGTGTGTCTATTTGTATATGCATAATAAATAAACACAGTACACATATATTATGTACATTAAAATATAAACATTTTTCGTGCGATTAATCATTTTACAACAGTTATATATTTATTATTCAGGAAGAATGTATTAAGGACATTTATAATGTTTTAGAAGATTTCTATTTCAAATAAATGTTCTTTTTAAACTTCATATTCACTAAATAATCTTGAAAATATTTGCATGATTTCCACAAAAATATTAAGCAGCTTCATATTAACACTGATAATAATAAGGGTCGTGTGACACTGAAGACTGGAGTAAAGATGCTGAAAATTCAGCTTTGAATCACAGAGATAAAAAACATTTTAAAATGTATTCAAATAGAAAACGGTTATTTCAAATTGGGAAATATTTTACAATATTACTGTTTTTACTGTATTCACAGGTATTTATTCCACCACAGGAACAAATTGCATGTTATATTTAAAAATAAAACAGCTACTTTAAAGTGGCATGTTATATTGCATTACTGTCTTTACATCTTTTTGAGTAAATAAATGCCATCTTTGTGAGTATTAAAAAATGTATATATTCCATTCTTTTGGCTGGCAGTGTGAGTAATTACCATAAAAACCTTAAAAAAAAACAAAACATTTTTTTACCAACCACAAACCTTTGAACAGTAGTTTTTTTGTTGTTGTTGTTTTTGTATGTGACAGGAAAGATGTTCCTGATGACAGCGCTGTTGCTAAAGTCTTTCGGGAGTCTGCCAAAGACAGCCATCCTTGTGATGAGCAGTGGGCCGCCACTTCATCAGCAAGTTCCAGAGAGCCTGGCAGAACCATCTCAATGCACATATCCAGCGACATGGTGGGGCAAGGCACTCACACACAGCTGATATTCGTCGAAGGTATATCAGACTATAAAGAGAAGTATTTATATATGTTGAATATTCAGTTTCAAATAAGCGTTGTTATCTACAGGAACGACGCTGGATGAGATTTGCGTGTTATCACAGGATTACAAAAACCTGGTTCCTGTGAGATCAGTGAATGGCAGGATGACTCTGATGGATCTCACAGCTCCGTTCCTGTTCTCTGGAGACAAAAGATACTATGGGTAAGACGACAAGCTTACCTGCTTCACTGGAAACTCCCCTGGTGTTCAATGTGCACGTCTTTTATCATGAAAACAGTTTATGACAAACCCCAGGGAAGGATACGATCACATCTATATGTAGTTAAATGGATATTTGTGTGTGTCTCAGGTGTAAGCGATGCTCTCTGAACACATTTCAAAACCCTGTGTTTACTGGAGTGGAGACTTGGGATGAACAGGCCATCGCTCAAGGTACTTAAAAAAAATATATTAATTTTGACTATTTATGCCTATTTCTACCTAATATGTATGTATGTATGTGTATGTGTATGTGTGTATATATATATATACATATATATATATATATATATATATATATATTTATTAATACTTAAATATTATTATATTAGGTTTTTATTTTTAGTTTTTATTTTTGTTTTCATTCTGTTTTCAATTAATATATAGGTCCATCTTTTTCAAGTAAATAAAAAAAAATGCTTTGGCAGCTTGCTGAAATTAAAAATATTAAATATTTTATTTTACTTCACGTAACAGAAATGTTTTAATTTTAGCTTTAGGTTTCGTTAACTATAACCTTGCACTGAGTAAATATATATTTTATTATAATGACATGCATATAGACTAAGAAGAATTTTAAGTGCCACTTCCTCAGAGTTAATATCTAATGTCTCTAAATGCTGACATTCTTAATCTCTTATACATACAAAAAATTTACATGAATTACTGAATATTATTACATTTTAAAATACACTTCATTTTAATATTACAGTAATTTTTTTTTATATTTGCCCTTGTTGTTCTACTTATTCTACTTCTGTTAAAATAAACTTTTTGTGTCATGTTTTCCACTTCAATTAAAATTTTAGAACAAGGACTTGGCTAAGACCATAATAATGTCCATCATATTAATATGCCCATTTTAAAATGATCGGTTATTAAATTGAGGTATTGTTGTTGTTGTTTTTACTTATTATTTGTATGTTTTGTTCATTTTAATGAGCGTAGTTCTGGTCAGACTTATTTTTTGCAGGTGTATTTTCAAAAAAGCTGACCCAGGCATCACTGCGATTGTACCTTTTTTGTTTTGTTTGTTTTTTTTTTAAATCTCATGTGATGGTCCTAGTTGGCCTAAAAAATTGGACACTTCAGTCACTCTTAAAAATGTACGACTATAATTAAACTGTCTCTGTCACACAGCTCTGGGAGTTCAGCTGATGCAGTACAGACTGTTAGTCCAGTTTGAACTGGAGGACCAGACTGACACATTAGAGGCTCTGCTGTGGGAAAACACTGTAAGTGTACATATAGCAATGCCTAGCAATTTGATTATAGATATTTATGTTGCATATAAACATTGTGTATATAGATTTTTGTTTGTTGTAGTGCAAAACAGGATGCTTTTTTAGCATTTAATTTAAAGAACGGCAATTTTTATTTCTAAAAGCAAATACATCTTAAGTTAAAATCTTACAAAGTAGTATCTCAGAGGAGTAGAAATCAGCAGAGGGTGCTATTTCCATTCAGAAATATGTTTGAATGATTGTCTCCTCCTTTACAGGAGAGGTTCTTCCATGTTTCTGCTGCAGATGCTTCAGGTAGCCAGGATTTGCAAGACAAGATTCAGACCATTATGGACACAATTCAACCACCAGACAGCAGTTTGGGTAAAGATTTAATTTCCCATGCATATTTTCTCTAAATTCCTACATTATTTAGCATACAATAATGTTTTTTTGTCTTTGTAGAGGAGCGTCCATGGCTGGATCTTTGCCTCTCTGTGTACACTGTAAAAGACAACGACAGGAATACAGTTTGCTATCAGATCACAAACACAGAAATTAAAGAAGAATAGAGAAGCTATGGACAATTTGATTCAAAGTAATCATAGATGACCACCTGTGATGAACAAGAAAGAAGGAGTTTGTGTTAAGAAATGTAAATACATTATGATCATAAATTCATACTGTAAAACAAAATAAAGCGCCTTTACATTTATAATACATCAGTTAAGTCTTTTTCTGTAGGATTCACTTGGATTTCCGGTTAGAAACTAGTCCAAGTAATGTATTCTGTATAGAGTATGTAAAAAATATATACTGTAAAAAAAGAGAAAATTTCTTTCCTGTTTAATTGTTTTGCATTATTTAACCAGCTAAGTGATGGTATCTGAGCATAGGCAGGGTTAGGGTTAGGAAACACATTGCATTTCTGTTTCAGTCCGCTAGGTGGCGCATTCACTGTGTTGCATTTGTGAAAGCGGCGCCTCCCTGACAGAGCTTCATATCACAGATCTGCATCAGGAGCCCATGAACGCCACTCAACGACTTTCACTTTATCGAGATGCTGGATGTTCTTGGCATTGGCGTGTATATTTTTCCTCATACGAAACGCTAGGAAATATTTCAGAGGTTCCAGGGCTTCACAATTGTTTGGTTAATCACCTGTTTGACCAAGCATTTCCACATTTTTCCTCACACTTCTGCTGTTATAATATTACTCCCGGGTTTAAAAAATGGAAACTGGAGATGCTCATCTAAGCAAGAGACCAGCGAACGGAGCGAAGCTTGATGTTTGCTCCACAACTTTGCCTTAACAATACTGGAATGATCAGATTTGGATATTTTCGAGGAATATACGCAATGGAAGTGCAATTTTTAACTGTATTTTGTTTGCTCGTTTCTTGTGAACTCTCAGTAGTTCGCGCGCGTAGCAATAACACGGCAGATTTAACGTCAACAACTGCTTCATCCTATAAAGTGCGAGAAATCATCACAGACAGCCGTGAACGACGTGTGAGTTTAAATAAAATCCGTTATGAAACCGGTAAGGAACCTACAGATGTGCTTTCAACGAGCAGGACTAACGTTACTATAAACTTAATGTCGGAGAATGGGAGCGATAACACAACGGTGAGAGCGTCTTCCAGGCAAAAGTACGAAAAAAAGGATGAAATGGATGAATATAACAAAACATTTCTGAAGGAAAAACACGGAGAAATTCGCGTTAAAAGGCGTCATCGTCGACAGGAAAGAGTAACGGTCGTTAAACGCGAGACGAGGGCGCGAAATGAGCCTGACGGGAATCAAACCGTTAAATCTCCAGATACTGAGCGAGTGGAGTCCTTGCCTAAACCTGTAGCGCAGATCCAGCCTACAGACTTTGAAAGTGAGTTCACTTCTATCCCTGAATGGGGCACCTCACCTGTGGAGGACTTTGAGGAAGTCTTTACTCCTTTCATACCCTTTAATACACGATCAAAAGCTCCAGGGGTGAAGAACCCGTTTTACCCCGTGACAGGTGAATCGTATGGTGCATATGCCGTCATGTGCATCTCCATCCTCATTTTCACTGTGGGAATTGTTGGGAATATAGCAATCATGTGCATAGTGTGCCACAATTACTACATGAGAAGCATTTCAAACTCCTTGCTGGCCAACCTCGCCCTGTGGGATTTTGTCATCCTCTTTTTCTGCTTGCCACTTGTTATATTCCATGAACTTACTAAGGATTGGCTCCTTGGGGAATTCTCCTGTAAAATCATTCCATACATTGAGGTAAAACCGTGGTTAGTCACTTTTAATGGATGATTGAAATGTAGTTATTGTTGTTTGGTGATATTAGTATTATGTCTGCTATTTAAAATGAGTATTGAAAACCAAATATTTGTAGTATAGGAAATCAGTTTGGAAAAACATATCACATAGGCCTACTGTATCACATGCTAGAATGTTTTCTTATTCTCATCTCTTATGGTTTAATGCAGCCTACAGTAGGTCCAGCTGTTGAACCTTGGGACTTCCATGGGTCAGACTGATGGGCTGAGCCTGCTTTTAGGACTGAGCTTGACTTTATTCTAATCTAGCAGGTTCTCAAAGATAATCACACTTTCACACATGAAGCTCATTAAACCGTAGTAAAGTTGCTTTACTTTCTGAATGCAGCACATCTGATAATCACATGCCATTCGTCATTTTATCTGTGCATCTATTGCGTTTCAGAATCGAAAAATGATACAACCTGATCTTGTTTGAATCTGAAATGCCACTAAAGGTGGTGTTGCGTTATTTCTGTGAACCTTCTGGGTTCACGTACTTGCGTAAAAAGCTACACCATTTAGTGTCTGTACAATTTTACACGGTGTAAGATAATCAGTTTTTGACTTGCAATTTCTGGATTTTTGCATTAAGTACTTTATTTCATGATTTCATGGCCTCTTAACAGACTTGTGTCAAAGCATGTATCTTACATGTTCAAACCACTACATATAGCTTGAATTATTTTATTTTTGCAACACTTTATAAGCCAACAAATTTCCATAGCTGATTTGTTGACATTCTCATCAACGGCAGCTGTTCACACATTTTAAAATAAAAACTGTTGTATGTGTGAAAGTATGCAGATTACAGGAATTCAGTGCACATGTATATGTGTAGGTCAGGACACACATCTTGGCTGTGCTTCGTCTTCCTCAATGAGGGGGAGTGTCTCCTCTGCAGACACAAAGAGATAGTGGTATTGCCCTGGGGCAGCTTTCAGATTGTATCATGTGTTTTTGAGGAATTGACCTGATTGGTGCCATAGTTGTGGCTTTAATCTCCTGACACACTACAGAGCGCCAGCGCCTACACCCTAGATTCAGAACAACCCGCTAACTTGATCACTATGTTTCAGCCTAACAATGCAGTCGATGGCCTTAAATAGAAAGGCTGTGGTTTTTATGCACAATCTAGTGGGATTAAATTTCTTTGTCGTTCCACAAACTTTGGAGTTGAATACAAGTCCTGCTCAGTCGCCCTTGTGGCTTAATGTTGATTACTAATTCAGTCAGACTTGTTCCTCATTCTTGAATGTTTTTTTAGAGGAATCAAATGCATAAATGTTAATGTTTAGCACTTACATTAATGCTTCTGTTAAAATCTTTATTTGAAACTTTCATGGACTATTTGAGCTTTATGTTTGTTCTTGACATTTTACAGAGTTAGTTCACATCAAAATGAAAATTCTGTCATTCATTACTCACCCTCATGTCGTTCCAAACCCGTAAGACAAATTAACACAAATTAATATATTTTTGATATATTAATTTGATATTTTTCATGTGCGAGCTTTCCCCTTGAACGTAAACAACGCTGATTATGTCAAATGCGTACCTCAGTGCACTGCACTGAGTAATCTCCAAAATGGTGGAAGACGTAACTCAGAGGAGAAGGATGAACAAAGGTCCTACAGGTTTGGAACGAAATGAGGGTAGTTTATGCCAGAATTTTAACTCTAAGTGTTGTCATTTACATTTATGCATTTGACAGACACTCTTATCCAAAGCACTTACGTTGCATTCAAAATACACGTTTTATGACCTTGGTGTTGCTGTAGTCCCATGCTCTAGTAAACCGTTTTTTTTTTCACACTAAAATCATGTTAATGTACTATTGAGTATTTAAAAGTTTACAAATTTGCCCGATTTACTCCTATTGTAAGTGCCTCACTGTGAAGACATAAAAGCCTACTTTGGTCTTCACACAAATGCATAACACAAATTTTGTCACCAGAATAGTATGTGCATACTTTACTCGCACTGTCCGATTTTTATAACGATTACAGTGATATTGGTCGCACATGCATATTAATTTGATTTTGCACTAATAAGTTGTTCCAAAAGTAGGCCACTGTTTCACAATAGAAAATTCAACTAAAGCGATGAAATAACAACATAGCTGAGATTGCAACTACAACAGATGCCTGCATTGACAAGTGTTTGTGTAAGGGGTTATGAGATAGAAGCAACTTCAGTTTAAAAGAGTAAAAAGACATTTTTATTAGTCATAACTTCTGGAGAAAAATAGGGCACTATAAAGATGAAGCTCTCTAGAGTGCATGTTTAGACAGCCTGTGTTTGCATAAACCTTTCAAAGGTTGGGCATTCAGATGTACGCATATGCTGGCTTATACATACACAAACAAAGTATACTTTGGGCTTAACCCAGCATTTTTTTTCCCATGTGATGTCAATCAAGCTTAAAGGAATAAGGTAGTTCACTCAAAAAGTGAAAATATTGTTATCACTCCATTGCTTGTTCCAAGCCATGAGTTAGAATGTTGGTATCCAAATGGTAGCCATTGATTTACATAGTAGGCCTGTATTTTTTTTCAATACAATGGAAGTCAATGGTTACTGTCAATTGTTTGGTTACCAACTTTCGTCAAAAGACTGTTTTGTGCTCAATAGAAGAAACTCAGTCAGGTTTGAGAGAATTTTTAAAGAGCTTTTAATTTTTTGGGTGAACTGTCCGATAGAACCTGGAATGAATGTTAATAGAACCTAATGTTTATTGACCCTCTTTTCTGCCATATTTTACAGTGGAAGGATTTCTAAAAGTTTATTTTTAGTGACCACGCATCCCCTTTACCTTGCAGGTGGCGTCTTTAGGAGTAACTACCTTCACTCTTTGTGCTTTGTGCATTGACCGTTTCCGTGCCGCAAGCAACGTCCAGATGTACTACGAGATGATCGAGAACTGCACCTCCACTACAGCCAAGCTAACCGTGATCTGGCTGGGTGCTCTGCTCCTCGCCCTGCCCGAGCTCCTCATCCGGCAGCTGGTGAAAGAGGAGCGCGAGCCTCCGGAGGTGATACCTTGCGAACATTGCGTAGTCCGAATCTCCACGGCTCTCCCAGACACACTTTACGTGCTCGGACTCACCTACAATAGCGCTCGCCTGTGGTGGTACTTTGGCTGCTACTTCTGCCTGCCCACCCTCTTCACCATCATCAGCTCGGTGGTGACCGCACGCAAAATCCGCAAGGCCGAGCGCACCAGCGTCCGAGGCAACCGCAAGCAGATCCAACTGGAAAGCCAAATGAACTGCATTGTGGTTGCTTTGGCTATCCTGTACGGCTTTTGCATCATTCCAGAAAACATCAGCAACATCGTATCAGTGTACATGTCTACAGGCGTGCCACGTCGTACGCTGGATATCCTGCATCTGGTGAGTCAGATGATGCTGTTCTGCAAGTCCGCGGTTACGCCCATCCTGCTACTGGTGCTCTGTCGGCCCTTCAGCAAAGCCTTCCTGGACTGCTGCTGTTGCTGTTTTGAGGAGTGTGGCCCACCAAAGTCCTCCGAGCCCAACAGTGATGACAACGATCAGGATGGCACCACAGAACTGGAGCTTTCGCCCTACAGCACTGTAGTCCGCAGGGATCCATCTACCTTCCCAATAGCGGGAACACACTGCTAAGCTTGGACCTCACCTAAGGGCTAAACAATACCAAGGGCTTAGATTTGCAAAATAAACCAGTTGAGAGATGTTTTTTTCACAGGCTGTGCAATTTTGTGCTGTTTCAGTTTACATTCGTATATATTGCCCACAAACTGGATATTTTACTTTGTGAAAATAGGTGCAACTCCCTATTGATGTTTACAAAACAAGACATGAGTACCTTGTGTAGTTTCTTGGAAGTTTGTAGAAGTCTAGAAGTATTATGAATTAACTCACAGGCATTTGTTATATTTGCACAGTTTTCTTACACCTGTATATTTTTTTCCCCCATTTTAATTTGGTGTATTTTTTGTTTTTTGTTTTTCCCCAAAGTGTCTCTGAAGGTTATGGAAGGTATTAGAAAATGGCTGTTCGTAGTATGTTTTGGTGTTGTGGAAACTGGCGATTCTTGTGAATCGGTTAAATGTTAAGCCTAGCTCCCTTGCTATGTAAGTATTAAATTCACTCTGTATTTGCTAGCAGAAGAACTTGTGCTGCTCTTCAGCCACTGGAAAGCACTGAAGAAGCTGTTTAGTCAAGATATTTCACTTTAATAAAAAACAATAAATTACAATGTCTTAGGATTTTCTTACGAATGTTTGAGATACAAATGCCAAGTTCCGTCAATGAAACTCTGTTGATGCATTCACTAGAGCAGTTCGCAGTGTGCTTTTAGAATTCCTCAGAAACCCTCCACCTCCCCAGCTCCACCTTTATAGATCTACTGTGGGTTTATATGCTAGTTGTGCTGCAGCAGTATATTGGCATATAAACTGGCAGTAGCAATTTCCTGTACCAGCAGCAGCAGAACACATCTATCCTGACAAAACTAAATAAATTAACATTGATCATTTTTAACATGGTTATTTAAATAAGACAAACTTTTATGAAGTGAATCTGTTCATCCTTTTTGAGATTTTTTTTTCTTTTCTTTTCATTAAGTTTGTGGTAAATTGAAGATCTGGAGATCCTAACAAATCAGTTTTTCTCCAGTGGCAAGTTCACAGGCCTTTGGGTCATTACAGTACTGACCTAGCACACAGAGGCTATTGTTTAATGCTGTGGCCAGTTCAACATTAGCCATTCATACTGCAGCAGATTCCATGACCTCACGGACAGGATTGGGAGTGTGGGGAAAGATGTAGGAAGCCTGTTTGGCTTAACAGGACAGCTGGAGTTTCGTTATTGTGGTCTGGTTGCTTATTTGCCATTTAGTGACAAAGAAAAGTCCTTTTGTGTTGCTTGAGAAACAATTTCATTTTTTTAAATTTAAGCTCAGTTCCAAATCCTAGTGAGTCACCTTGCTGTCTGTTTCCTACACAGACAGCATCATAACAGAAATAGAAATCTCAAGTGACTGATTTTGGGAAGAATGCATTCTGGTGGACAATGTGACACTGAAGACTGGAGAAACTGCAGTCTGGTCTCATGAAATTGTGTATAAATAGTACACCAAATAAAAATGAAAACTGGTGTTATTTGTATGCAAAAATGGACTTTGGTGTATATTTGACATGCAGGTGTTTGGCGTGTACAATACGCAGTTTTCTCATGAATATGAGATGCCGTTTTTGCGTACATATCTATATCACAAGTTTTAATTTTTATTTTTTTTTCTTCTTCAACAATGGAAGTCAGTTATTTCCATTATAATTTGAAAACTAGAAATATTTTTGTTACAAAATCCCATTGATCTGCTTCAGAGGACATGTGATAACGCCACCAAAGGCATATAGGTTAGTTTTGTAGGTTAGTATATCTGATTTACAGAGTTTCAGAATAATGGCCATTATCCATCCACTTTACCAAGCTTGGAAAAGCCAGGATACATTTTTTAAAAACTCTGTGTCCATCTGAAAAAGGAAAGTCATATACGCCTAGGATGGCTTGGAGGTGAGTAAAATATGCAGTAATTTTCATTTTGGGGTGAACTATTCCTTTAAGGCACTCTGAGTGTTCATTGATGACATTCTCATGCATACTTAAGTAGATTGCATCATTCAAACCCACACTTCAGCCTAATAAATGATTCATAGGCACCAACAAACAGTTATTCTTTTGAGCAGCACGTGTCATATTAATATTTCATGAATGATGAGCACTTCGTGCCACTACAATGCATACTTAACAATGTTGTTTGGTCCTGCATCGTCTCATTTTTGTTTGTCTTTTCTAACCCATATTACTTTTT
The DNA here is from genome assembly GCA_032359235.1 of Enteromius mattozi. Taxonomy (NCBI): domain Eukaryota; kingdom Metazoa; phylum Chordata; class Actinopteri; order Cypriniformes; family Cyprinidae; genus Enteromius; species Enteromius mattozi. Next base: position 9,935,866 of record JAUMHE010000085.1, on the reverse strand, counting down.
ATTTAAGCAATTTATTCATTTCCTATACCATATTTACTTTGGCATTTCTTAATTTTTGTAAGCTATGCACAATATCTTCCCAGACAGTGTTTTCACTGATGGGAACAGTTTTAGGTGTTTGGGCCAGGAGGGTACCCATACTTATAATAGCTATCCACTTTTTAGCGTCTCTTCTAATTGGATCTATCTGATTGAGAGGATGCCATCCATGGAAAAGAAGGGCTTTATTGTCTTGTTATTCCTTTTGTGGAATTGTCCCTCATTTCTAGGTCACCGCCTGTGATGGATGCTTGAATGCGTTAATGAGTTCCCTGTGAACTCTTCCCTGTGTGTGAGCGCCTCTCGTCTTTGTCACAATCACACTGTATGTACTATTTGCAGTGCCCCTCCTCAGCTGCCCTATGAAGGGAATTATGGGATTGTTGGCACTGCCAAATTACTGTTTGTTGAAGGAGAATGTGAAAAACCTTTGAGTTTGTTTAAAGGTTGCTTTTGAAAAGCCTAATTGAGCTGTTCCGATGTTCACACAACGGATCGGCCCACATCCCCTCCTTTTGCCCCGCCATCAGCATTATCCTCAACCTTTGATTTCATCCTAAGGGAAATCTCAATAATTTGTGCCAACTTGACAACTCTATAGTAGCCATTACATTAATAGACCCAGCCTTTTTAAAGTGATACTTTAACCAAAAATAAAAATTACCCCATGATTTACTCAAGCCATCCTAGGTGTATATGACTTTCTTCTTTCAGACGATTACATTTGGAGTTATTCAAAATGGCTCTTTATAATAGCAGTGAATGGTGGTCAAGATTTTGGGGGTCAATAAAAGTCTCCTGAAGCGAATTGATGTGTTTGTGTAAGAAAAATATCCATATTTAAAAACTTTATAAACCACAATCTCTAGTTTCTGCTAAATGTTCTTCAAAATCTCAACTTTAGCTTGAAAGAGCCAAGTCACTTTTAATATAACTCAGATTGTATTCATCTGAAAAAAGAAAGTCATAAGCACATAAGATGGCTTAAGGGTGAGTAAATCACGGGGTAATTTTCATTTGGGGGTGAACTATTCTTTTAATGTTAAATAATACAGTACGATTTTTAAGAATGGTTAAATTAAAATAATAGTTTTTTAACAGAATTTAGTATTTTATACTCTGTTCAAAATTGGATGATTATCCGAAACAAAAATGGGTCCCCAAACCTGTGGGACGGTGAAATTGTGCACCACATGACAACGGATGGGAAATGACCTTTGCTCATTACATAATAATGAGTGTCTCATTAATTATTAAACTCTTTTTATCTCAACTTGGCAAAGTAATTTACCCGGTAACAAATGCTTTAATTAAAGTATTATTAATATTTATAAGGATTCCTGGGCTATTAATTTATAATTACTATTTGCATATAGAATTACAAATATACAGAGAGGTACCAAAAGTCTAAGATCACTTGTGGAAATGATTATTTTTGCTTCATTTTTAATTGAATAAAAAAAGAAAATCAATATATTATAAGCAAAACAGGTGCAAATAAAGTGAAGCTTCTATGAGTCTAAAGGCCTAATTAAAACAATAGAACTAAGAAGAACAAAGATCGATCTTTTTATCTTCACCTCAGTGCTTAAAATTAAAGATTTATCCTCTTTAGACTCAGCCTCAGGTCCAGAAACTGAAGACTTTCAGACTTGAAAGAAAATTAACTATAGTCTTATCTGAAAATTCCAGAGCTCACTTTATAAGTCAGATGAAAAAAAAAAGAGCTACCCGAAGCATAGTGGCCCACAGGACTGAACATGCACCCTGAGTAGATGTTAATCAGCATTCTGAGTCACCACAGTTAAAAACAACCACCACACTAAAATTCTGTTCTTTAGGCGTTTAGCCATGTAGCCTGAAAGCTAATGCTAATGCTGTACATGAGCGTAAACAAGCATTTAATGAACCAGAAAAAATACTGTCAGTGCTCCGAAAGGGAATGTAAATGTACAATTTGAAATTGGAAAGACCCAATGTTTTACACTAGTCTCAGATAATTAAACCGATATTTGTAACAGAACCTGAGAGTGGAGGAGGGTTAAATGTGCATCATCATCCACTGGCATAATAATGCTTAACTGGGTGTTTATGAACAATCTCAGCATTGTTCCCTCCCTCATTCTCTCTCTGAAATAGAGAAAACATCCTTTTTTAGCCATCTTTAGTACTCATATGTAAAGTTAGTTGTGGCTTCTGAACTGTTTTCTTTCACATTTGCAAGAACAACCAGTCATTTTGATGATTCGTTTTGAGTTATTTTCCATTTCCTCTTTCCTTTCCCGATCAGAATGTGCATCTCTGTGAGCTTCTCAAGGAGCTTTATCTCAGCGTATCAAAACATACTAACATGGACCTTTTAGCAAAACTAAATGAGTAAAATTTGCAGTTTTCATTTGGACAAAGGAAACTGTTTGCGTCACTATGGCATTCGGGCCGAAAGGAAACAATCACTGCCCTGTTTGGACTTTTATGGCATGTGGGAGAAAGCCAAATGAGCATTACTGGCCTGCGACTCAGTGGTCACAAACAAAAGGACCGCAAGAGACACTGAGGTGTTATATTTCATTTTAAGCATTCAAAGGGGCCATGAGTCCAATAAACCACATGTGAAATATGTTAGCTTCGACACGCGTTGATATCCAAAATCATATGGCCACTTTATCTATTTAAAAGTTGCCAATGTCTTAGATTTTCATTTTCTTTATTGGTCCTTTTCAACTTTCAACAAAACTCTCTACTTTAAAAACATCAGCTATTTTGTTAGAATCCTTTGAAGTGACACAATCAGAAAGCGTCTCTGCGCAGTTCAGGGGGTGAAAAGCTTCCGAATGCCACACATGTTGCAAAGGTCACTTTTTTCCACAGCAGATCCCATGTGCTTTCACATATATTGCTGGGTGAATGATGGACAGGGCAGTTTGCGTTGACGGGTTTCCAGAGAGAACTGTTATGGAAAGACATCAAAGGTGATATTGCATATAATAATAATGGTCTTGTCACTTTGATGGGTTCAGGAGGCCTGAGATAAAGCACTTTCTTAAAATGCAAGGTCGCCAAAAAATGTATTTCCCGTGAGCATTTTTTGTTGCCTGAAATTATAAACCTATACAGAAATAAACCAATTCAGACACCTTTTGTATGATGTAAAAAAAAAAAATTTTTTATTTTTTGTTTTGATAAAAGCTGCATTTTTGTATAGAAACCCATTTCCACCACTGAATAAAAAATGGAAAAATGGTTATTGCGTCTTTTTATTTCACAATTCTGAGTTTTTTCTCAGAATGGTGAGATATAAACTCGCAAGTTATAAAGTAAGAATTGCAAGATCTAAAGTCGCGATTACGAGAAAAAAAGTCAGAATTGTGTGATATAAACTCGCAATTGCAAGTCATCTTTATATCTCGCAATTATGACCTTATATCTCGCAATTCTGACTTTATAACTCACAATTCTAAAAAAATAAGGCAGAATTACGAGTTTGTATCACGCAATTCTGAAAAAAAAGTCAGAATTGTGAGATAAAAAGTCACAATAACTCTTTTATTTTTTATTCAGTGATGGAAACGGGCTTCCATAATTTTGCTTTATTTAAATGTACTGTAATTTATTTTATTAAAAGTAACTATATTTATTTTTACATATTTTGACAACAAATTTAAATTAAATGAAATAAACGATATTTAAATAAATTTGTAAAAAAATTGTAAAATAAAAATGAAAAATGTTTATATATATATATATTTATATATATATATATATATAATTAGTGCTGGAGAATGATTTGATCACATCC
>JAUMHE010000085.1:9904603-9931931 GCA_032359235.1 Enteromius mattozi | reverse complement strand
ATTTCAAAATATATACTGTGTGTGTATTATAATTATATATATATATATATATATATAATATATACAGTATATGTGTCTACAAAATGTGTAAAAGGTGTAAAAGGAGGACAGCTGCTTATTTCTCAGACAACAGAAAGTCACATCAAGCTGAAGAAGGAGGAAAGGAGTGAAGAAAGTGAAGAGAGGATGATGTTGGATATCGCCCATCTGTGCACAGGAATGACAAGGCATTACTTCTGGGCCATAGCTGACAAGTGAATTGAGTAATTGCCAATCGTGGCGGGCTTGTGCTAATGAGATTTCATTCCCGAGCCCCGAGCCAATGTCTCCTCATGCATGATGGAGTTTAATTATGTGTGTGTACAGAGATGAGCAAGATATTTACCAAGACCATGTCTAGAGCATGATGTGGTCCTAAATGAACTTCCCATTCACTCACACCATTCATGCCAGATTTCCTCCATGAGGGAGGGAAAAAATGTCATGCATATTCATTTCATGCATAATTTACAAAGACTGCCTGACACACTTAGAAAAAATGAAGGTTCTGTATTGCCATAAATGAAGAACCTTCAATAACCTCCACGGAACCTTTCTATTCTATTAAAAATGTTATGGTTCTTTAGATTATGTTCACCTGAAGGTACCAAAAACATACTGTTTTGTTTACCTTTTAAGATTTGTCATTAATTTCTAGACCTAAAAATCACCTTTGTATCTTTTCTTGTACTTGCAGGTTTTCCATTATCATGGAGAGCTTCAAGTCCACCTGATGGTTGCACGTTGGGGTGATTTTTGTGATGGAATGACACATATCAGTGGGTTCAATAATCACTGAGTGGTTCTGGAAAGCCTCTGGGTCATTCATGATCTGAGCCGTTTATAGACGGTCACAAAGAGCTGAATGAGTTGATCTATGAACACTGACGGGCTTTAGTCCTCAGACGCTTATATATCAAGGTTATCCTAATATGTCAGTGTCATCCTAAAAGAATAATATTCAGCTTCAGTTTTTCTTGGGTGGAACATTTAGGAGAAGAAATACTAAAAATAACATGTAAAAGGAGATTTGAGAATGTGGATCTCTCACATGGAACCAAAAACATCCCAAAAGTAGGTCAGCGGTAACCTTGTGTGTGGTTAGTCAGAGGTGTTTTATTAGTCTACTGAACCACTCAGACATTTGTGTTATAGACGTTATGAATCACATAACTCAAGGGCAAAACACTGACCATGTGTCATTACTCATTTGTACATGAGAGCGTAGAGGAAAATTTATGTTACAGAAATTATATCAGGCCAGCACTTTAGTCCGTGAATAAATACCTCCTTAGCTCATAACGCTGATCCCATCCTTACGTTTGAGAGAGATAAATGACTTTTTCTGAACTTAATTCATGTCTCTTCATTTGCTGCTATGTTTTGGTCCACATAGGTCAAGGACACCCTTGAGGGTACTTGAGGAGAAGTCACTACTGATGTGTGTCTACAAAGCATTTGGCCAAGATGAGTGCAAAAACACTGTGTACTGTAACTGCTGTTTCAGACCCGAGTTTTCAAGCTTCAAAATGCACATAAAGTTATGTCTAAAAAGCCCGAGTGCGAAACATATGAGGACATTATATTTTAATGAATTTCTCTGAGACTATACATGTCACAGTTTTGAGTCTGGATGTCCTGTACAGATCACATTCAGGGCTTTTCAGAGATACCTAATAATATGTATGTTTCACCATGACCACTCCTTCTTCTTGGTCTTCAAAAATGGCTAACATTAATTTAGTAAAATATGATATTTTATAATTATCAATTAAATCTCTCTAATTTCTCAATTGTGTGTCATAACTCAACATCTCAAGAAAATGTTATCTGGTTTCAAATCAAAATATGACTTTCTGTTACGAAACGGGATGTTGATTTCATACATGTCCTGTCCTCATATGAGGACACCAGGACTAAAAGCGTGTTAATTACGCATTTTGGGAGACCTGACAAATGAATAGGGAAAGAAATTTAAAAAAAGAAGAAAAATGGTATGTCGAATCATATTGAATCATCTTTGTACAAAGTTTGGTAAAAAAAAAAAAAAAAAAAAAGAACTAAAAAAGTTTTGAAAATGTATTGCTTTTGCCTATGCATGTTCATTCATGTCTTTTTTTTTTTTTCTTTTTTTTTAGAAATTGAGTCCCGGTGTCCTCAACCGAGGACAGAACTTAAGAATGAAATATTATGTAATATATATAATATTTATATATATTTTTTTACATTATTTTTAATGCATTAAACAATGTAAAGACATCAAAAAAACTATTTTTAAAACCTAAAACTTCTCAGGTCTTAAGAGGTTAAGTCGTACAATAGATTTTTGGGTAACACTTTACAATAACAGTACATGAATTATCATATACTAATACATGAATTAACAATTTCTTCACTATAAACTAATGATGAGTTAAGACTTCTATTAATGAAGAACTAACTTAATTACGACATGCCTCACATGAATAACTGCATGAATAACGCCACCTTAATTACATGTTAGTTACTGCATGTTAGTTAATGTATTAATTAACAATTTGTGGTAAACTAAATCAAACATGCTTTAACCGCACAAAATTGTTTATAGATCTGCCACCTGCAGCTGTCACAAACATCAGTGAATGACAGAGAATATTAAATTTAACCTAACCTAACTCATCCAACAAACAATAATGCATTCGTAATTAAAAACAAGTTCATCTCATCCTGTTTTGAATGATTCCACTGCTGCCGTCCTACAGTAACGTTTTCATTATAATTAAGCTGACGCAGTTTTCCAAATTAAAATCATATCGCTTTGGTTATGTTATAGATTGGTTTACTGTCATTATATCATAATAATGCACTGAAGTCAGATGTTTCTCTTGTGCTCTTGTTCTTCCTTTGGGCCACTATTGACAGCTGCAGGTTGCAAATTTATAAACAATTTTGTGCCATTAAAGCATGTGCGTTATTCATGCAGTAATTCATGTGAGTCGTGTTGTAGTTAAGTTAGTTCTTGATTAATAGATGTCTTAACTCATCATTAGTTTATAGTCAAGAAATTGTTTATTCATGTATTAGTATATGATAATTCATGTACTGTTATTGTAAAGTGACTAAGTGTTACTAAAGTGTTCACTAAGCTGAACTTGCAAAATTACTTCTTTTGTGTTTCAGAGAAAAAAAGTCTGAGTGTGAGTAAATGTTTTTTTTTTATTTTTGGATGAAATATTCCTTTAATGTTGCTATATTGTAGTGATGTGGGAATTCACATGTCTTTTGGGGAGGTTTAGTCTGACAGATGGTCTGAAAGTCAGGGTTCAGAATGTATGTCAGTAGGTCGATATAAAGGGGAACCATAAACACTACAAATCCTTGTTAGAGCAACGACAGCCCGCACTTTGACCTGAGGCATCAACATATTCACAAGCATTAGAGAAAAGTCACATCTTCCTGATCTACAGCAACTGACAGTATCTTTTGGCGAAATCCTCAAACAAGCAACTGTAAGAAGGCGTTAAAATGGTATCCATTCAAACCACACACACATACATAAGCTACATATTAGGAATCATAGGTAGTTCAACCAATTTAACGTTATGTTATTGCATGCATTTAATGCATACAAATAGATATTTTGTACGTTATAATTTGCATGTTAATGTATGCCCACACATTCCACAACAGCTGGCTTGCATCTTCTCACCCGTTCCTTTTAGCTGTATGTTTTCCTTTATTTTATAGAGTCACTGTTGCCGTCTCTGTTTGGTTACTCAATAGTAAAAGCTGTCTTTTGTCTGTCTAGGGACATTTGCGTCATGTCACCCTGTGGAAGCACGGACCAGCCCCCCTCAGAGTCAGAACACTATGCCTGTCACAGGCGGTCACTGCAGGATCTTTTGTTGATCGTGTTGATGTTGCAGTTTCAGTTGAAAACATACGTGTGGTCTTTCTGTATGCCACACACATTAAAGAAGCAGTTTTTGGTGGGGATTTCTGCTAGCCCAGAATCCTGAGGAGTGAATCAGAAACTTTACAGGTGGTGGATTGGTCTTTAGAGACCTGTTTCTTCTGTTAAATACAATTTAGTAATCTTTGGGTTTGCTCAGATTCAAAATAAATAAAAAAAATATATAGGCCTATTCTTATTAAGATTAAAACAAGTGTAATGGCTACAGTGCTGTGACGTAACAATACTGCCATCTACAGTCAAGAATATGTAACTATTTAAACTAACAAACTAACTTAACTAAATAAATGTTTATCCCCCGGTTTGCCAGAAGATGCTTAAACCTAGTCCTAGACTAAAATACAAATCTGAGCTGTTTCAGCTAGAAGAACTTGCACTGACTGATCTTAAAACATATCAGTGCCTTTGTTTCATCTTTGTTTTAAGATGCACACCAGTAATGCTTTTTCCTAAGGCATCTTTAGAAAAATTACTTAAATTTCCTAATTGAAATATGGACTAATTATGGCTAAACGATTTCTATGAAACCGGGTCTTAATCTGTTACGCATATCGTATTTGAATATTTCGAAAATGTAAACATTCATAGCTTAAATGTTATCATTAAAAAAGTTAAATGAAAATATAAAAATAAAAAATTTCGTATTTGCGCTGTTGGGTTCATATGGTTAGAAGATCTAGTAACTTTTTGAGCAATGTTGATGGGCCACTTTGGGAAATGTCGCCATCAGTGGACAACCAGGTGGAAATTTGTTACAAATCTTCAATGGAAAAGTGCCCAAGCAGCATTGCTCAAAATGTTGCCCTGTGGATCATCAGCCTATGCGTGTATGCAATGCAGATATAGTGACTCCTAGTGGTTTAAATCTCCAAGCTCTTGGTTAAAACTCTTCCTGAAGGACTGTGTCTCCATGATGTCCATGGAGGCAATTTTTATGTAGAGTCAGCAGAATAACATTCAGAAGAAGTTTGTCATGTCAAACCCCAGGAAGACTATAATGTGCTAAAATTTGAAATTTGCTGTAACTTATAATTTTAAGATAAATAAGATGCCCCTGCTTCTTAAATATTACTTTTTTTTTTTTCAAATGACCTTTGCATCGTTATGACTCCAAGATGCCTCGTTTTTAATGCAACAAACGTTAATTGAAATAATGATGTGTTTGACAGTTTGTGACATATCTATACATTTTATTAAACTGTAGACAATTTCATGTGCTATGTATACATCATAAGTGTAAAACATTGACTCACTTTTAGGTCGAGTCATGTATGAACTACCCTCTTTGAATACAATACATTTGTCTACTTGTTCTACAACATTCTCTGTTACGAAGAGGTTATTGTAGCTGTGCACTTCCTGTCTTCATAGCACTGACAAGTGAATTTGTTTTTCCAGTAAGTGAGATCACTAGCAGAGGGGGTCCCCGTGACCACATTTTTTCCATCTTTCTTAATGATTTGGTGGCTTTCTGAACTAATGTGGAGGTAATCGTCTGAGTTGTGGTTTTTGCGGACACAGCGTCCATTGCCTTGACAGAGACTTTTGCTGCAGAGTTGGGCCGCAGAGGTGACGTTGGCAATGTAGGGGTTTAAAGTATCAGATAGGTATGCAGACAAGGCTTCACATGAGGTCTGAAAGGAAAGAGGCAATACGATTAATGTAATTTTTTCATGCTCATGTCATTCCATGATTTCTTTCTACTATGGATTGAGTACTGGGTCAATATACAACATAACATGGTAATAGTGTTCCGTACAACTTAGGCAATATATTCAAAGTCTTCTGAAGCGATAATACAGTATATATTTATGTGTAGTCTAAAACTAAAATCTTTATTTGCTGATGATCCTGTTTTTGTGTACTTATAAACATTATGACCTGTCATACATAATTTGTGCATTTTGTGACTGAGATGAGCTCAATATCACCAGAATCAGGCAGCAATGATATTCTACAGATCATCATCTTTTGTGTTTTACAATTAGATATATGAATAATATGTTGTAAAAAATATGTTGCTTTAAGAAAATAAAAATGTACCTTGTCTTTGTAGTCAGCAGTAGCCCCCCATAGCACAGCCCCAGAAGCTCCCAGGGCTGCACTTTCACCGATACTGCTTACCAAATCAATCTATAGAAAAAATAGACAGCACGTTACTGCAAGAAACCAATATGGCCTAGACCTGTGGTTTCCTAAAGTGCCCTACACTGCACATTCTGCATGTTTCCTTTGTCTGACACATCCATTTCAGGCCTTGGAGCAGAGGTTTGAAACTCTAGGAAGGACCTGGAGGGCTACAGTCCTACAAAGTTTAGTTCAAACCCTGCTTCAACACATATTCTTGTTTTCAAGAAACCCTGACTGGTTTTATTAGCTGGATCAGGTGTGTTTAACTAAGATTGAAGTTAATGCTGCGTTCAATTTACATTGGATCTTGGAGCTGGGAATGACATCACACCAAAGTGGGCCGTATTCTGTATAAATTTCATTTGATTTTTTTTACATTTATAACAATCTAAGCATACCTAAATATGTATAGAATGCTGCACCAAGCAAATTTGTACGGGGGAAATGTAAACAATAAACCAACTGTATAGCTGATTCTAAGTGTTCGAGGGCATAGGAAGTTACCATTCAGCACATTACAATGGTTCCGCCAGTAGTGGGCACTTATGCAATGTAATCAATAACGTGTGTCCGAGTAAATGAGACAGAAGTTTCCAAGTGAAGGGCGTAAAAAACGGACTGGAACACAGCTCCTGTCTTGATTCTTAAATAATTAGCTAATGAGTTGAATTAGGTGTGCTTGATTAAGGAGACATTAAAAATGTGTTGTGGAGGCACCAGGAATGTGATTGGGAATGACCAGATGTGTCCATTTCTGGAAGATGACTGTCCTTCAGAGTTTAGCTCCAACCCCAATTGAACACACCTGAACCCGTTAATCAAGAGGCTTTTTGGAGATGAGCCTAGCCTTCCCTGAAATGTAAGCGAGAGTAGTCGGCTGCAGTGAAGGAAGAAGTGAAATAAGCGCAGTCAAGGTGGACATCTCAACATTTTTGAGCAATGTTGTTTGGGCACTTTCCTATTGAGAACAGGTAGCAAATTTCAATTCGGATACTTTAGACCGGTTGTGGTCCCTGTGTCTTACCTGGTTGCCCATTGATGGCAAAATTACCCAAAGTTGCCTTGCCCCGTGTATTATCAACCTAAGGTCTACAGCAGGGGTCACCAAGATCAGTTCTGTAGCTCCAACCCTAATCAAACACATCTGGACAAGCTAATCAATGTATTACTAGGTATACCTGAGACTTTCATGCTGTACACTCAGAATCTGTCATGTCTGTTGCCTGGCTGCTAGTTTCTCCGTAGATTGCTAAGCATGCTATTTTGAGCAATGTAAACACAAATTAGTAAATAAAATCTAAAGAAATTTCTGATCATCCTTCATAACGCTGTGTTTTTTTACACTTCATATCATATGTAAACATTTGTGTTACCACGGCAACGACTGACGCATTTAAATTGTATCCGTTATCAGCCCCGCAGTGGAATATGAAACCATAACTTTCTTATCAATTATGTTTATTAGGGTTGTATGTTACATGTAATGTTGGTAAATTAATGTTTATTGTATATTTGAGTTTAATGAGTCTCACCATGATGGGGTTCAGTGTTTGTGTGAATGACACTGAGCACCTTCTATATATGTTCATATTTAAAAGCTGCTTGTGATAGGCTTTGGTTCACCATGTGACTTTCTCATCTCCAGCATTTGGTTGTTATCACTATATTTCAAAGGTACAAAACAGATTTCAGTACTTTAACATCAGTTAATGAAATTACGGTATTTAATTGTAAATTTAATTTAAAACCGTAAAACCTAAAATGTTGTTACCATATTTTTTACGGTCAAATTCCGGCAACTACAGCTGCTTTTTTACCGTAAATTTTATGGATTTATTTTTTTTTATATAGTGTACCTCATTCATGTAAAGCTCCTTTTGGTCTCTTAAGAGAGGGCGTAGATAGACGTAGACTGGTGTATTGTAGTGATGTTTTGGCAGGGCTGCCACTCTCAGCGCCTCTTGAACCTGGTGACGAACAAACAGTGCAGCACTCCTGCTTCCACTCACAGAAACGGGCAGGTATGCTGATGGGTAAAGGGCAGTGCTAACCTCCCACAGCCAGAGCAGCTCGTTGTTCAACTGTTTTGTGTGCTCTGAGCAAGTACCTGTATAGTTTGACTCTTGAAAGTCATAGTTATAGCAGTCTGGGAACAAGTAATAGCCCCACAAATGCAGAGGTCGAACATTGATTCCCATTTTCAGAGTTTCTTCCATGAAACGTCTGGCTTCATGCTGGAATTGTAGTCTGGAATCGCTGAATGCGTGTTGCAGGTCAAGAGAAGAATTCTGCTGGAGGGTATAGTTGACGGACAGTTCCTTGTAGATCTCCTTGTTGTCCACATTCCGGTCAAGCATTGGAAGCCACTCTTCCCAATCCATGACAGCGAGACCAGTGGTTGAGTCCAGAATGTACTGGGTAAACTCTTCCTTCGCTTTATCCAAACTAGCAGACAGGTTGCCCCTCTGCGGTATACCGCCATTATACTCTTTCAACGAGTGGAGGTCTACATAGGGGTAAAGGCCAATTCGATTTTTGTAGAACAGGGTCAGGGATTGATTGCGTTGCCTGGCCGGTGTGGTGACCGCCTGAAAGAGCGATAAATCTAGAGGGACCTTTAGTTGTTGGCATTTAGAAATAGGTGCATTCCATAACAGCACAAAAGGCCTATGGAAGAGAGGAGCTACTGTTGGTGGAGGAGACAGTGATGTGATAAGATGCCCGAATGTAATGAAGAGAAAGGTGTAAAATGGCAACCATCGTTTGCTTTGGTCTCCCATCTGCGTACAATGATTGAGAATAAAAATATATTTTGAAATGAGCAAAACGTTTGTGGATTGTTTTGCCACAATAAAATACAACATTGCATTTTGACAAATAGTATACATTTTTTAAAACATTCTTGTGTTGTGATTTGTCTAGAGCTTTCTTATAATACATCAGAAATCTATGGACCTAGGAGATGTCTTTAATTAAAATGCATATTCTTAGTTTAGTTTGAGATTTAGAAATAATGAGTATCTTACCGAGTCAAATGGGTTTCTCCTGTAGCAAGAATTAAATGCAGTTTGCTCAGGTTCCTGTTAAATATTAGCAGAGGTCAATGTTTAAAAATGCAAGACTGTGCTTGTTGCATGTAACCGGAAAAGCATTAGTATAGTTAGAAATGATCAATATGTTCTCTGGTTACTTTTAAAAGCAATTTCCTAAAGAACAGGTCACCTAGGCCTGAATCAACTTTATATTTTATTGTATACCAATTTTTTTTGTCGTTTCATTTTGTGTGTGGATCATTATCTTATTTAAACTGGTAAAAGCAAATGATGTTTGAGTTTAGACCTTATTGAGACTCGTAAGGTAATTGTAGAGACTTTTTAAGTATTTGAACTTTTTGTATTTACCTTTACCTTTTTTTTTTATCGTGTCAAAACTTCAACCCCAACTGTAATGTAAAATATGGTGGAGGGGTTATTGGGGCTGCTTTGCTCCCTTAAGGCCTAGACAGCTTGCTATCATCAATGACAAAATGAATCCCCAAGGTTATCAAGCAAAATGTAATGCCATCTGCCAGTTGAAGCTCAACAGAAGTTGGGTAATGTGACCAGATGATGACCCAAAGGGGGCAGCTCTGTGCTCTGTGCACCATGAATATTTAAATGTCATTTTTGATTAAGGGATTCAAATGTAAGCAGCCTTTGTTTGAAAATTGATGTACGTGTGGCTTAGTTGAAGATCAGATTAAATTGTATGACAAATTTTTAAAGACATTTGGGTAGATGCAAAGGATTTGCGAAGGCATTACAAAGATTTTGACAATGAGAATCAAGACCAGGTTACAATCCTTTATTTGCAGTGCATCAAGACTCAAGCAACATTTGTCTTCGAGTATTTGATTAATGGTATTGCTTAATGTAAAAAAATCAAGTAATGAATAACACATTGCATAAATGACTGATTCTTAGATGAATAAAAAATGACTCTGTGGAAATATATTTTGCACTGAGCATCAGCTCTTTTTTTTTGTACTTTAGCACTGAGGTAAAAAAAAAGACACTGACCAATAAGGAAGCCTGTGATAATAGCGTACAAACTACATGCTACAAAATGCAGCATAATGAGTTACAACGGGTCCTAAAATAGTGATAAAACATGGTCTGATTATCCTTGACCTGAAAATGGACATGTAAGACAATATATAGACCTCTATTACAGTTTGCAGATTCTGCTAATTCAAAGTACTGAAAGATGTTGAGGTATACTACCTTACTTTGTTTTCAGTCTCAATCATTCTGGCTTCATTCAAACAAGAGCAAAAAAAGACACAGTTTAACATACAATCATAATGTTTTCACGCACCACAGCATTCTGTAGTTAGCAAATGCAGACTTACTGTACATGTGTAAACATACATCTTCATATCTTTGGTTTAACACACATTTCAGGAACTTGGGGGACAACATAATAAAAAGATTTTGTACTTTAATGAAATTCAACTAGCTTCAACTCTGGTTGTGTCCACTGAGTTTTCTCATCATTAATATGATGAGTACATTGATTTATTCTAGTGTGCAATATTGATAAAAGCTTAAAATACGATGAAAGATATAAAGATTAATTGTTTCATATAATGGTATAATGACAAACTTGCCATTTGTACTGTATTTTATACAAATTTCAATAGTAACAGTATTATTCATTATTTATCTGTTTTCCCTTTTTTCAAAATGTTATACATTGAGGCACATTTTATTTTATTATGATTTTAACTATTAGGCTAAAGATTATTTTGACCCACTAGCACAATTCACTTCAAATAATGATGAATTTATATATTATAATTTTAAGTTTAGCTATTTGGTATGTAGCTTTTTAAAAACTATAACATTTGGCCAGTTTCGATTATAAAGCATGACGTGTTTATATTATATGTGGAAAATCTCTTACCTCATTTAGCTAAGTTTTGAATACCCAGCGCTCCCTGACTTTGAAATGCTCTGATAGCAAGTATTGTTCTAAGTGATAAACTTGCTAATATACATCACAGGAAGCATCTTGGTGTCAGTGCTTTGTAAAAACTGCATAGATCTAACCTTTCCTGTCAGAAAACAGTGACAGGTTAACAATCATTGAGCATTCATCTAGAACAGTTAAAAAATATTCAGACTGAAGGTTGTGCAAACAAGGCTTGCATCTCTTCTACAACAGCATACAGCACCATTGTAACATCTATCATTTTCATTATTGCAAAAATCACAAATATTAAAACCTGACTTAGTTATGATGTGCCATCAATGTGGCTCCGTAGCCACTTTTCATTAAAGGTGAAGTGTGTCATTTTTCCAATCTGAGATATGAGAAAATTTTTAAAAAGTCTAGACTAATTGAAGCATGAGTTATTTAATATCTTTACATGAAATTCTCATATATATTTATCAGCCATTGACATTTTTTTTGGTTGACCACTAGTGTAAACTGGCTCTGCAGCATTTTAAAAACATTTCTCTGTGAATCTGACCAGCTGAACATGCCAATAGTATCATAATAAATTATGTGAGTTGGGGGCGGGGCTATTTGTTCAACCAATGGCATACAGGGGGAATGTTTGGGAGCCAGGTTTTTTTCAGTTAGCCTGACTTATTGTCAGTTGATTTGGTTCAAAATAAGTCAGACTAACTGTAATAAGCCTGGCTGTTTGGTGAACTTGTTTTATGAAACAGCCCCCTGATGATGGTAGTGGTGCAGAAAATACACACTTCACCTCTAAATACAACTGAAGTTCAACATAAGGAGTAGAAGAGTCAGGATGAAGGCTTTTTGTAAAGCCATAGCACTATCCTGTATGTCTTTGTCGAACTCTGGTTTCTTCTTGTCCTCCTCTTCCTCTACATCCTCTTTGATCATGTTGTCCTCCTCTGTCTCCTCTGGCTCTATGCTATCACAGCGCTCTCCTTCATACCCCTGATAACAGTGACAGCGGAACTTGGCGGCCAGCTTCTGCCGATCATACTTAGATTGCTTTTCTTTCACGGTGAAGGTGCCGTCTCGATTGGACAGGATCTGATAGCTGGCGCGGCTCAGGTGCAGGTAGTGTGGTGCCTGTGGGTCTCTACGGACACATCGCCCATTGGACTGACACAGTAACTCGCTACAGATTTCTGCTGCCCGGGTAACGTTAGTGATGTACTGACCCAGTCTATAGTTCAGAAATGCCTTTACTTTGGAACAGTTGTGCTGAGGAGACACAGGAAGTTACAGTAAGTTAAAACTTTGGCATTATTCTTCAGGAAACTTTGCTGGCAAGTTTATTAATGCATTGTGTATTGAACCTGAAATCAATGTAAATGTCACGTTGCATTGCAATCATTGACTCCGGTAACTCGTGTTAAAGTGTCCCTGCTACAGAAAATATCTAGAACAGGGTTTTTCAAACCTGTTGATGCCCCAGACCCCAAAATAAGGTGGTCAAATTAAAACCCCAGTGGGTTTTGAATGAAAACATATGGTTCTTGTAAGTTCTAGAATCACCAAAATGAATTGTGTTTAATGTATTATATCAATGATCCCAGTTTCTGTTAATAAAAAAAAGTTTGGAAACAAGCAGCTTTGTCATAATAACCACATAATTGTCTAAATTATCTTAGATTGTATAGGTGGCTTTTTATTCCAACAAACCTGCCTGCAATTTTTGACTTCATGAACATGTTTGTGTTTGATTAGTTTTATAGCTAAACTTAGTAGGACAATGGGTCACTGGGTTTCTCTAGGAGGAAAAGCTTGAAAATCCCTTGTCTAGGAATTTTATCTTTGAAACAGAGTTGTAAATAATAAACACAGCACAGCAGTCTTATGATACAAGTGTCACTGTGGAAGAAGGTACCTGTGAACAGACGTTAGGATATTTTAGGTATATCAAATGGTGTTAAAAATCTCACCCTTGAAGACGTTAGGTTAAGATCCCCCCAAATGACAAATCCTGCAGCACCCAAAGCAGCGCTTTCTCCTATTGTATGCATCAAGTCTGTCTGTGAAATGAAAATGAATAAAGAAATTAATGTATATAACATCATTGCAATGAAAGTTTCCTAGTTTCACTGAAATAACTATACGTGTTTGTTCTGTTGGACCACAAGAGGGCGCTCTTGTTTTTAGACTCAGTTTTTGTGTTTAGAGCAGAAGTCTCAAACTCAAAAGGGTCAAAGCTTCTCAGAGTTTAGCTGCAACTCATGCCTGCTTGGAAGTTTCTAGTAATCCTGAAGACCTTGATTAGCTGGATCAGGTGTGTTTGATTAGGGTTGGAGCTAAACTGGGCAGAGCTGTGGCCCTCCAGCTCTGGAATTGAGTTTGAGACCACTGGTTTAAACTTTAAAGCAAGGATGTGCAAACCTTTTACTGAAGGAGTTTAACTCCAACCCCAATTAAACACTCATCCAGTCTACCAATGAACTAGAAACTTTCAGGAAAGTGTGATGGAGCTGTTTGGAGCTAAACTTTGCAGGACATTAGCCCTTTTGAAATGTTAGAATTAGTCCAAAAATGATATAAATGTTATTATCACCAAAATTCAAACAGAGATTCTTCTTCACCAGGGGTCACCAGACGCAGTCCTGGAGGGACGTTGTCCTGCAGAGTTTAGCTCCAACATTAATAAAACAAACCAGAAGCAGCTAATCAAGGTCTTACTACATATACTTGAAACTTCCAGGTAGGTGTGTCGAGGCAAGTTGAAGCTAAACTCTGCAGGACACTGGCCCTCCAGGATCAAGTTTGATGCCCCCTGTTCTTGACTGTATGATACAGTTGTATTGAGGACTTGTGTATGATTCCCCAAAGTTTATCTTGTTAAATTTAGATTTCTGATTGAGTATATGCTCCTACCTGGCTCAGAAATGTCGTGGCCTCATCTCTATACCCCAAGCGTGTGTATACATATGTAGGCAGCTCATAGGGCAATGAGGTAAGGGAGGCCAGTCGCAGCGATTCCAGTACCCTGTTCTGTGAGAAGTGCAGGTTGCGAATGCTGTCCTTGTGGCCTTTGCGAATAGAGAGGGCTGGGAAGAGGGCAGTGCTGCTGTTCCACAACCAAAACAGCTGGTCATTGCGTTTGCTCTCCTGTTGGGGGCATGTGCCGTTGTAGTCGTGTTCATGTACATTGTAATTGTGACAGTCAGGGTAGAGATAGAAACCCCAGAGTCCGTGTGGACGAGTTTGTGTACCGAGCTTCAGCGTGCCCTGCATGAACTCCTTGGCGCTCTTCTCGAAGCGCAAGCGTGCCAGTTCTTCCACCTGTTTGTCGGTCACATTAAGGTAAGCCTGTGCAATCAGCTCGCTTGAGCGCTGTCTGTAAATGTATTTTTTGTTCCAGTTACGATCCCACTGAGGCCGCCAGAACTCCCAGTCGATCACAGCCAGGCCACGGAAGTCTTCCGAAGGGATGAAGTGCGCTATGTCTTTTCGGGCTTTGTGAAGATGTGCTTCAAGGCTGCTGTTCTGAGGTAAGCCTCCGTTGATGGGAACCCCTTGCTCATTGTAGAAAGGGTAGTAACCCAGGCGGTTGGCATAGAAGATGGTGACATCTTGGCCCGTGTGGACGGCTCGTGGACTGCCGCTGATTTGAAAAATATCAAGACTAACGTTGATATTGTACTTCAACGTACACATATCCAGTGGAGCATTCCAGGCTGCCAGGAAAGGCTTGCGGCCCACCAGAGGCAGCTTTGCAGGTTTCTGGCAAAAGGCAGAATGGACCAGGATCAGCAGCCAGGAACAGATGATGGCACAGGCTACGGGCACAGTGTGGTGTTGCAATGCCCCGCAGGGCACACCGGGCATTCTGCTACGTGACTCAGCACAGGCAACTGTCAATCATCCTGTGAGGGACAAAAAGAGAAGTGAGGTAAGTAGCACACAGAGTTATAAAGTGTTTGTGCAATAACTAGTACATTTACGTTTAGCATGATTTATCAACTCTGACTTGCAATCAAGGTAGTTATTTTAGCAGTTCATGCATGATTTGAAACCGTGCACTTGTTAACCTTAACAAGAAACTTAAGAAAGTCTTAAGTTAAACGATAGCTTAATATGAAATGGCAATTGTAAACAAATTAATTCATGTGGTGTATTCAGTGTAAAACAGGATATATACAGTAGTTAATCAAAAGATAGGATGGAAGTGAACTTGACTATATCTATTGAGAATTGATTGAGTTGTAAAAAGTTTCAGGAACTGTAGATATCAGGAGTGAGCCAAACCTGAATGCGGGTTTGTTAAAACAGTGGGTAAATGGCTAACGGTAGACTGTGCAACCAAGACCAAAAAAACAATTACGACTTATTGTAGAGTAAAATTTAGCTAAAATGCAGCAGCTTGCAAAATGGAAAATGTAGAAAACTTTGCAACTAAACTAAATGAACAGTATTTTTGCTACTGACACATTAGATAAAATAGCTTAGGTGTTCACCTTTGAGATGGACGTGAGGTCTTCTGTCTAAAGTCTTAAGCCAAGTTAACTGTGCAAAGCAGGGAGAGGTCAAGCATAAACATAACATTTTGTGCTTCAGCTTGGTTTGATTATGAGTCAAATGTTACTTTGGGGGTTGCAGTCATCAGTCAAACCAGCAGTTAACCACAAGGGTAATGGCCAAATCCAGCCACATACTCTCACCAGTGTGGCGCCCACATAGCCATAATCATAGCTACCCTTGCCAGATGTCCTATCTGCATGCTAGAGCATTACAAGACAAGACAATGGAAAAATGGTATGAATTTCATTGCATAAGATATAGCCAACTGGTATACGAAAACAAATACTCTTGGCTTTTCTCACAGCTAATACTGGTGTAAAGGTGAATCTTAGTAGATATATGGGTGATTCTATAATTGGGGCTACATTTGATGTACCCGCAAAAATTCCCAAATGGTTATTCTTTTGTTATTTTAATTTATTTATGATTATTCTTTACTAATTATTATGATGTTACAGTCCATAACAATATAATATTTTATTTAAAAAGTGTCTTAAATAGCTGAAAATCATGATTTCTTCTTGTCCAAATTAGTCTAAATAGTTACTTAATTCTACAACATTAACTCTTTATCATTACTCTTGCATCAACTCTGTTACCATACCATATTTTTTCTTTAAATTCGTGGAATTATCTCTCAGAATTGTGTAAGTTACAGGAAATTATGTCACTTTCACTCACTGATAAGATCTGAAGCACTAAAAAAGTATCTGTGCTCTCTCTGAGAAAATATTTGAATCTAAAAACTTCTTACACCAAGAGTTATTTTTAGAACGTCAACTCTGTTACCAAAATATCACAAGGAAAACTGAACTTATTTTTTACTGACCTTATTTAAAAGTCTTTTAATCATGTTTTCATTAGTGTCATGTTTTATTAGCATTTATGCCAGCCAAGTGGAGTTTTTGGAAAAAATAAAGTAAAAATGTAAATTCTGTTACACTATTGTCAGTATTGTTAATCTACATGGGTAACAGAGTTGGATGGTAACAGATGGGGACACCAAATGTATAGAATGAGTCAAATAAAGTGAGATGCTCTCAAGTGTTCAAAAACCTTTAGCACTACTGTATGGAAAGCACAGTCCAAAACCTCTCATCTGACTTTCATTATTTCATTGTGAATTGGGAAAAATTTTAAATTTGTGGTTTTAGGAACAGCCTCCAAGTTCGTTAAAAACGTTACAGGATGTTTTTTAGTACCAGATAATCAAGAGTCTCAATTTCTCTCAGAATAAGGCATGGAACCAGTCACTACAAGCATGGCAATAACACATGTATCGGGAGGTTATTAATGCCAGTCATGTGCTAAATCAGAGGTTGAAAAATGAGGTATGGCGTGGAATGTTGTGGATGAAGGCAGATTGTGGAGCCCCGTGGTGGTTGTGTTATTGAGTGGAAAGAGCCTGGCTGAGAGCGCCATAGCTCCTTTTTCCCCTAGGGCTGGCGCCGGGCCCGTGCCATGAGGGGGAAGAATTAGACTTCCTGCATAATAACACCTCTGCTTTGCATCGAGCTTCACAGATGACTTTCATGGCATTTGTGCATGGAATACCTTCGACCACTGATAATGTATAAAGGACTTTATTCATAATGCCATGGCTTCTGACAAAGGTTGTTAAAAATGTAGAAGATAAAGGATCCCACATGCGATCATGCCTAAGTATGCGAGGGAATTCAAGTGGGGGATTGAATAAAACTTTCCATGAAGCTTTAGGGTTAGCAGTCAATGAAAACACTTGGAGAATTGAAGTTATTGTAACTGTATTTCACATAGATTTATTTATCTTTGAGCTTCTTCAAACCCCCAGCCCTCTCTGGCAATAATTAAGATACATGTGGCTCAGTGAGAGTGGTTTTTACAGAAACCTTTTTGGCGACGGCTTCAGAGAAACCACAAAAAGCATGGAGTCGACCTGATGCTTGGATTGCGATGCGACTTCACTCAGCCCCATCCAAATGTGAATTCGATCCAAATTGAAAACATAAATATGACTGAGCCAGATTTACAACAGGAGACAGAGAGGTTTCTTGACTCGCCATAAAGAAACCTCAGGGCTCCTCAGAAGATGTGTGGTTTAATATCTGTGGCTCTAAGGACGACGTGAGGCAAGTGTTCCCATTTAATCGTTTGTTTGGCTCAAATAAAACAAGATGACATTCTTTGACATCCTTAGTTTTTATCGTCATTACTGATATTTTCCATTTGAACTTTCCTCAAAGTTATTTGAATCCAAAGATCACACACTAAGATCACAGATAAGAGGTCTAATTTGGTTATTTATTGCTGCGTTTGATGCTCGAATGGTAAACAAAGCCTTGAAAGGATTATCTTAATCACAGTGGAACCCAAACAGAGATCTACTTCAGGTTAATCTGAAAGCGTGTTTTGGTTTGAGGTGGATTGTTTTCTCTTAGGTAGTCAGGATATTAAGTGATCTCTTCAGGATCAAAGAATCGTATTTTGGGCACTGCTGACACAATAAGCTGCTTTTGAGTTCTGCTGACAATGAAATGCTATTATGACACTATGTTTTTACCATATAGGTCTTCACAGTAATCATGGGCTCCGGGGAAACGTTGACATTAGAGGCTGTCAGTTTCTCCAGCATCACTGGCCATTACCCAAGAGACCTTCATCCGGAAGTGCGTAATCTCATCTGTAAACCCTTCCCTCTGATTAACTAACTTCAAAATATTTACAGAGCCACTGTTCAAAGACCTCAGTGGTGCCACGGCACATTTCCTGACAGTAAACTTTAAACCCTTTGAGGAACACATATATTTGGAATGAGCTAATTAGGTTTTCTTTCGTTTCACTTCCTTTGCGGAGAGGTCTTGTCCTACAACTTTCCCATTCAAAACAGTGGCAATGTTAAAAATCCCCTTTACACTATTAGTGATATAGTATGCATTAATATTAAAATTCATTTGAACAGATACCGATAACAGCTCTATATGACTCTATACTAATTTTAATTAAATATTTTATTCAATTTATATCTAACTTTACAAATTCCTTCATTTATTATGTATTAAATGTATTTGTACCATATTGAAATGTACAGTTTATACTGTTTTCAATACTGTTTTTCAATTTAGGAATAATATACAGTATAAAAAAATCACATTTTGAGATTTGTTAATGTTTACAGTGATATTAAATTTAGTGTTTTGAGATATTTATATTAAGTAAGCATTTAAATGATGACAAATGTAAACGCAGAGAAAATGAGCATGATTACACATTCAACATCAATACCGATAAATTCAAAAACCTCTAATATCGGCTAATAATGCATTTGGCACTCAAGTATTGTGCATTCCTATTGTCTTCAAAATCCAATGTAAACATCTTTGCATCTACTATCGAAAGAGGGCAAACATTGCTTTTTGAAAATCTGTAGTACTTTAGTACCAATTCTCACTATTAACTAGTTGCTTATTAGCATGCCAATTTGTAACATATTGGATTATTATTAGCACTTATAGAGCACGTATTCTACATGACCATATTCTACATCCCTAATCCTACCAATATCTCAACTTAACAACCACCTTACTGTTAATAAGCAGCAACTTTTAAGACAAAACTCATAGTTAATTGTTTGTTAATAGCCAAAATCATATTACTTAACAAGTTAACTCAATGTATGTAGCTACAGTCATTCAAAACATTCACTGACATCTGAATACAAAGTATGTGCTGAAAAGAAAACACTGAATTACAGAGTATCCTTAACTGAGAACAACACAGACAACAATTTTGGAAACGCTATAAGAAGATGGAATGTGCCTACTTTTGTCATGCACTTTGTTTCAGAGTGTCCTGATGTCAACAGGGTCATGTGAAGTGTGTGTGTATATATATATATAAAATATTGAGTCACAGTAATTAGAGGTCACTCACCTGTAGATCCCACGCCGCTGCTTCAGTCACATACGGCTGATGATACACTACACACACCTCTCTGCATCTACAGTACTCTAGCATAGTTTTTCTCTGTCTGCTGAAAAGCCTACCCACTGCTTACTTATATACACAGAGAAGAGAGAGAGAGACAGAGAGTTTCCTGAGAGGGAGGAGAAAACAACCACAGAGCCACAGCGGGAAAACCACAACACTGCGTTTAGAGTAGAGAAACAGGGAGGGAGGACTTCAGTCTAAATCCCACTGACTGAGTGTGTACGTGAAAGTACATCTGCACGAGTGTGTGTGCGCATTTGATCCTCTAGACACCGTGCACAGCGTCTTACCTTCATCCACATCACTCAGCATTAGCTGGGTTCGCCATCCTCCAATCACCTGGCTGTGTTCACAGGGGATTTTAATACACTATAGACGCAACCAAGCCTTGGTGAAGCTCCGGGAGCATTTTTCCTGCTTGAGTTACTGTCCCTTGTGGCCTGTGATTGTCTTGTTTTTGTCTCTTAGTCACTGTCTTTTGTGGCTGTAAAGTAGACATTTGCCAAGAAGCATAACTAGTGGCTGTAAATTAACACAAAACATTATACTGTACATCCAGGGATTAAATGGGCTTTTTGGGGGGTAGGGAACCCTAAAATAGGCACACACAAAAAAAAGAATAGTAAGAATAAGAAAAATTGTGGATAAGGGAAATAAATTATATAATTATTCTTACAAAAGCCCCTTACACACAAATAGATTTTCCTGGAAAATGACCATAAAGAGATCATGTGCGTAAAGGCTGTTTTTAAAAATACCGGTAAACTTGTTCTGCAATTTACCGTATGATTAAAGTAGTTACCAGCACATTGCCTGCATTAATGCAAACGAAAATAATTGTGAATGGAAGTCACAGCCGTTTATAAACACAAAACCATTTCATGATGCCGCAGAATTTATGGTTAATTTGAAATCGATATGTGAGTGGTGCTTTTGTGGGAAAAAAAGATGAACCGTCATTGCCTGTGTGAACAGTGCATTTTTGAATTCACTGTTAAAGTCGTTCAGGTCATTTTACGCCAATTTACTGCAATTATTTTGTGAGAGGTACTAAAATTAATTGTACATTATTACATTGTAAATTTTAAATTCACATTTTAACATTTAAAACGACTTGTTTAAGTGTCTTATTTGTAGTTTATGTATACAAAATAATATTATAGAATTGTAATATTTATTATCCTGAATTTTAATAACAATCTGTCCTTAGCGAATGCAATTGTTAATCAGAGTGCTGAATAAAACAAAAAATATTAATAAAACAAACTTTAAAAGTTGGAACGGATTAGTAAACAAATTGGCAATAGCATCTGTTTGTACTGATTTATTTATTTAGTAGTCAAAAGCATCCTTTTAGAGTGTCTTGCCCAGTTTAATCCATGGATACATCTCAAGGTGTTTTTTCAGTTTAGTTTTGTATTGAAACAACTCCGTATTATGTTCCTGGACTTCACCATGAGTATTAAGCATTTATGTTCACACATTTACATTTTTCCATGCCTGAATACACACATGACCCCAGTTTTGGTTGGAAATGGAACACACTGCAATAATTTAACTGCAAATATCCATGGTGTGATCTCTGGAAGCATTAGTTGCATTCCTATGGCAAACCGTGCTAAATTACCATGTGAAAGTCATAGCCCCCAAACTTTGTTAGCACATTTTTCTTGAAAACACTCCCTTCAACCCTAATTTAAAGACAGTGCATGAGTCCTGTGGTGCAGCTGTCGCTACATTTATGGGGTTCCTTAAGATCCCTGGCTCACAACTGAGTTAAACAGGGGATGCTGATTACCTTTCTCAAACGAAGTATGAATTCTCATCAAAATCGTACTTGTCTCTTAAATAAGTGTGACTGTTCAGTTGGTGTCTGGAATCTTGATAGTAACTTTCTAGATCTTGTAGCAATTTTGTGTTGTTATCCGAGCATGAGGAAGTTAGCTGAATGGAGTGGCTTGTTGACAGCCAGGAGTCACCAAGTCATCTGCTATGTAAGGCGTTCAGTATAATGATAGGGTCTAGGTCAGAACGTAGGGGTAGTGGAGGCATGTTGTCTTGGTGTACACAATTTTCAAACTAAAGGCCTTGCACTGTCAGCTTGTGCATGGTCCCTTTGTTGTATATAGTTTCATAAAAAAAGATACCAAGAGGCAGTCAACAGTTGGGTCAGTGATGTAAAAGACTGTTCATAGTAAAAAAAATAATTAATAAATAAATAAGGAAAACAGTTCTTAGAAATACACTTTTTGTATTAATGTTGGTTTCATGTGCATTTGAAAACTTCAAAATGTTTAATGTGATGACTCTATAATTACACCACATAATAAAAAAAAATGTGTCATCCTGAATGGCAAGACTTATTTACCAAATTAACAAACAACTTTGGATCTTGCAGAGAAGGCTGGGCAGAAAATGCCAGCATGAAATGGTTTGACCTGGTCTTTATGTGGAAAAGCTAACAAAATCTACTTATTCAGGAAAATAAAATCTCATCATGACTAACCAGGACCACCAACACACTGTGAAAATGAACTTTAGATCCACTTGGTGCCGGATGCTGTGTTCTGGACTGACTTCTTGCCACTGTCCGGCCTCCTCATAGTGCAGTTAAAGTGAAAATGAATTTATTCAAGATGAGTTTATTCAGCGGCGGGAGATGAGGTGGAGGAAGGCTGAGGAGGTTGGCGTGCTTCAATAGAAAACCACATTCCCACAGTTGAGGGAATGAGAAGGTTGTGTTGGGCCAGCACTTTGGATCATTGGAGAATGTGTTCACTTCTCTGACCTCTTGTGACTTTAACCAATAGAGCAGATCTATTCCTAGTGTACGATTGGCTTGCTACAGTACTATAGTTTTACTTCAATTGTATAAGTCTTGTCCAGCAATTTACATGGTAATCAGACTACAGCTGACCTCACAACCAGTTCGTACATGGTTGCAAGGTGGCTAATTCATACGAATTCATACAACCTTACTCATATGACTTTGTTTGATTTGTCTGAACCCTAGTGACAGATAGGTTTAGGGGTGGGGTTAAGTGTATGTCATTCGTTTGTAAAATATGTACAATTTAACAAAAATGTGAATTAGCCACCCCGTAAAATATGTACGAATTGCACGAGATCGGGCTGGTTTCGCTGTTTTTGCTCATGGTGATGCTTCAAATATTCAGTTACTGATTTTGTCATGTTTCCTTGGACAGACATGTGAAGACCAAGCACAAAAACAATGTAACTCCATTAAAATGTGTAAACATGCTAAAGTCCAAAAAGTTGCGCTTTTTTCCTGGTGAAACTTGCTTTAACAGACTTCCTTCCTCTTACTCTGGTCTGGTTTTAATCTATATTAGCCTCTTTGTTCTGTAAACCCTGTGAGATGTGTTAACCCTTAGAAACTTGAAACTTTTGCTGTTGGACTTGATTTGGATCTAAATGTCTAGCTATTTTGATTCTGTAAAGGGTGTACGGGTGAATAAGAGCTGGGTTATATTGACGCTGAAGGAGTGGGATCTGCAGAACTGTGGAGAAACCAGTGAGGTCTAGTCGAGCGCAGTCATCAGATTCCAGACCTCAGGGCCATTTGCCAGACCAAGTGGTCAGGGAGCCGTTTTTCTGGCAGTGTACCATTGAGGAACATATGCTTTAAGACTCTCCCTCACACATTCATTTGTTTCCCTCCACATAAGAAAGAAAAATCGCAAATGAGATCTTTAAGGCATAGTTCTCACAAAAAATGTAAATTACCCCATGGTTTGTTCACCCTTAAGCAGCCTAGGTGTGTATGACTTTCTTCTTCCAGATGCATAGAATCAGAATTATATAAAAAAATATCCTGGCTCTTCCAAGCTTTATAATGGAAATGAATGGCTGTTGAGATTTTGAAGCAAAATAAAATGCATCCATCCACGTCATCCAACATATGTATGACAGCTAGTGATTTATATGGTTTATAAAGTTATAGATATGAATATTTTTCACAAACGCATTGATTCACTTTATTAACTCCCTGGAGCTGAATGGAACACTTTTTATGATGGATGGATGCACTTTTTTGGCCTGTAAAATCTCAACAGCCATTCACTGCCATTATAAAGCTTAGAAAAAGCGAGGATATTTTTTAATATAAGATTGTAATGGTCTGAAAGACGAAAGTCATATACATCTAGAATGGCTTGAGGATGAATACATTTTTTGGGTGAACTATCGCTTTAATACCTTAAGTGTCTCCATTTGATACCTCCACAATGTCTCCTTTGGTCGAGGTGTCTCAAATAGTTTTTAGATTACTCTGCAACCAAACAACCAAAAATCAGAGGTCTTAATTTAAACATTTCTTGGCAAATATTTTTATGTAAAATAAGAGATTTTGTTAGATTTATGCTAACCAAGTTTAGCTTTACAGTCTTACTTTGTCTCAATTGTGTCTGTTCTATAGAGGTTTAAAAGAAACACCTGAGAATGGTAGTTCAGTATGTTTTCCAATCCAAAGTCAAATATCGGAAGGATTAAATACACGATTTATGTTTTTCAATGTAGTTTGTGCACAATAGTAAAGCCATGTATCGTTGGATGAAGCTAAGCTACAATTGCATCTCCTAGGTTTGTTAGTTTGACTTTGAAAACTGGATTGGTAAAATTTCAGTCACACGCTTACATGACATTTTAAAAAGATTCAATTTTGCTTTGTTGTGAAAAAATTGAAGTTTTTCTTTCGTGTGACATACATCTGAATTAAATTAATGATTGAAAGAATTGTAGGTTGGAGACTTGGTTCTATCCATCAGTTGTTGATTAGATGGAGGTAGATGTAAATGTGAGCTTGATGTTGAAAGTAAGACAGTTGTAAGGCGGTGGGGTTTAAAGGAATAGTTCATCCAAAATGAAAATTCTGTCATCATTTACTCACCCTAGAGTAGTTCCAAACCTGTATGAATTTCTTTGTTCAGCCGAACAAAAAGAAATATATTTTGAAAAAAGTTTTTAACCAGGCTGTTTTGGTCACCATTGACTTCCATAGTAGGAGGAAAATACTATGCAAGTCAATGGTGACCCAAAACAGCCTGGTTACATATTGATTGGATATTCAACATACGTCAACGGGGGAATGGTGTTGGTTGGTCTGGTTGAGATATAAGATTTAAAGCATGCATTTAGAAAAGAGATAAAATGAATTTTCTTAAAAGTGCATGTAAACTCAAAACTTGCTGAGTTCATGACCTAAATGCTGAAAGTGCGAACTTTAGGCAGTAAAATGTTCCTCTGGGAACAGCTGAATGGTTTAAATAGAGTATAATCCTTAGAAGATTACAGTGAGAGAGCATAATATCAGGGCAGTGAAACTGCAAATGTTCATCTGACATTGACTTGTTACATTGCAGATGGGGGAGACACCATGACAACAGTGGTGTTTTAGTCATTTTGGTTATATTGCATCCAAGATTGGGCTGTGAAACGTGCTAACAAATGGCCTGTGTAATGACGATAAAGTGTTTTGTTGTTTTTCCCAAGCCTTTCGAAGAGTTATTCAGACAGTAAGTAAATTACAGACGTCCTGTCTCCTGGTCAACTATAGCAACAATTAGCAATGACTGTGTGAGTGTGTGTGTGAGACACACCCCACGATCTTCAAGAGTCATGCTAATGCTAGCAGCGGAAGTGTGTATGGGCTTATGTAAAAATATGCAGTAGTTGTAGTTAGAGCTGTGACATAGTGGTTTGTGGGTCTGAATATGACCTGCATCCATTCCAGTTCTTACATCTGTCTAAACTGTCCTATGATATAAAGGCAAAAAGCCCAAAAAATAGAGCAGAAAGTTTGGTTTTGCACCAGTAACCTCCAAGTTGTCATATATTTATGTTATGATTACATTTATATTATGATTGGAGTGTGATAATGTGGACATTGAACACCACATGTCCTTTGGTACAAAACCACATTTCATCGTTCAAACTGGGAGGTCTGTTTTAATAAACCACAGCTTAGGATATGCGACCCTGCTGTTGATTTAACAGCACTTGTTGTTGTATCATGAATCTAGTGTTTGGTTTGCTTGTTCAGGAGTAGTCTTTATGGCATGAAGTATGAAGCGCTCTTTGAACTGCCAGTCTTAAGGGCAAGCAGACTGGCATGTGATCTGAACGTCTGCAATGAAAATAAAGGTTCTTCCAACGCTCTCAGTGTTCCTCACTTAGTAGCTTTTGGCACAGGAAATTATAGCATAATTGTATGGAAATATTCCCTTCTCATTCTTCATAAACAGTATTAATGTAAACCAGGTTTCGAGCACAAGTTATGAATCATTTATGGAGTTGTCCTTCAGATGCACTTGATGGTTACTGGAAAAATTGTACAAATAATGTAATATAGATAGTAGAAATGCTTTAAAGGTGTTGCAAATTTAGAGAAAAGAAGCTTGACTGGGAACTTTAAAAGCCTTTGCATAAGAGAACTCTAAGAATTAATTTGTGAAAACTGGGAAGAGTCAGTACTGAATATTTAACACTTCATGCTCATTTCTTCATTTAGATTAAATTTGCCATCATTTACTGTAACGCACACTTAAAATTCATCTTTAAAAACAGAATACAAATACAGCTTTTGATTGCAGAGACTTTTCATTTTGGTTTTACAATTTACACATGAGTCATCTGAAAATACAGGCTCGGCAGCAATTGGCTTTATAAACAACTTTCCACTTGCCAGCTTGAGTGATTTTTGAGATTTTCTTCAGCATTGTTAAAGCTGAAGTTGTGATTTGTCTGCCGCTAGTGCCACCAAAAAAAACTGCAAAGCCATTTACTGTTTTCAAACAAGTTTCTAAACACTCCTCAACTGCCATTGGTTGAACAAATAGTTAGCCCCGCCCCCAAACTCTCACTATTGGTTACAGTGTTGCCGTGCTGGGCTGCTTAAAGTTGTTTAGCATCAAAAAATGATCCACTTCAGCTTTAAGTCTCACAGGAAAACATAAACAAGCAGTGAGTCAGAGACTTACCAGCAGTAGAAGCAGTAATGGGTGTCGTGGCAAGCGGGTGAAAAGTGCAGGATTTCAGGTAACGCTGGTTTTAGTGGATGCATGAAAATGTGATCTGCGAGGAGAGGAACGTTTGGCATAGCAGGTAACACCACAGCTCCACAGTGACTCATTAATAGAGCATTTTAATGGCCTCCTATAGTTAGCTTTTAGAAGAACAATGTCAAAGCCATTCACACTCCACGCTGAGCGACATGTTCAGACAATGAGCTCGTATTTTTAACCATGGGTCATAACAAATGAACCTTTGACTTGTAACAAAGTAGTATTATAACAGATGCTGCACTTTTTAAAAGATTTGCTACTGGTCTGTGACATCAGTGAGTTGACAAACTAAAAATATCAGCATATCAGGCCAGTTATATTCAATTATGTTGTAGAACTTACTTAGCCTATTCTGATACTAACACGTTTTTATTAGCCATTATGTATTTATGCACAGTATGTAGAAATCCCTATCCATAACATTTTAATTGATTTAATTTAATAACTTCTGAACTTTAAAATAATTGTAAATTAATAAAATAATTTTAATGAGCTAAATGATTAGAGCTATTATGCAATAAGCATACACATTTTCTTAATAAAACGTTATTAATAATTAGCTTTCATTCAAAAAATGCACAAAATTCTAACCTATCATTGAAGTAAAACAATTGAAAATGGGGAGAAAAACTCATGA
>JAUMHE010000085.1:9875036-9899468 GCA_032359235.1 Enteromius mattozi | reverse complement strand
CCAATGTAAATGGTCATGAAAATAAAGAAAACACATTGAATGAGAAGGTGTGTCCAAACTTTTGGCCTGTACTGTGTATATATATATATAGGGCTGTTAGGCAGGTAATAGTTGGGTAAATGTTTACTGGGATTGAAGCAATGTGGCTTGGTAAATGTTTAATTGCCAGTATTAAGACTGATAATGGCTGAATAAAAACACAGGAATAATGCTAAAAAGATAATAAGAATTTTGTCTAAAATTGTTTACATTTATAATTTTTTTAAATGATTGACAGCAAAAAACAAAAACTATATATATATATATATATATATATATATACACACTTTTTTTTTTGTCATTTCAAAAAATTGCATAAAATAAATGTTATATTATAATAGAAAGTATCATTTATTAAAATTGTGTGAACCCATGCGCCACCTAATATCTGGTTAATTTCAACAAAAGAATAATAATGTTTATTTAAAATGCTATTATAAGTTTGCTTTCATGTGGTAATTAAATGTAATTCTAATTTTTGTACCATAAACATAACCAAATCAAAGTGCAAAAATCATCCTTGAACACTCTCATTGTCTGCCATTAGTTGACTAAACACACAGTCCCGCCCCCAAACTCACACTATTGGTTCAGCCAGTGTTGTTTGGTAGCAGTGTTTGTTTTGATAGCACCACACTATTTAAATTTACTTTCCAAGGGATTCAGCCAATTTTTTTTGTTTAGCATTACCATCCAGTCAGATTGATTTCCAGTCTGAAATGTTATTATCTGTGACGTTACGTCAACATATTTGTCCTAGATTTATTACGGCAGCTCTGGAGGCCAGTTCCATTTTTTTTTTTTTTTTTTTTTTTTTCCTCTCTCTCCAATCTGTTCACATTTCCAATTCACATTCATAATTTATAGCTGTTGTTCCAAGCATATTGCGCCCCCGCTTGACAACAATATGAAGAATGAAGGCGCTGAAATCAGATTTATGCGACACGTCATACCGCTCTCAGTATTTGTGTTGTATAAGTTGTCCACCTGCAGAAAAAAAACGAATGTAATCTTTCTCCAGCACATTTCCTTCCCTTCCGCTTCCTCATTGTGTAACTAAATTGGTGGTTGATATCTGACTGAGCATGCTCAGTACGGCTGCTTTATGGTATAAAGTTTGGTGTTGATGAGTAGAGAAGCTAATCACTTCAAAGAAAGTCAAACGAAGCCAAAAACACACTTGTGTTATAAAAAGCATGGCTTTGCCTGCAGCTGAAGACTTGTAATGCTTACAGCAAATTTCAGAGATTAAACGGGATTAGCGGTTCTTTACGTAATATTCCGCATTCGTAATTTTTCAGGATTTGACTAGCATGAACGGGATTGGTTTGGTGGATGGCCAGATAACAAAACTCTCACAATTGGTTTAGAGAGCGTCTCCGGAGGCTGCTTTGCTGGCTAGCGTCTCGCTACACTGAAATTAGCTAGCTACCGTAGCTTCGCGCCTTAATGCTGGGCCGCAGATGAGATGATGTTCTGCACCACCTTCCTGTCCGCCCCATCCGAGGAGTTTTTAGAGAGCGTTTCCAGTCCAGATGGTAGATTGGTGACCCTGCGGTGCTTGGTGTTGTCGGGGGATGATCTGAGCGCGTCTTTACCTCAGCTGGAGGTGTCTGCAGAGGACGTCCTCTCAGGGGGTGCTCGGGGTCACGGTGGAGGTCACAGGAAGCTTGTGTCTCTCACCAAAGGTAGGATTTAGCAGCTCTGCTGTGACTCCTCACAGTTATAGTGAAGAAGAGGGTGTGTGCTCAAAACTGGGACATGGATGTGAGTGAAGCATCTCTTGGGGATTTTTGGAAACCTGATGTCGGAGAAGTTTCTTGTAACTTTTTAAGGAGTTTGAAGTGTGATCTTATTTAGTTTTTGCTTAACATCACACAGTTCTTAGTCGGGTCTTCATTAATTGACAGCTATTTTATTTAGTTTTAATTGTGCTTTTGGAACAAATAATTATTAGACTTCATAAACAGTAATATTATTATCATTATTATTATTGCTCAGTGTTGGACATGTCGTGGTCTGTAGTCTTTTGGATTGTAGGGTTTGAGATACAGCTAGACATTTTTGAAAGGGATTTCTTTTCTAGCAATATTTTAGGCCAGTATTACAATTCCATATCAATCATCAATATATAATATATTTGACAATTATTGTATTAGTTTTATTCCTCAGTTTGGGACAAAGAAGTATTACACTGCATAAATTATAATTTATTATTATTATTATTATTATTATTATTATTATTATTAATTATTTATTTATTTATTTCACACTATTTATGCATTTTTGATACATAAACCGATTATGAAAAAACAGTAATGACAAACACAATAATGGTAATAATTCTAATGTATTCAACTTAAACATTTTGATAAATTAGCTATTTTTATTCTTAATAATTATATATATATATATATATATATATATATAATGATAGTATAATGATAATATAATAATGGTAATAATTTTATATATATATATATATATATATATATATATGCATTTTGCTTGAATAAATAAACAAAAATATTATTATTATTTAGTAATTTTTTTAATTTTTATTTATACATTGTACTTATTTATGTATTGTACATTTTAATTAAATTAACTATTGTTGTTGTAATGTTTAAACATTTTATTCATACATTTTTATGAACATTAAGAAAAAACATAATAATGACAATTATATATTTTAATACATTTAATACACAAACTGAAATAATAATAATAAAAAAAGTGAATAATTAATATAACCAATTCATTAAGTTACTTTTCCTTTTGAACACAATAATTTAAAGGTGTTATAGTGATTAATTTATTATTATTTCTGAAGTTAATATTTTTGAGTTGTAGATTCAGACATCTTCCATGGCTCTGTTTTCAGACTGAACTCTAATGCTAATGCTGGTGGTTTTGGGGAAAGTTTGACACAAAGCCTGTTGTTCAGCAGCGTTCCTTTCTATGAAAGCTGCTTTTATCAGCCACATTGTGCAGTGATGAGAATCATTATAACATGGCATATGTCATGATTCAGTGTTTCACTTTGACTGTGTTGGTCAATGCTACATTTGCATAATGCGGTCGTGTTTATTTGAATGAAACAAACTCATGAAATGTAGTTTTAATGAATAATTTTTTTTGTATTACGTATTTGACTTTTTTTTGTTGTTGTTTTACTACTAATACTGAATATTTAAAACAGAACATTTTTAAATCTTGCTTTTTGACTATGACTTATTACCATTATTATCATTATTATTATATTTGTTGTTCTTAGCACACCCTCATCATCTGGACTTTGACTACATGAACTCTCAGGAGGAATGTGTGTGATTGATTCAGTGTGCCGCCCCCTCTTTGCTTACGCTGGACAGAATCAGCTGTTGTTGGCAACACAAACCCTTGCGAGCTCGGCCGGAGACGACTGCTGTCACTCTCGCAGGGAAATGTGTGCAACAGGTTGGAGATTCTCAGGCAGCGGCTAATCAGTTTTGTCATGTGCCCAGGACCCACTCTCCCGATGGCGACGGTGGACATCAAGAACCCCGAGATAAACAACAAACTTAATGTGTCCCACATGAATAACATGGTGCACAGTGGCCTTAACAAGAAGGAGAAGAAGGTCAAGGGCAAGAGGAAGAAGCTGACAAAGGCTGACATTGGGACACCAAGCAACTTCCAGTGAGTATAGCAGATTCATTACTTCCTGTGTTGGCAGGAAGTGACATCAGAAATGCGTATTAAAATGCTGGGGGGGTTTGTTGTTGTTGTTGTGTTTTTGTCGTTTTTTGTCCATATGCTCAAAAACAATCACTAACTTTTAAATTTGCGGTTTAATTATATGTTATGCTCTTTTTCCACAAAAAATACTACTAGTTAATGTTAGCAAATTGGACAAAAACTTGCTAAATTTGCTCCTACAATTGCATATAAATTTTTTTTGCAATGTTATTACCAAATATAGTTTTTTTGTTTGTTTTTTTTAAGAAATTTTTCTTTAAACTTCTACCTTAAACGTCTAATTTATCTGAAAAGAAATTATCTATTTTTTATAGCCTTGATTCTATTTTTAATTTTATCTTCCGTAACTCAGTTTATAATAAACTTTAAAAAAAAAAAAACATATTTAAATACTTATTCGTTAAATGTGCTAAACCAAATTTATGACACTTATACTTTGGGAAAAAAATGTAAGATTAAAGCTTAAAAGTGCACATTAAATTATACTTAAATTATTTTTTTAAAATGTGTAACTTTAATATTTTGTTTTTATTATTTTGAAATGTTCTACTTTTAAAGAAATAAAGATTAAGAAGTTTATAAATCTACATAAGCTCAAACTTGAAAATGTTATTACATTTTTAAAAATATTTGCTTAATTTAAGATATTTATTTTTGCATTATTATTTTTTGTTTTAATCATTAAAAATAAATATTACATAAAAATATTATTGATAATTGAAAATAAAGACTTCATTATTATTTACTAATCTTGGCTTATAACACTGTTATTTTGGTACTTTTGAAATAGTTCTATAGTTAACATTTTGACATTTTTGTATTACTTTTTTTTCAGTATAGCTTTAAGTTTTATTACTATTAATTGCAACCCTGGCTTTTTATGTCAGTATAGATTTCATTTGTATTACTTCTTAATTTGTATTACTAATTTTTATTACTTGTTTAACCTTGACTTGTGCACTTTAGTTTTTAAGTAAGCATTGCCAATATTACCCCTAAATATTATCTTTTTCATGGTGCATAAGCACAGATCAGTGTGACCTACAGCCAATCTTTTCCTAGAGAAATAAAAGAAATCAGTTCGTAAAAAAAAATACAAAACCTGTTTCAGTCTTCATTGAAAGAGAACAAATTATGTTATTAACAAATCTTGCAATTTGTTTAGAGATTTACAAAATACAAATTAGGGAAGGATCTTGATGTGTTTGTTGTTGTTTATGCCAGTCTGACTCTGCTTAACGCAATATTTTCCAGGCACATTGGTCATGTAGGATGGGATCCGAACACAGGCTTCGATGTAAGTACACAACAATGACTTGCTCTGTCACACTCACATACATATTGAAGAATCTCTCATAGGAAAACAATGCTGACCTGTGTAGTAATGGCATGATGAAATGCCTCAATAGCCTTGTGTTCATGCAGGCTGCAGCATCTGATGCCCACAACACTACCCAGACTGCATTTGTACACAGCAGTGAGCTGTCTGTGTGGTTGTACTGTGTGTGTTTTAAATGGGTTTGTTATGGAAATACTGGAAATATTGCGAACAACTGCAATTAGAAATTCAGGCTACTGCTGCAATAAAATGAGATGCTGTTGCTTTTAACTAACTGGAAAAATGTGCAAATGCTCTGAAGAAGGTTTGCATTATGCATGTAGCTGGAATGTTGAGCATGACATAATGGATGGTTTTAGCCGAGATGGTTACTGTTAGCAGTTTGTCCACAAGGCGGCAGGATCGCGCTATATTTGAGAACAGCATGAACTCTGGGAAATCATGTGTAGTGCTTGCAAGGCAGAATTGCATTGAAATTTCTCTTAAGATTTTAATCATGATTTTATATTAAAATAAAAATCCATTTAACTTGAAATTACTGACTTTTTTCTATTAAAATATCTCATTTACATTTGCTAATGTTACAGAATTTTTTTAAATATTCACTTATTTTTAAACTTTCATTTTATTTTAACTTTTAGATACGTTTTTAGTAGTGCTGTCAAATGATTGAGTGCAATTAATCACAGCCATAATAAAACAATTTTTTTTACATAATATGTTTGCGTGTACTGTGAATATTTTATTATGTGTGTGTGTATATATATATATATATATATATATATGTATGTAAACACAATGAGATATTTATATATAAATAAACACACATACATGTATATGTTTCAGAAAACTTTTATAAAATATATTTAATTATAATATATGTTATAAAATATAGACAAATATAATATTAACATGTAATTATTTTTCAAATATACACTGTATGTGTGTCTACTTATATATACATAATAAATATGCAAAGTACATGCGCATCATGTAAACAAACGTATTTTTGATTCAGTTAATCATGATTAATTGTTTGACAACACAAGTTTTTAATTATCGACTTAAAATAAAGTAAAAAAAAAGTGAATCTTTTATATTTTATTAATTTATTTTTATATTTAAAGATTTACATTTTAAAATCGCTATGGACTTGGTAATCTTTAGGTAATATGTATTTATTATTTTATCTTATTTTATTTAATTTATTTTAGCCTTAATCTTCTGATTTTAGTCTTTCTGTACATTAACCTTTAAAAATAAGATTGAAATTTGAAAACTGTTAAACAGAGTTCACCCAAAAATGAAAATTGTCATTATTTACTCATTATCTCATATTGTCCCTAACCTGTATGAGTTTATTCCTTCTTTTGAGCACAAAAGAAGATATTTTGACCAAACGGTTGACGGTAGCCATTGATTTCCATACTATAGAAAAAAATCCCATGGAAGTCAATGGCTACCGTCAACACGATTCGAAATATTGTCTTGGGTGAACTATCTCTTTAACTGCATTCAAAAACTAATCAGCAGTGAAAATGATATTTGCATACTGAGTTTGCGTACTGGAATGTGATTGGGCCTTTTGAGTTTGCATCCATTTACTCATCATTTTGACTCATCACTAATATATAAATGTAATTTCTCTCTTTCTTCTTCTATCTATATTTAGTTGTGCTTACTAAGGCAAGCATCACTATTACTATTGCTCATACTTAAGGTTGGTGATTTGAACACACCCCTAACCCTAAATAAAACATTTGGGCAACGTATCTGCACGTCTTTGCTACGGAAATGAATGACACTTCCAATTATTTGACACAGGCAAAAATGACCTTTTGCTTAACTTCATCGCTCTTCTTTTGCTGCCTTGCAAGCACTTGTATTTCATTTATTGAATCTAGTGAATAAGCAGTGCTGGTGACTTAACCTTTTTATTTTGCAGTTGAACAATTTGGACCCTGAGCTGAAGAACCTGTTTGACATGTGTGGCATCTCCGAGGCCCAGCTCAAAGACAAGGAGACGTCGAAGGTCATCTACGACTTCATTGAGAAGAAGGGAGGCGTAGAGGCTGTGAAGAATGAGCTGAGGAGACAAGGTGAGACTGATTGCTGTCAGACTCTCTGAACTCAACACCTGCCATCATATATATTCACCTGTCAGGCCTCAAAACTTCCCCTTACTAGTTATGTTTTGTTCATGGTGAAAACAAAGCGATGCATGAGGCAGCAAAGCCAATATATCCTTTCGTGACATTAAAATAATGTGGCTGTAACACATTCTTCAGAGGATTTTATACAGAAGTTGGGTGCATATATTAGCATTTTATATTTGATCAATATATGTGGTTTTCCTTCAGATCCTCCCAGGTGGTGCGGTAGGTGGAGTGTGTGTGTGTGTGTGTGTGTGTTTCTGGGTGAAACCTGCTTAGATTTGCATGTGTTAGAGGACTGATTCTTTGCAGGTTGGCATGGGTTGTTTTAAAAAATGTAAATTTTTATACTTGGATGACATAGTTTTGGTGTGTGAGGTTTTACCTATATCTAATGTAACTTCATAGAATAGCATTTGTGCATATATGGATGTTTTCCATGATTCTTCTTCATGAGGCATTTGTTTACATATGTTAACAATATGACTTATAAAAATGCTGTTGCTGATTGGTGTGGTGCAAAATTTAGTTTGGTTTGACAGTCTTACTCTTGTTTTAAAGACCCTGTGAAGTAAAATTGAATTTGTTTTCCTGTATCGATGTATTAGATGAAACGGGGAGGTAGATGAGACAGGGCGATATTGAAGTTGTCCATTTAAAAGGCTGTGAGTGGGACAGTGACTGTATTCTAGCCGGGAAATATTTTTAATTACGCATACTTGAATTTTGCTGCTTCTTGTCATACTGTAACCATTTACTACTGAAGAATCACTGCTTAGCTGCAGTTTATAATACTTGACGATATGTAGAAATGAGTAAATATTTTTTATTGCATCTCCCGTGTATTTAACGGTCACATTTACAGTTTGGTGAATTTTTGTGGGTGAACATTTGACTGAATTTAGCTAATGTGACTGCTCCTTTGGGTTTTAAATGGCATCTGTGTT
This sequence comes from Enteromius mattozi, assembly GCA_032359235.1. Classification (NCBI taxonomy): domain Eukaryota; kingdom Metazoa; phylum Chordata; class Actinopteri; order Cypriniformes; family Cyprinidae; genus Enteromius; species Enteromius mattozi. The sequence goes on along the minus strand of JAUMHE010000085.1, from coordinate 9,891,249 downwards.
GCTATTTTGAATTGTAAATATTATAAATACTAAATTATTATTGTTATAATTATATATATATATATAATGTATTTCAGTAATTTGTTGTACTTAAAAGTATGGTTAATATTTGTATTATTGTTATTTTTAATGTTTATGGAATAAAGCTATTAGTTTTATTTTTATTTAAAATTATTTTTCTCAATAATTAGAATTACTCTATAATACAGATGCTTCAAAGCTAATAGATGGTTTCATGGAGTCTTTTAAATTACACTAATAATCAAGTCCTCCTGGAAAGTTTGTATTTATGAGCTGGGAAGTCATAATTTAATTTAATTAAAGGGATAGTTTACCCAAAAATGAAATGTACTGTGATGATTTACTCTAGACATTTTGGGTTTATATGACTTGTCTTTCAGGTGAATAAAATTGGGAGTTATTCAAAAATATCCTGGCTTATCCAAGCTTTATAATAGCAGTGAATGGCTGTTGAGCTTTTGAAGGCTAAAAAAGTGCATCTATCCATCATAAAAGTGCTCCACACAGCTGCCGGTTGTTTAAAAAAGGCCTTCTGAAGGAAAGCAGTGTGTTTGTGTAAGAAAAAAAGGATGACGTAGGTCTTATGTAAGCTCCAAATTTTGATAAAACTCTGGAACTGAGGGTTTAACGTAAGTTTAAAGATTTCCACTCATAATTATGGCTTTATGGTGGCCTTCATATGCGTTCAGCTCAATTTGAGTCTACATATTTATTCATTTTAACGCTAACAAATCTGTTTGTCCTCTTTCAGCACCCCCGCCTCCACCCTTACGGGGTGGCCCACCACCCCCACCCCCTCCTCACACTTCTGGGCCCCCACCTCCACCACCCCCAGTGCGGGGAAGAGGAGCCCCACCACCCCCTCCACCTTCAAGGGCCCCCACGAGCGCTCCCCCTCCACCTCCTCCATCCCGACCTAGCATGGGAGCGCCTCCTCCACCACCTCCCAGCAGAGGGCATCCACCTCCCCCTCCGCCTGCCCCCGCCTCCATGCCCCCTCCCCCACCCCCACCACCTCCATCCGGAGGAGCCGCCCCACCTCCACCTCCTCCTCCACCGCCTCCTCCTGGACCTCCTCCACCCCCTGAGTTGGATGGAGGCCACGGTGAATCAACGCCCTCGCCCATGGGCGGGAAGTCAGCTCTGCTGGAGCAAATCAGGGAGGGCACTCAGTTAAAGAAAGTGGAGCAAAACAACAGGCCAGTGTCGTCCACAGGACGTGATGCGCTACTCGACCAGATCCGACAGGGCATCCAGCTCAAAACGGTGAGGACTGTCAACACTAACACATCCACTGCCTGCTCACCTGTCAATCATCCATTGCGTTAAAAATAAGGTTTTAAAAACTGACAGTCACAAGTGCGAAATGTTTTTGTTACTATATACATTTTCATACAGTTTTATTGTTTTTTTTTTGTTTTTTTTTAGGTTTATAAATTAATTTTATGTGTGTGTATATAATATATATATATACACATATGATCTTTACTTATATATAGATGTAGATACATAGAACTGTGTGTATGTGTGAAACAGTGGTGGTCACAAGTAACAAATATATAAATTACTGTTGTTTCTGATCACTTTAATGCATCCTTGCTGAATTAAAATTATTAATAAACCTTGACTGTGAGTCTGTGAGCCCCCAAATACTTTAATAACGTTGTAGCATGTTCTAGGAAGCGTTATTATTTTTGTATGATTGTATGACAGCTTTCTTCTCGAATGTTCAGGTATCAGATAATGACTCAGGACCACCCACCCCTGCTCAGTCAGCAGGCATTGTTGGAGCTCTGATGGAGGTGATGCAAAAGAGGAGCAAAGCCATCCACTCCTCAGGTAAGTGCTTGTTTCAGTCTCTCAAAGGTTTGTTCAAAACAAGCCTCTCAACCACTGCAAATTTGCAAACTCAGTTTGACGGCTGTCGATCCGGTTAAATCGAGTTAACATACTCTAATAGCGCTCTGTTACATTTTTAAGATGACAAGCCCAACTTAAAAGATTATTTTTGTGACATGAAGGATTATGACTCTTTTCTCTTCATTCTTAAGTCGCAACATCCCCTTTTAAATCGATGGATTTTCTGATGTGGATAAACGCTAATGTGCATTTTACATACTCAAATATCCTTTTGGTTAATATGAGTGTGCGCATCAATGACATTGTTTGTAAATAAAGAGATATTTATGGAGGTTACGCATTTTTTTTGGTTCTCAGATGAAGATGAGGATGATGACGATGAAGAAGACTTTGAGGATGATGACGAATGGGATGATTAATCCCGCAATACTAACCCCACCCAGTAGAGTACATGATACTAAATTCTCACTTCCCCAAATTTTACGCTCATTCTGTGTATTTTTTTTTTTTTTTCAAATCGCTGTATATTTTTGTTGCCTTTTTGCTTTTTTGTTTTGTTTAGTTTTTTTAATAATCTGTGCAATACCTCATGTAATCTGTAAAGTATTGTCATTTATCCTCTGTAAAATAATCTCCTGGAGTAACCATGTGAAGTTTTATGCCAGGATTCATTTGTTGACCTGAATGTTTTTGTTTCCCCTGTGAGTGGGGAAAGGGAGATGGACGGGACGCTCGATGTCCTTATTAATTGTTGATTAATAATTTAGATAACACTATTTTCATACCCTACTTTTCTGTACCTTCGATTTTCTTATTCAAATCCTAGTTTAGCATTCTTAGATTTGGTAAGAGGTTCTCCTATCAGAATATGTATGTCCCCTGTATTGTTCCACTTGTAAATGTACACCAGGCTGATATATTGAGGCTATATATATTTTTGCACGAATAACAAAAAGTTCACTACAGGATGAGAACACATTGGCTGAACACGTTAAATATGATTTCTGTGGTAATCACGATCAGCGTCACACTACATTGCACGTCACAGAGTAGACAGTTCTGAGTTTTTGATTTCACTTTATTAACAAGAAAACAAAATACGGTAGATTTCAAACCGGCAAAGTCGTGAGTACAGCTTGCTCCTGAATGTGAAAAACCATCAATTCACAAATATAGGATTTCAGTCATATCAAGAAAAAACAGAAAGAAAGGACTTCACATAAAAAAAAAAGAAGAAAAAAAAAAGATAAAAATGAAACTTCCATTTGTTACACGCTTTTACAGGTCAATGCTCTACAGGTAGACTGACAACTACATTTAAGGTAATGGAAAAAAAAACCTTTGTGTACAATTAATGCTGGTTTAACAGTATTGTCTGTCTGAACTGAATTTGCTGTCCTTGTCATGTAAGGATAGTGCTGAAAAAATTGTATAATTGACATCAAATCTTAAAAGAGGGTTGGAATGTGGAATGAAAACACTAAATTCTATACTTAAATAAATGGTAATATTTACAAACCTGAGATATGCTGCTTTTCTTTTTAGTAACCTACATTTTTGCAATGCATGTATATTAATTTCTAGTATTTACATAAGCTGGAAAAACTAGAAATTAATATACATGCATGCTTGCATACCTGTACGTCTGATGGCTAAAATGTCTGGATCAAATGGGATTAACCTGAACTAGTTGCATGAAAGATACTTGGGAATCTGAAAAATTGCAATCAAAGCAGTTGTAGAAACTACTCACAGAGCAAAATATTTTGTTGGTGGAAAGAAGTATAAAAAACACGTGTTTGAATGTGCTTACAAAATGTAATTCAGATTTAGTGTCGGATAAGGGAACAAGTTTTCATTTCTTTGAGCCATTTAATACATCAGGAAGGATGATTATTGGTGACCTGCAAAAAAAGAAAACGCTAGTCAATGTAATGTTAAAGCTACCACAAATATTGTATGTAGTTTACATGGAAGAAGCATTAAGTGAAAGCCACGAAGGATTAAAATGTCTCGATCAAAACAGGATTGTTTACCCACATAATTATGTATGTATGTCAGGTATGAAATGGCATGAGTGTTTTTGCATTGTCTCTCCCTTTAAAATTTGAATTTACTTACGCTTTTTGAAGCCCTCAAATAAGAACACGTTTACTCTTATTGGCAAGCAGAGCTTGGTGAGATCATTGTTAGTAAACTAAAATTTATGCAGTTTCCACTGGATAATGAATTCATGGTAACTTAAATGATCTCAACCAAAACAACCACTGAATGAATAATTCAGTTCTTGGTATAAAAAGATAATTATTGCTTAAAGTCTTACAACCGATTCCCAGGAGACCTGATTTGGCAGCATCGGTTTTCACCAAACCCTTAGTTCAGAAGTTCCTATCATGTCCAGTAATACCGTTTTGAGTGAATTACAAATTTGGACACTATGTTCTTAAGGCTTACCCACTTTATGTCTTGGACGAATTCTAAATGTCTTACCCTTCGTAGTGTCCCAATGCTGCTTCTACGAATAGCTGCCAATAGATCATCACGGGTTGACCCCTGGGTGCCTCCCTGACTCTTTCTTTCATCTTCTCTTCTCAAAGGTATTGTTTTTTCATTTTGAAAAATGTCCTTGGTATCTTTATCCCCTGTGAGTTTGTGTGTTTTATTAGCATTAGGCTCCAAACTTTCTATTGCTGTTGTTTCTTGTTGCTTGACCATTTCAGCGATTCTTCTAGTTGGAACATTGTTTGCAACGTTTGGTTGACTGTGAGGTTGTTTTGGTAAATGATTTGATTGCTCCTCATTTCTTTCTAGGCTGTCTTGTTCTCTCCTTTGTTGCAGCCGCATTTGCCTCTGGCGGTCCTGGTTGCGGGTTAAAATACCAGTTGCGCTCATCCTTGGGCCAGGTAAATCAAAGTGGTACCCCAGTTTCAACAAGGTGGTGTTATCCCTTAGCAATTTCACCATTTCCATCTCCACTTGGCCTCCACAGATGTGGCGCTGGTTGTGAAATCGGAGCTCCACTAGTGTTGTATTGTACTGAAGTGAACCAATCAAAGCCAGAATACCTTTACCTGAAATGAAGTTGGACTCAACATTAAGGTTGGTGATGCTGCAGTTCTTCTTCAGCATTTTGGCCAAGGCAAAAGCTACTTGATCATCCGCATGGGTGTTGGCAAGGCTGAAAATCTCAACGTGAGTGTTGGAGATTAAGGCATCAGCAAAGCTCACCAAAACCTCTTGGGATACGTTCTCAATGTTGTTTAGGTTTACTTCGCTCAAGGAGGTGTCGTTGCTCAAGATGTTTTCCAAGGTCTTAACAATATCAGTGGGATTAGTACTTGGCCTCTCTGGTGTAACCTGATGGTGATGAAGGGAAACATTATGGATGCATTTAGGTTTTTGACTGCTGTTGCCATTACTCTTGCAATCTAATCGGGACAAGTCCACGAAATTCCAGTTGCTTGACCTAGCTTCTTTCTCCCCATCACCCCCTGTTCTGAGCCCCCAGTTTTGTTGCTCTCCCTCCTCTTCATTATCCCCAGGCTCTTCACTGCCACATTCCTCTTCGCTCTTATCTGTCTGGCACTCATCCATGCTGTCCTGTGTGTCACCATAGAAAGGAAAACAAGGTTGAGCTCTGGCATACCTCAAGCAATGATGCTTAATTAAGAAAGATATCACCAGCTGAGACAACTGAGAGACAGCAGCTGAGCAATAACTATGTTCTGTATAAGCAATGTTGCAGGAACTCTCTTTGAAGAAATAGAATTTTTATTTGATAAAGTGTTATTTTATATGAAATTAAAAACTTCTTTTTAAGCTAACCAAAGCTATCCATAACTCAAGGGTAAAAATCCTCAAGACAGTGGCCCTCCAGGAGCTGTGTTTGACAGTCTTCCTTTAATTGAACCTTTAAACAAGTACATCCAATCCTTAGTCTTCCAATTGTATTTGAAGGTTGGAAATTTTGAGTTGACAGTAGTAATTGTTTTGAACTGGAATGCACTCCCAAGCCAGAGTTCCAACTCGAAATCTGAAAGTAATTACAACAATCAAAGCAGTTGGTGTTGGAGCAGGATGAAGCTAAATTCCACAAAGTTGTAGCCTTCCACAATTGAGTATTGGAAACACCTGCCTCGAACTGCTCACAGAAACTTTTAAATTAAAGACATTTTTAATACCTTAATGAAGCTGCAGACCTTCTTGTCCCCTTTGGCCTCCACTTCCTTGTGGAGACCTGAGATTTTTATAGCTTGGGGTTTACCAAAAAGAAAGCCTAACCTTACCCCACACAAATAACTTTACTCTTGTTATGTAGATATGATAACACTTTCAGAATACCTTAAAGGGATACTTCACCCCAAAATGATTATTGTCATTAATTACTTAGCCCCATGTCATTCCAAACCTGTTAAAGCTTTGTTTGCTTAGGAACACAATTTAAGATATTTTGGATGCAAACCAGGAGGTTTGTGACTGTCCCATTGACTGCCAAACAATTACCACTGTCAAGATCCAGAAACATTTGAAAGACGTCTTCTGAATGCTCCATTTGCCATCAGTGGTTCAACCATAACATTATAGAGCTACGAAAATACTTTTTGAACAGAAAAAAAGCAAAAATTACAGCTTTATTCAATTATTCCGCATCGTAACATCACCGTAGCTCCATTTTGGACAGTCAATGGGAATGTCACAAGCCTCCCAGTTTTCATCCAAAATATCTTAAATTTTGTTCCGAAGACAAACAAAGCTTTTACGGGTTTGGAACAACATGGGTTAAGTAATTACAGACTATAATTTCATTTTGGGTTGGAGTAAACCTTCAAATAGTACTTAAAGGAGACAATATCTTGTCACTTGGGCAGTACCCTACAAAGGTACACCTTAAAAGACACCCTATATGGTAAAGTAAGGTACAAAGGTACACCTTTGTACCTTACTTTACCATATAGGGTGTCTTTTAAGGGTACCACCCCAGCTCAAGTATTTGTGTCAAGAAAAACCAAATAAAATGCAACTGGTGCATCAAAGTTTGGAATATCACTCAATTTTTCTATACGGAGCCTACCTCTAGCAATCTGTGAGTTTCATCCTCCCAGTACTTCAGCAGAGCTTCTCGGCTAAAAGTGCCCGTTGGCTGCTTGGCCGTCTGGTCCTCTTGTCTTAGCCCAGTGGGTATGTTTGTGTCAGGTTCAATTTCAGCCATAACCTTCTCCAGCTCCTGGATTTCTTCATTAGTCAGGGAGGCCAGAAGTTCATCTTCATCTATGTCCTCATACTTGTCAAGCTGTTTGTGGTACCCAAAGTTGCTCATACTTGTAACACTATGTCTCCTTTGTGTGAGTATGAGTTTTTACGCTGCCTGGATACTTGAACGTTGGATTATAGTGCAGGCTTCTAGGCATGTGTTAGATACACTGTCAGTCTAATCTAGGAAGCTGGTGGAGGAGGGTGCAGGACAGAGTATGTGCATATGATGGTGTCTCACTATAGGGACACCAAGATTAGCTTGCAAGAAGAATGTGAGTTAATTTTTTTTGTAGCGGTGAAACCTGTCAGCAACTGTTGGCCAAAAATGACATACGAACTGCCCCTTAGGGAGACAACTAAAACTAATCTAATTTGTATTAAGTTACAAGATTCAAGACGCATTAAGATTCTCATGTAACACAGTTTAACCCCCATCAATGCCAACGGTTTTGAAGTTAATAAGCACAGATTCTTCTCAAATCCACTGATTGTTGGGAAGTTATAATGTAGTATTATGATTTTTCAATTAGGATCCCTGTAAACTAGACCTCCAGAACCAAGGTACCAAAGCTAATTGAATATGTGTATAACCTAACTAACAGGACTTAAACATTGCACTGTCATGCTCACATTGTTTTCAAAAGCTGAAACCATCTCTATCCAATAAAATTAACAGATGTACTTAACAGGCACAGATAAGTATACAGTAAACTATAAATGCCTCTAATGTTTTTGACAGTTTATCACAAGGTCTGGTGGTGAGTTTCTGATAATGCATAAGTCAAAGGTTTCGGCTTGACAGGTTGCCAAACATGCTTGTTGATGTTAACAGGGCGTAAAGCTATGAATAGATATGACCTGCTTTAGTTACTTCAATTGTGACAATGCAGGTCACTCTAGAACCACAGCTTAGAAGCACTAATTTGTGACATGCAGTCTTGCGTTCATTGTAGTAGACACAATAAATACTCCTTGTGTATATGTTATTAAAGTGCTGTATTAAAAATTTAAATAAAAACAATGAGTGGAAAGCAGTCTGATTTCATAGAACAGGCATCAATCCTTTTATTTGTATCTGTTTTTGTCAGCTAGAACATTATTTTATTGCACAAATAGCACCAAGACATTGCTCTGGAGGCAAAGGCCTTTGGAAGTGATGTGAAATTCACATTGTAGTGTTCAATGTGAAGTGTTAAAAACACTTAACATTCACATTTTTAAAGTGTTTTGAATTCACGATGGGCAACTAGCGGAACCTCTGGTCATGTCAACCTCATGTTAATTTGAATAAAACTCAAAGTGCTTTCTCCTTAACTTTTACCCTGAGAGACCATCACTCCTGATACATGATTCGTCCATACAAATCGTATTCTTTGTACATCAAGTAGCTTTTCAGTCCTGGTGGGAAAGGACCTGAATTTATGAACTTTGGGTCACCCAGCCTTAGTGGAGTCATCTCTCTCCTGATGGCAAGTCTGCACTGGTGTTGCAGTGAACGAGGATTCTCTGGGAAATTAAATGTATTTTGTGCTATTTTTTTTATCCAATGCTACAACATCCATATTTTTGTAAGTATAACTTAAGTGTCCATGCTAGAATTGTTTACGCAACTCACCTAATACTTCAGAAATTTCAGCCCACTCTTTATGCCTCTTAAGAACCATTTTCAGCTTGGAGCAGATGAGAACATGATTGACGTAGTCCAGGAGAACCCGCACAGCTCTTCCAGAGAACTGCACTAGCCAAGAGACGCTGATGAAATCACAAAACTACATGCAACAAAAGATAGAGACAGAAGTAAAGATACATATGCCACATATAAAGATAAACACATTTTCTTGCTACGTGAGCTTAAAATGCATTAGCTCTGTTCCAAAACCTAGTAAGTTAAGCTGCTATCTACTGCTTATGATTTTAACCTTTCACTGTTAGCATGTTTCTAAACTAGCATAAATCTATGCTTAAGTGTGGTAGCATTAATTACATATTGGGTAACATTTGCACTACATAGAAATGGACTGACTTAAATTGAGTTGGAGACTCAACTCGTGTTTGATTTCAGTATAGTGTCTATTAGCATGTTGCTAATATAATGCTGCCAAAGTTGCATAAAGCAAGTTTAAGTAGAATAAAAATATAAAAATTGGGTAAAATACTGAATGTTGGTTGGATTAAACCATGTTTATTGATACTTTTAAGTATTCCCTGCTGAAAAAAACAGCATATGCTGGTTAGGCATGTTTTGATGCTGGGATGCTGGTTTATGCTGGTCACGTGCTGGCAAACAACCAGCATAAACCAACAAAACTGTGTTATACATTTGAGAAAAAACATTTGCAATGTGCATGTGTTGCTGGCAGTTTACTAGGTTTTGAAACAGACATTATGGGTAAACTTACTGGAACTTTCTCGCTGGTATGTTCTGAGGAGTGACCCCATGTTGAGTCATGAGGACAACAGAAGCATTTTTCAGCATTATAACCACTGTTCAACAGCAGTCGCATCATCATCTCATCCCTCAGACAGTATTGTAAGGCAGTGGGAAACACTGTGTCATTGACCTCTGTGAAGTAACAGTTCACATCTGCTTGGCTGGACAGGAGAATCCTAACAATCTCGTACCTCCCAGCTCTCACCGCCACCAGGAGGCAGTGCAGGGGATCCAGGTCCGTTTTAGCTCCTGCGTTTAACAGCAACTGGGTGCCGGTCACATCTCCATTGGAGACGGCATAGTGCAAAGCGGTCTTTCGCATATCTCCGTACTTCTCAGAAACATGCGTGTCTAGAAGAGCATTGACGTCGAAACCTCTGTCCACCAGGAGTTCCATGCATCGGACATGGCCTCCACTTGCAGCTGCATGAATTGGGCTCTGGCCTGAGAGGTGGAGGGCTCTCTTTGTGGTAACTGGGATTAACATTCTTAAGGCGCTGTAAAGAGAACTAGATTTTTAATATTTTCAGAAGAAAATGAGAGTGGTGGGACTAGTTACTCATTAACCTTCCCTGCATATTTTAGGAGGTGAATTCCATTAGATTTGTTGTATGAAGGCAAATCTTGCTAGACTAATGCTGTTGATTTCCAATTCCAAAGTCCAGTTAAACTTTAGAGTTCTGTTTGACAAAACTAGCAAAGGATTAGGATTTTTCGTTAAACTTACAGGTAATGCCCTTTGTATGCTGCACAGTGGATGGGAAGTTGTAAGGAAAGATTAGCGATGTTGGGATCGGCTCCATGTTGAAGTAAGAGTTCAATGCAGTCAGGATTGCCAGAGCCAGCAGCATCATATAGCACACTGTCTCCATTTGGTGCCTGAGCATTTACATCGCCACCTGTTGGTGTGGAGGATATCATGGTTTAGTGTTAGTTTAATATAGAAATGTATAATGTGAATGTGTACTAACATCTTAACCTTTTTTTTCTTCTAGAAACATTGGTTAACCAGTTTTACCATAGTGAATAAGGATGTCCAGTGCCTCTGCTTGTCCGTACTCTGCCGCAAACCCCATGCATGACACTCCATGCTCGTCTGTCTCCGAGACGTTCCCTCCATGTTGCAGCAGCAGCGTCAGAATGTCAGTGCAGCCCACCTTGGCCGCCTCATGAATGGCAGTCCACTTTTTAGGGCAGGCTTGGTTCACCGATGCCCCCCGTGATATAAGTGTAAAGGCGATTTCAAATGAGTCTGTTCTTACAGCTCCAAAACAAAACACACGAAGAATTATGAAGGCACGAAAGATTCTAAAGAAATTGCAAATGAGACCTACCCAGTAATAAAGGGGATTCATTTTTGCTGTTTATTCTGTTGGGTGAAGCTCCGTGCTCAAGCAGAGTCCTAACAATCTCCACCAGCCCAGCTTGAGTCGCCAAAATCAATGCGGTCTCTCCATCTGCGGTTTCCTCCTCTAAACTCAACCTGTAAGAACCTTTTCAACCAAACCACTGAGTGTTGTATGAATATATCAGACTTGAAACTTGAATTTGATCATCAATTTTAGTCATTTTATTTAGTTTGTTTCGAAAAAAAACTAACGATTTAGTCCCTGAATTATTCACTCAACCAATTTGATTCAGGAACCTAAAGGGGTTAGTTCACCCAAATTGAAAATTGTTGAATTGTTGTTTTACTCACCTTCGAGGCATCCTAGGTGTATATGACTTTTTTCTTTCATAAGAATCCATTTGGAGTTATATTAAAAATTGTCCTAGCACTTCACTCTATCATTGTAGTCTGGTGTTTTTGTTCAACAGTTCAAGAGATGTTAAAAAAAGTGTGTGCATCCATAATAAAATATGCCTCACATGGCTCCAGGGGTGAATCAAGGCCTCCTGTTGTGAATCCATACATTTTTGTAAGAAAAAATATCTGTATTTTAAACATAATAAACCCTTTTCTCTCACTTCCAGTATCTTCGTATGTGGACGGCATTGCAGGCAGATGAAGTGTGACATTGGTGTAGCATGATTGGTGGCAAGTGCGGAGAGAGAACAAAATAAAATGCAGGTCAAAAATTAAAAGTACAAACCGAGGCGTAACGCCTATGTCCTACATCATCCGCCGGAACACTTTCAAATACAACAATCAGCAGAAGTAAGACAAAAGTGTTTATTACATTTGAAATATGGATTTTTTTTCTTACTACAACACATGGATTTGCTACAGGAGGCCTTTATTCATGTCACAGAGCCATGTGAGGGACAGATGTGCACACTTTATTTAACGTCTCTTAGACTGTTAAACAAAAAACACCCGCTATTTTTAATATTATTCCGTTTAGACTGGTTTGAAAAAAGAAAGACATATATATATACACCTAGGATGCCTCGAGGGTAAGTAAAACACAGGCTAATTTTCATTTTGGGTGAACGAACCCTTTAAACAAGTGGCTTTTATCAGTCAGTTATGTAAATGATTCATTTCGCTTCAGTTCATTCAGTGTTTTGCTGTGAGGCAATGGTTGATTCTGCTGTGACTTTGTTTGTGAATATTTTAGCTTGCAGAGCAAAAAAGTCAACGTATCTTGTGTAATTGTGTCCAAAATGAAAGTTCCTCAGAATTAAATTCTTGTTTTTTGATGTAGCTCACCATAAAGTACCATCTCCAGCACCTGCACAGATTGCTGGACAGCAGCCCTATGAATTGGGTACCACCCCTTGCTATCCACCTCAGTGAATGCAGCAGGATAGTCCGACAGCTCCTGCAGAGCAAAGAGGTCACCTGTGGGGCCAGATGAAATGACCTTACACTTAACCACACTGCTAATTATCCTAATTTAACAGCTTACTTCAGTGTAATAAAATGGTGAGTATTTTCCCGTTAACCTAATTGTTTTATAGCGAGCATAAGATCTGGTGGGAATTTCACCTCGGAATATTGCATCCAAGATCTTTTGATGTTCCACACTGGATTTATTTGCAGGATGGGAAAAAGTGCATGGTAATGATAAGATAATAAGATATGTTTGCTTTATTTCAAGATTCCAAAATTCAACTTCTTATGTGAACATCACACCTTCCGAGAGAGGCGATGTCTTTACATGACTCTTGAATGCTCAGTTGGATTGCAGCATCAAGAAGGTCATCGTCATCTAGGTCACCTGATGGATCCATTTTCCTGGAGGTAAATAAAAAGCTTTTATATGAACATGTGGAGAGTAATAGAATGTTTTTACTCACATTGTTTGTGATATGCGTTATAAAAGTAGTCTTTATTAGTAGTGTATATTTTAACCAAAACTGAATTCTCAGAATAGTTTAATGTGACACTTTAGTCATATAACAATTTGAAGTGACCACTCAAGTTTCTATGAAGACACTTCTGCTGTAAAAGGAATTCACTTTGTCGGTCTTTCAAAGTAGTTGTTTTCACAGAAACACTTACATTTTTACAGTTCTCACAGCTAAACAGGCAGATTTCAACACTTATATACAGCTAGAAACTAACTTTGCGTTCGTTTCAAGGAAATCCTGAACTAGAGCATGCACAGCCGACACTTCGCCCGCCACTTCCAATTAATCATTCACGCTTCACTGAACAGTAAACAAAGGCTCTAATCTCACCTTGTGAAATACAGTTCCAGTGAAATCACGCGTCTCTCACTGCTGTGCCAGTACTTTAGCTACACTCAATCTGATCTTGAGTCCCCCCCCCCACCCCCTTCCCATGCTCAAAACAGCAACAGACATGCTTCTAATTTTGGCGTTCACCTGCTCTGGTCTTTGCCATGCACACCATTAAAGTCAAATGACCACATAATGACTTGATTTTTTTTAATGTGCATTGAAGTACATAGTTTACATGCCTTGCAAATAAGCATCAATTTACAAAATTACCTCATTTTTCATGTTAATACATGGCATAAAATAACAGTAACTGCAATACCACCAGTTGTCAATGTTTGTATGCATACAGTATACATTTTTATAGCCTTCTATAAATGTAATTGACCCATACAGAGTGCAGCTACTGATATACTGTATATAGTCCAGGCATAACTTTGCAGCTGGGGAAATCCCACAGTCACTGCATTATAGCCACCTTGTGTTCAATGAATAACTAGAGAAAACTATATTGTTAAGTACGCTTACAGTGGCTTGAAAAAATGCTTCAGTTGTCTTAAGGTTTAATCTTTTACAAGTATTGGTCAATGTTTTGGATTTGGAATAAAGGAATAAGAACGGGACTTTATGAGGTTGGAATATGAAAGAATAACTATGAATGTGAGCATAAATATACATTTGAGTTTACAAATTAACCAGCGCAAAGATGTTTATAAACAGTCTTTGAAATTTCAGGTTTGGTGATTATGAGTGTGTGGTTTAAAAATTAATGAAAAAATGGAGGGTGGTATAGAAAGAATAGAGGGTAAAAATGGAAAGAGTAGGATAATAGGCGATGACTTGAATGTAGAGCAGAAATAGAGCTTTGTTCTGACTCAAAAGCATCTAGAAGGAGTTTAGAAGCTGAAACAAAGGAAAAATAACAGTGTAGCAGAAGAAACCAATGGCACTGTCAAACTGACATATGGATGAAAAAGTACATTTTATTTAATATCCCAGACAGTTGAATACAATTAACATTATAAAATGATATTTTTGTTATAAAACTGTGAAAGCATTAGTTCACCCAAAAATCACTCACCCTCATGTCGTTACAAACCCGTAAGACCTTCGTTCATCTTCGAAGCACAAATTAAGATTTTGATGATATCAGGGAGTCATCCGACCCTTCATAGACAGCAATACAACTGAAATGATCCCAGATCCAGAAGCATAGTAAAAACACAGTGACATCAGTGGATCAACTTCAGTTTTGCGACGATAGGAGAATACTTTTTTTGCGCAATAAAAACAAAAATAACATAATTTAACTCTACCATTCTTCTCTCGTGATTTACATCTTCCACCATTTTAGAGTGTATTACAACGCATGCGTATGCCTTCCTCAAGGTGTAAACAACTGCAAATTATGTTTATGCGTGTCCTTTCCCCCGGATATAAACAAGGCTGATTACATCAAATACTTTAAAGCTTGCGTACGTGTTGCACTGTGATACTTTGTTTTCTTTGCGCAAAAATAAGTGTTCTCATAGCACAACAAAACTGAAGCTGATCCACTGATGTCACATGGACTGTTTTACTGATGTTTTTACTACGTTTCTGGATCTGGGATCATTTCAGTTGTATTGCTGTCTATGGAGGGTCAGATGACTCTCTGATGTCATCAGAAATATCTAAATTTGTGTTCCGAAGATGAATGAAGGTCTTATAGGTTTGGAACGACATGAGAGTGAGTAATTAATGATAGTAATTTTTAGTAATTAATGAAAGGTAATTTTTAATCGAAGGAGGAAAATAATCCATTATAACGGTATTACAGAGTCTTTTAATGGTCATGTGTTTTCTGATTTCCAGACGACAGAGGTGCTTGAGGGATCATGGGTTGTCTGGAACAAATTCAAAAGCTATTAGTCTGCATTCCCTGAGACTACAGAACCATCGATTTGTTGCTAGAGAACAGGTACTATCTTCTCACATGCTTTCTGTCATTTTGAGACTCTGAGCTGTAGTTTGCAGAAGTTTCTTCATTTGACCCAGAATGAGACCTCCCATATGTCATAAAAAGACTGTCTGAACAGATAAATAATTAAATGTGAACCCAGTGAACTCACTCAAGATGGTGTATATCTCTACCCACTCCTTTTGTTTCTCCAGGATGGTTCTCAGGCGGGGGCAGAGGGGACGCGGCTGACATAATTCAGTAGGATTAGTACCACTCGTCCCGACAGTTCAACCAGGCAGGACAGAGTCATGAAGTCACAGATGTGTAATGTAACGGCAACATAACTATTTAAATGTCATAATATTATAAATTTAGCATTATAAAATAAATGGTAATATGTATAGTAATACAGTTCTATACAGTCTATGAACTTGGTATCATAACTAACACTGAATACATTTTTGACAGAATTTAATATTCTAGGTTAATGTTTATTTATAAGTAAGTATGAGTTGTTAATTCATGTTGGGCCATTAATTAATATTAAGCTGTACAACTTTAAATGCTAAAATGTGCATAGAAATTTTAATAAACCCCGATGAATAAATGCTGTAAAAAATGTAATATATATATTTTTAAGACACCTAATGAGAGCAAATCATTTTTTTGAATCTGTTACTAAATAAATATATGTTCAGTTATAGTGTTTTTATTTTGTTCCAAAACCCAGTAGGCTGCAACCAGTGATTGCTATAAACAGGGGTTAAATTGAGATTAGTTATTTGGAGGGGCTCTATGGTATCGGGCTTTATATATATATATATATATATATATATATATATATAAACTTTTTTTTTTTTTTTTTGCAAATATTAAGCAAGTTATTTTTACCTTTATAGAGGGCATTTTCCCACTAATCTTATTAATACTTTCATTTAAAATTCTTACATTTGATCTATAAATTCAATTATTAATGTGATTGCATTAAATTATATTTTGAGATTCTTAAAGGGGTCATCCGGTGCCACATACACTTTTACAAGCTGTTTGGACTGAAATGTGTGTTGGGAGGGTGTGTA
>JAUMHE010000085.1:9850285-9874936 GCA_032359235.1 Enteromius mattozi | reverse complement strand
ATTTTTGGGTGAACTAACCCTTTAAGCACAGTACATTATCTGAGATGTGATGGAAAGAACACTGTGGTGAGAATGTTCATTAGTTTTTTAGAAAAACACAAAAACAAATGAACAAAGGACCGAATTCACCAGTGAATTATACACTATTAGTGGACAACTTTAACTAGCGAGACTACCTATTTCAAATGATTCTGCACTCACAGATAGTGGCCCTCATAGGCTGCACGATGAATAGGAAGATGCCCCGTCAAACTGGCCAGGTTTGGTGAGGCTCCATGTTCAAGCAGACGCTCCACACAGTCTGGGTTTCCAGAACCAGCTGCATCCATCAGCACACTTTCACCCTTACAGGACTGTGCATTCACATCAGCTCCTTGTCAAGATAGATGGATTAAATCAATTAAAACAAATCTTCTTTAATCTCTCTCTCATTTGCGAGATCAAAGTTTCTCACCACTATCAATAAGAACTTGGAGTATTTCTAGATTGGTACATTCTGCTGCAACTCTAAACGGTGTTGCTCCATGACAGTCCCTCACTGATATTTGACCGCCACGTCTCAACAGCAGCATTAAGATGTCAATGCAACCCACTTGGGCTGCTTCATGCAGTACCATCCACCTCTTCGAACATACCTGATCCACTACAGCTCCATGTGCAATGAGAGTGTACACCATTTGATAAGATCGGACGCTTACCGCTTGAATCCGGACTTTCTCCTCCAGTCCAGCTTGGGCTGCTAAAGTCAAGGCAGTCTCTCCATCCCTACCTTTCTCCTCCAAGTCTGGCTGGCTGGAGACTGTGGATTATATGATTAGCAATTATCTCAAAACCAACAGTCTCAATAACGTATCCAACCCTTACATCAGAATTGTCCATCCAAGTTCAGGACTCACCCAGAATGGCCTCCAGTACTTTCCCTGATGGTTGCATGGTGGCTCGATGGAGCGGTAAAAGTCCTCTACTGTAAACTTCCTTGAAGGCCGAATGAGATTGCTTGAGCTCATGGATGACTACTGTATCACCTTACGATCAGGGGACATAACAGATTACAGAAGCAATAACTTTGTTCAACACCATCAGCTTGATGCAGCTACTTTGTCAGTTTGGATAAATTTAAATACTTGCAGCCCATTTAGTGGTACTTAAGATTGTTACACCGGTGGACCCCATTGGAGAATCTCTAGCCTCGCATTAAAAAAGGACGATTCTGTGAGGAACTTACAAAATAGATCCCACAAGTTCCTGAAAGAACTCAAAGTAACTTGTCATCACAACACCATTGTATGGGAAAGACTTGCAGCAAGACTAGCGCTTGAAGTATGCACTTGAGTATATTTGAGTTGCAATTCTGCTCCTGGAGATTCACTGTCCTGCAGAGTTTAAGTCCAACCCCATTAAAACAAACCAGAACCAAGATAATCAAGGTCTTTATGATTACAGGCGGCAGGTAAGTTAAGAAAAGTAAGAGCTAAACTCTGCAGCATGCTGGCCCTCCAGGACCTAGTTTGGAAACCCATGCAATAGAATATTTGAGGGTTCTTCAGAAGGGTGACAAGGTTTTTCTGGAGAGTTCAGCAAGTGTGGCAATCTGAGGAACCTCAAGTATCTTTTCATGTTTATGGTGATAGAACAGAAAAAAATATGTGTAGGCATTGATCCATTACCTGTATGGATTGCTGCCATCAGTTTCAAATTGTCATCACTGGAGGAGCTTCAAGAATATGAATAATTTTCAGAGAGGAAGTATTGCTTTTTGCTATTTTAAATATTCAGTTTACATGAATACATATACTTAATAAAAACGAATCCATCAATCAGTCAAACCATTGTGTTAGGTTACATGTTATGTGAACATACTTGTTTTTCGATATTGCAAATGCCTCATGATAAGTCTCTTCAATGCTCAGCTGAATGAGATACTCGGTGAAATCATCTTCATTCATCTTGTCCCACATAACATGCCAACCTAGAGAATATATCCAATAAATCAAAGAGCATTCGTGACTACTGGAGCTAATTAGAGCAAAGTGCAACAAAATAACTTCTATTTATGAACATGAACCTTTTAGTAAGCATAACTGCACGCTCACCTATGACTAGACTCATCAAGGTCATTTTTCTAACCACAAGTTGCATGAGCTTTTATATCTGGCCATGACCTGCTTTCTTTGCCAGTGAAATGCCATGCAATAAATGTCATTCCGTTAGATATAGTCTGTTTCTATTGTAGTCCCTTTTAGGCAACACACACCTTAATAAAATATGTTGTCATACTCTAGGAAGTGATATCACATGAGAGAATACACTTTTCTGTTACATAAATCCCCCCAAAAACCCTAATCTTAATCTAATTTGCATGCTGCAGCATTGTTTGTGTTGATTTATTACAAAAGCATTTTGGGCACAGCAGGGGGAAGGATCAAGTGATTTTTCAGTAGGGAAGTCATAATTCATTTTAGTGAAACGATTCATTTGGACGGGACGGTTCAGTGAACTGGTTCCAAAACGAGTTCCAATTATGTCCCCACAGGAATTAGTTTCTTATTGTTGTTATTGTAAGGCTGGTACTTTATGACCGTTTTAATTGATTGTATACAAGTGTCATTGTTAATTTTTATTAATATTCAATCACAAAAACCATGATATTTTTGGACAATGTTTTCTTAATGTATAGTACTGTAGTAGCGCAATAATGTTTTGAAGCAAACAGTAGGTCTAAATACCATGGTACATATACTACTAATAAGTACGAATATGAGAAGGTCAGTTGCGTATAGTTAATTAACTTTACAAATTTCAAACGCTACGACGAGTGCAAACGCTTTGCGAATCGGTTCGACCGAATCTTTAAAAAGAATCGGCTCAACAGAATGATTCATTCGCGAATCGGTAATCCCTAGTTTCACCATGGTTACCATAGCAGCGGTCAAACAATTTCAAGACAGTGTAAACCTAGGCTCGACTCATTTATTTTGAACATTAAATAAAAACTTCGCCGTCAAATTTCTTTCAAAAATATCAGATGTAATCGTGTTATGATTGGAAAATTTGCAATGTCAGAGCCGGAGAGTGAAACTGTGAGCCCTGAAGCCAGCTGCGCCGTGGAGCAAAGCATGTTACAAGAAGTCATTCAGAAAGAGACTGAAGTTCATGAAGAAAAAGATGATGATGAATCCACGCACGGAATCAAAGTGGACGTCTTTACAGCCACAGATGTGCTTTCACAAGAAGAAAACATCACGGAATTAAATGAAGACCTAGACGATTTAACCCAACAAGGAAGTGAATCCAACCAGACACTTTCATCAAGTGATGTCGGAAGTTCCACAGCAACCGGTGAAATATAATTTACCACAGTAATATAAACTTACAAAACATACTGTGGTTGTTTTGGACATGGTATCATGGCAAACCCATGTTTTCTATTACCATGTTTTAGCCATGCACCTAAATAAAAATAATGTTTTTGACATGTACCATGGTAATACCATAGTATTCCTTGAAATGGCTTGGAGCAGGGTTATAATCGTTAACTAAAAATATTAAAAACGTCTTGTTAATTAAATTAAAGCACAAAAATATGAATATTATGTGAAAAACATATAATCTACTGTAATTAAATAAAACTGAAACTAAAATTAATATATTAAAATATACAAATATATAAAATAAACAAAACTGTACTAAAATAAGTGAAGCCTGAATAGAAAAATACCCCCTAAACTAACTGAAAACACTAAATTAAGTGAAATAACTGAAGAAATAGGCCTAAACTGAAAATTTAAAAATAAATGTCCATTCAGAATATTAATACAAACTATTATGATATATAAATGATACCAAAATAACACTGTAACAAGTAAATACGATGGTATAATATGGTAATCATTCAGGACTATATTACCAATAATCCCTTTAATATGCCATTGTTTTGTAAAAAAATGTAAATAAATATTCACCACATTCTCTGTTTTCCATATTCATATGAACATTTGTGTTTCTAATGCATGTGGGTTTCTTGTTCCTCCAGTTAAGATCCTGCTGATGCCAGAGAGGTACATGATAACGGTGGCCTTCACTATTGGCCTCACAATCCTGGATCTGAAAAACCACTTCAGCTCAGAGCTGAGGATCCCATCAGACATCATACAAATCACTCTAGATGGTAAGACACAAAAAATACTTGAAAGTGTCCTTCGCAGGCAAAATCGTACAAAATTCAGACATTTCTGAGAATAAAAGAATACATGCGTGCTGTAGAGGTGGATTCGGGTAAATTGGGACACTTTTCGCCATTGAGATGACTTGGAAAAAATATGTCCTAATTATTTAACCTGTAATGTTTCCAATTCTTGCTGATAATTTTTAGTTATTTGTTTCTAGAAAAAAGTGTGGATGATGACCAGACGCTGATGGACATTGGCGTGCAACCTCATGGGATGGTCCAATTTGAGATGAGCTCACTAGACCCGGAGAATTACCCCATGAGACCGGTCAAACCACAGCAGGAGTACAACATGCCGGATGTCATCACTGTCAGGGTGCAAACAGGTACAAACAAGGTTGCAACTGACTAGCCATCATGACGATAGACAAGTCTTTGTGACAATACTCTCGCCTGAAGACACAGACTCGTATCAGGACGTGGTGGTGGAGATCGAGAGAGCCACTCGAGGGAAGGCCTTTCTGGGAGGATTCCGTCATAAAGTGACCAAGGCGGAGTATCATCATGCTGCTGTACAGACTATGCCTAAGAAGAGGCCTGACAAGGGTGTTGAGATGTTCAGCAGGGATACACAGGTGCACACACGCTATATACACAGTATTAGATAATTGCAGTTTTGGATTATGCCAACCCCCTGAGTGAATGACACCATATAAGACACTTTAAATGGACAGAACCTTCATCTCTTTGCCTCAATTTTTATTTACATTAAATAAAAGCAGATATAATTTTGTGGAACAATGGCATGCATTTGTTTATTAAAAAAAATAATTTAATCAAACTTTTTATTCTACATAGAATATACTGTAATATTATTGTAAAAACTATATATTACAATATTTAGCATTTTTTTGTATAAAAATTAAACACACACACACATACAAAAGGAGTGAATCTTTGTTCATAAATTCCCAGCTTAGCTTTAAATCCGGTTGCAGTGCATACTTCTAATTTTCTTTTTCCCTTAAACAGACGGTTGTGTTGAAGAACCAGGATCAGCAGTGCTCCAAGAACGCCTCGACTCAGATGACCAAAATCGGCTGTTATGTATCCAACATGGAAGACAAACTCATCACCCCAGGGACTTACATCACTGCAGGAGAGTATCACAGCAAGAGACTGAGAGCTGTACGTGTGTTTGAAGGGTTGAGAGGGAATTGTGTTCATTCTGTGCTTTCTGTTCATGACAAATGCTTGTATGTGTGTATGTTTTTCTCAGGTCATTACACTACAGTCACATGTCAGGCGCTGGCTAGCCAAGTGTTTCACAGACAGCTTAAGACAGGCTAAAGAGCAGCATCTGGCATGGCTGGAAAATGAAAATAGAAGGAAGAAAGAGGAGAAAGAGCAGCAGATCAGAGATGAATATCACCGCAGGATGAATCCAGAGTCAAAGGCAGACTTTGATCTGCTTTATAATGCCTTGAAAAGTGAGTGAGTGTTTGTGGAGTAACTAACAACTAGTAGCAATGCTACTAACATAAAGGTGGCGAGTACATTTTCTGCACCACTATAATGACCAAATTGAATTGCAAAAATAATGACTTTATTTTAATAAGAAGTCTTTCTGAAAATCCTTGAACCATTAATAAACAAACAGCAAATTACTTATTTTTGGCTCTGCACTTTAAGCTACATTTTAATCGAGAAAGAAAAAAGCAACATCAGCTTTAACTACAATTTTCAGTAGGATGTCAATAGCTTAGCTGCTCTCATAATAGCTTTTACAAGGTACCACTTTTTTGGTCATATTGTATGTATGTGTACAGCTTTTTAGTCAATAGGTGGGTTCAGTCGGTTCATGCAAATGAACTGCCTATAATAAATTATTGACTGATACGTTTTCTCCCTTCACAGGCTGACCTTCTTTTTTTTTTTTGGTAGTAAAATATTTTTTAATACTGTTGTCTCTCATTATAGTTTGAGTTTTTATTTATTTATATATTATTTTAAACAAAGTTATACTTTTATGGAGCAAGAATACATAAGACTGATAAAAAAGGGAGAGTAAAGACATTTATAATGTTACAAAAATTATATTTCAAATAAATGTTTTTTTCCCTAACTTTCTATTCATAACAATTTAGAAAAAAAATTGTTTCCACAAAATTATTCAGCAGCATATTAATAATAATAAAAAATGTTTCAAATGCAGCAAATCAGCATATTAGAATTATTTCTGAAAGATTACGTGGCACTGAAGACTGGAGTAATGATGCTGGAAATTCAGCTTTACATCACAAGAAAACATTACATTTTGAAATATATTTCAGTTGTAATCATGTTTCACCATATTAGGGTTTCTACTGTATTTTAATTGAATGAGCATAAAAAAAATTATTATTTTTTTTAAATCTTACTGACCATAATTTTGAACTTATGGTTTTTGGAATGAATTTATCTGTAAATTCAGTTGCAAATGAGTTAAATATTTAAATATTTACACTTTTTTTTCATATGATTCCTTCTTTAAATTGCTTCACTGTAAATGACTACATTGTAGTTATTATGATATGTTTACTGAGATGGAGATATGTATGTGTGGTAATGTGTGCAGTGATTTGGATATAAGTTAGTGTGATGTTTCTCATTCTTTATCTGTGTGTGTCAGAATGGAGGATAGAGGAAGTGGAACACATCAATGTCACCTTATCTGGTGCGGAGAGAAAGGCAGCGCTGTGCGCTCTACTGGAGCAAGAGACCCAGTTCATCTCCTCCATAGAACGGCACAGAATGGCTGCAGGCATGAGGATCCAGGATAAGGCCATACAAGCCTTCCTCAACAAGGTGTCTGTCTTTGCTAATCAGCTGTCTCGTCGTGAGCATGCGTTTTTTGCTTTAGAGCAAAAACTTGTGTCTGTTCACAGTGCATTAAAGGAAATAAAATGTTTAAAGATTACTTTGGTTCAGATTTTTTGAACATTGCTGATTCATAACTTTTCACCATTGTGTCCTTAACCTAATGTTGCTCTGGTAGAAATGTCAGTGTAATAAAATGCGTTGAACGTCACTTTGTGACAAGTGGCTTATGATAACTAACTGATAATATGCTAGTTCAAAAGTCAGAAGAGACATTGTATAGTCCTTAACTGATTTATTTTACCTCATCTATAGCAGTGTTTTTTGCTTCATGACCCAGACATTACATTGGGCATAAGTAAACAAAAATGTCCTTGAAATGTATTAATGAATTTAATACATTTTATATTAATATACATATGAATGTGTGTTTATAGAATGATAATATCATTCTATATATTATTATCATTTTTTTTATTATTATCTATTGTAATGCTTTATATAGACATCTCTACTAAAAACAAAACAAAACAAAAAACTAAGAAATTGTAACGACTATTGTTTATGACTTCTTCCCAGTGTGCAGAACCAAAGAAATGGCGTGCATTTGATGGGAAGGTGATGCAGATTGACACGCAGTTCACCATCAGAGCCAAGGAGCTGCGAGACCTGTACAGTAGCATCACCCAGACTCAGTTCACAAAGGATGAACGTCTGGATGTGCTTCTCACTCTCAAACACACCGTTAAGGTCAATTCCAAATCTGTAGTCCAAAATATGGTCAAAGTATAAACACTTTTCTAGAAGCGTATATTTTCTTGTCTCATTTTTGAAAATGTTCTTGTGAACAGGAACATAAATGCAAGCTAACACAGGATATAGTGGACTTGATTGACAGGGAGGTGGACCTGCTAATGAGGGGCGTTAAGAAGAGCAGCCTGGAGGGGTTGAGGAAGAGGATAGCCACCCTCTTTCTCCA
This sequence comes from Enteromius mattozi, assembly GCA_032359235.1. Taxonomy (NCBI): domain Eukaryota; kingdom Metazoa; phylum Chordata; class Actinopteri; order Cypriniformes; family Cyprinidae; genus Enteromius; species Enteromius mattozi. Next base: position 9,866,930 of record JAUMHE010000085.1, on the reverse strand, counting down.
GTACATCAAAACTCCTGCATTCAACCCTCAGGTGTCCAAATTTCTGCGGGTATGTGGCAAAAACAGTGTTGCAGTCGAAACTAGCTCTTTCGAGTCAAGACAGAGATCAGAAGAGGGTCAAGTCTGAGTGAAGACCAAGTCCACATGCTCCCATGTCCATGACGTCTTGGTCCTCATTTCCAAGTTCAAGACTATATTGTCATGGTCTTGGTCTTTGAGTTAGAGTCTAAGACCATATTTTTATGGTGTTGGTTTGGTCCTCGAGTCTGAATCCAAGATGATATTTTCAGTGCCTTGAGTCAAGTCCTAGACAGTTTTTAGTGTCTTGTCCATAAGTTTGATTCCTAGACTTTAATTTCATGGTCTTGGTCCTTGTGTTAAAGTCCAAGACCATATTTTTATGGTGTTGGTTTGGTCCTTGAGTCTAAATCCAAGACCATATTTTCAGTGTCTTGGTTCTTGGGTCAGGTCCTAGACAATATTTAGTCTTGGTCCTTGAGTCCATGACCATATTTTCCTCATCTCAAACTATGCAGTCCATGTATATTCACAATGTTGTTCTTCACCCTTAAACCTGTGTCTTTATGGTCTTGCACTCAGTCTTGACTTGAACTGTTTTTGACTACAACACTAAGCTAAACTTCATAAACAAGGTCTATAAACAACTTGTTTCAATAAAACAAATTTTGGTTGGTCATTTCACTCTTCGAAACCAACTTCATTATTTACCCTGCTCTCCACAGGTGCCTCAGGATCCTTCTGATCTGAAAAAGATCACCTATTTGTGTCGTGGCTGTAATGAGTATCAGTCATCCACTGACTTTGCTCTGAAGACTAACGCATCCTCGGTTGGCCTGTGTCGCCGCTGTATGGATTTAGACAATGAGGCCCGTCAAAGAGAAGACTTCTCTCTTTACAAGAACATTCTCAGGTGTTTGCGTGAATCCGAGGCCAAGTGCAGCCCAGAAGCCAAAATCACTTACTTGCTGCAGGTAATGTTTATTCCTTCATTATACGAGCGTATGGAAAGAGCCATGTCAGTTTTCTCAAAACCTGCCTTATTTCCTTCACTTGTGACACATCACATGAAATTAGTCTAAATAAACAATAATAAATGTCCTAAAGGGACGGTTCACCCAAAAATAAAAACACTGTCATTAATTACTCACCCTAATGTCGTTCCAAGAAGTTTGTTCATCTTTGTAACAAAAATTAAGATATTTTTGATGAAAACCGAGAGCTTTCTGACTCTGCAAAGGGCTAAGTTTAACACTAGCAATGCAGCTGACATGTTCAAGGCCCAGAAAGGTAGTAAGGACATTGTTAAAATAGTCCATATGACATCAGTGGTTCATGCGTTGTGATACTCTTGTGAATGCTTGTCAAAGGCTCACCAGGAAGAAAAGAAATAAAGTTGGTATTTTTTTCTATGCACACAAAAATTATTTTTGTAGCTTCATTACTGTTGAACCACTGATGTCACATGGACTATTTTAATAATGTCTTAACTACCTTTCTGGGCCTTGAACATGTCTGTTGCATTGCTAGTGTTAAGCCTTAGTTTAGCCTTTAGTTGTCAAAGACACTATTGGTCATGTGATTTCAACACCATCAAGATGGACCACCCTAGCATACTGTAGAAAAAAAAGGTTTTCTAAGTTACTGAAATGACTACAGTTCTCTGTACAATCTCATGTGAGTCTACATGATTTTAAACATATCTGTCAAATGTGCTGTTCATTTCTTTTGGTGGAGAATGTGGGAATAAAATCGCATAGTCCACCTATAAGAGGAATAGAACACAAAGTTCATGCTGTGTTCAAGACATTCCCTGTCCTCATTAGGAGCAAGACCTGCGGTACCTTGTGGATGTGCTGTGGGGGGCTCAGTCTGCTTTGAGCGGATGGAAAGACCTTCATGATTTACTGCTTGTGCGCTGGGAGAAGTATTTGGACTGGAGCCCATGGAACTGCATCCTACTTACAAAGGACGAGGCGGCCGCACATCTCAAACTAGAGAACATCGAGAAGGTACTGCAGCCACTTCTGCTCTTGAATGGTGTTCTTCACACAGGAAGAAATTGTTAATCTCTGATACTGTGTAATAATAAATATTCAAGCAATATTGCACTAATCTAAGCACCAAGTAGAACTACAGAATAAAATGGCAGAATAAAAAAACTTTTGCAGAATAATGTAATATAACCAGGCTTTAGTCAATGATTACATCTGACAGAATTCAAAATCATGAATATCATCTGTACTCCTGGCAAATCTCATTTTTAGAGATGGTGTTTACATGTAATGCATTTACAGAACACATTTTGTCTCTCCCACCGCTTGAGAGCAATGCCATTCGTTCCGCCCTACAAATGTCCGCTGTTTTCACTTGCAGGCATACGATGTGGTAGTTATCCGTAACGTCAAACAGAAACATGCATTGGCCAGGAAGTACTTCTCTCAGATTCCAGCGATGGCCGAATGTCTGCAGGATGCTGAGATTCAGCCTGCTGCCCTCAGCAACCTGCTGGTCTCCAAACCCATCTCCAATGCGACCAAGTAGAATCACTGAGAGGCTACCCACAATCCTGCAGGGTGCTCAGAAATCTAAAACCTTATTTTCTTCTTCGAATTTGAATATCTTATAGGTTAATTAAAACCTTTAGTAGCGGGGTCGTTTTTTTTTTTTTTTGTTTCTACTCTGTTGCACTGTGAAATTTGGCCTGATCATTAAAATCTTTTGCTTCTCTCTGCTTTGTTTCCCATTCATTAGGATCATTCATTAATGCTAATTACTTATCATTTGGCAGTAATTGAGAAACAAGTTTTCATTTTATTTTCAACTTCATTGGCATTTTGTAAAATACTAATTGGTAGAAAGAGCAGCATAACTAAAATCCTGTGAAAAATGTGGCATTAGCATGTTATGAGTCTTGAGTGCAAAGTAAGCTGCATAAAAAAAAAATTGAGATTAGACTGACATAAAAGTAGATTATGCCTCCATGATTGCTCCATACAAGAATGTATTATAAAGTTATTTCAGGGAACACTTTGGGAGCCTGAAAAGCACAAGTTCAAGAGGTTTTAATTAGACCTTTGCAAATGATATATAGCCTAGATCTAATCAGGAGGTGAGCAATCTTAAGATCTGCAATTATAGGAAAAGGTCAAGAACCTCCTACTGTGTCTACTTTTGAATAAATGTGAACGAGACCACCAGCACCACAGGACTAAAGGCTGAAAGAATGACTGTAGACTGCTGATAAAGTGATGAAAAGTTTAAGTTTTATTTCTCTTCCTCCATTAGGTAAGTTTATTAAGCTGCGCTTAATAAAATAGGTTTTATTAGAGATTTGGCTTGTCATTATATTCCTTGGCACAGACCCTATCAGTGTCAATCTGTGATACTGTAAGGGACATTAATGATATTTAGTTGGATAACAAAAAAAACAGCTAATAAGGTGGAGGATGTTTGAAAAACAAGTCATGTTACAAAGAATTAAATGGTGAATTTAGTAGGTGTTCATGGTAGATGCTTTTTGTTGAATATAAGACGAACTTAAGCATTTTATAAGAATTAAATAAGAAAATGTTTTATGAGTTCTTGGGTCTTTTAAAACTAATGGCGCCTACTGTAATCCTTTAAACGGGTAACAAAGAAAGCACTTCCGTTTGCTGAAATGAAGGCATAATGAAAAACTCGGTGGGCTCTGAGAGCAACATTTCTTTAAGGTTATTGTTTGATCTAATGGTTTGTGTATGAATAAAGTAAGTCAAAGGTAAGTCGAGATTTTCTCCATTATTTTTCCCACCAGTATTGCACAATCTTTTGTAATCTTTGGACGCTGGAAAAAGCTTTGATCTTTATAATGCTCATATTGATAACTAATTTGTGGAGTTTTATGTAATCTCTGATAGAGCTGTTCTGTTTGTTCCTTGAGAAAGCATGAGGATTGCGATTAATGTGTAATAGCACAGACAGGATGAAGTGAGTGTTCTGTCCAAGTTATCCAATGATGTTTCGAGGAAGCACCATTCTGCATTTCAAATCCTTGGTAATCCGGTCAAATGACAATCGTAAAGGGAGGTCGTGAAGAAATAACTTCAACAGCTTCAGCTAACCTCAACGCCTTCAGTCTGATTTGACATTACAGCCGGTCATAGGCCAGCTCTTTGTGACTTTTTCCATCGGATGCACACATTTTTCCATTGCCGCATTTTATGATTCACAAAGTTATGGAAGCTTTTTGTGTCACTAGTCACTAGTTACATATAAAAACAAGAAATAGTAAAAAAAACAACATTTTCAATTGTGAAGCCACAATTTTGAAACGTAAAGTTGAAATTACAAGAAAAAAATTGTGACAAGTAAGATCTAATATATAGTAGTCACAATTGCAGAAAAGAAATAAAGTTAGAATAGTTTCAAATTAAATAAATGTGCGATGTAAAGTTGCAGTTACAATTATGAGATGTAAATTCGCAATTGCATTTTGTAGTATAGTAGTGTAGTGTAGTTTCATTTTTAAGTACAGTAGAAAAAACAGTAATTGTCATCGCAAAAAAATAAATCTGATGTGCAATGGAAAGTTGCAATTAAAATGCAAAGTCATGATTATGAGAAATAATTATTTGAGATGTGAAGCTGTGATTACAAGAGAGTTGCAATTGGAAGATATAAATTCGTAATTATGAGAAGAAATCGCAGTTGTGGGATAAAATCACAATTCTGAAATGCAAAGTAGCGAACACAAGAACTAAATTTGCAATTATGAGAAATAAAGTCACAAAAAAATTAAGTCACACTTGTTTAGAATTAAATAACAATTGTGCGATATGAGGTTGTGATTGCAAGAGTCGCAGTTACAAGAAATTTCATTATTCGCAATTAAGAAAATTAACAAATTAAAGATACAATATCAAAATGGTGAGATATTTGCTATTTCAAGCTGGAAAACACTTCCGTACAAACTTTTTGGGATTACAGTGAAAACTTGAAATAACAGTTCACATATTTCTTTTCATTTCAGTGTTTTCCCCTTTCATATTTCCATGAATATTTCTCTCAGATCTAATTCTTTGGAAACAAACTTCAGTACGGATTATCGCCTGCTGTGTGATTTCTGAGAGTTTGTGTTTATGAAGTCTCCCAGGTTGTTGTTTAACAGACCCCTGCGTGGTGCCAGATTAGGGCCCAATAAGGGAAACGGCGATGACGTTAGCTGTTAGGAGAAAAAGGTATGAATTCCAAGTCATTGTCTGTGGCAATGTCTCGTGTCAGTGAGTTTGTTTATAGTGCTCTTGATTTTATAACCTCATATGCAAATTTGTTGTTAACTTTGGTCATAAAATGTACATATAAATAGGTTAGAAGAGACTTGCGTGAGGTATGACTGGTGGGAGTCTAATCTTAAAGCTTAATCTCCATGGCCATAAGGCTTTATGACATGCCCGGAATGGACCAGTAACAGTGGATGCGGATGGCACCAGGGCAAAGATTAATCAGCGGCACATTATTTAAAGGCCATCTTAAGACAAAGTCCCAGAGTTGACTCCATTTCGGCCACAGGATGAGGCGGCTTAGATGTACTTGGAGCTCCTTGAAACCCCTAATCATCATCATCACACCACTGGCTTTGCTACCGCTGCCACTGGTCATCAGAAAACAGGTTAGACATGCTACAAACGTGTGGAGATCTGAATTTGAAAATTAATTTTTGTTAAGAACTAATGTAATGAAGTAAGAGTAATGAAGTCTTTTCTTTATCTAAAACAATTGTACAGTATATTTTGTACAGCCTTGTCTTTAACAATTATTTTGTCTTTTGCTCTCACTTTTTTTGTAAAAAACAAACATTTTGATAGACATATTTTTGGCCATGACAAAGACATTCTTTCCAAGAGATGTCTTGATTTCAGTTTCTTCAGTCCTTTTTGTGTTACTGGATAACAACCCTGATATGATTTCCACTAGGAAGCAGAATGTGCATATATCCTAATATTAATGGCTGTATACTGGATGACGGAGGTCTTGCCTCTGTCTGTGACGGCACTTATCCCCGCCCTGCTTTTCCCACTTTTTGGAATCATGAAGTCCTCGCAGGTACACTTTCCTGAACTGGTCATTTTACTCTTGGAAAACAATCCTGACTGCAGTATTTCTGGACTTCTAAAATGGACAGCTACTGACCGACAGTCTTTCTTTAGGTTGCATCTGTATATTTCAAAGACTTCCACTTGTTGCTTCTTGGCGTGATCTGTTTAGCAACATCCATTGAGAAATGGGGTCTTCATCGAAGAATAGCCCTCAGATTGGTGACTGGACTTGGAGTCAATCCTGGCATGTAAGATTGGTTTTTATCTCATTCAGATTTCTGATATGTTGTGATGACTCAAAGTAGGTTGGACTAAATTAAATCTGCTTGTTTACTGTGAAATGTGTCTCACAGGTTGATGCTCGGGTTCATGGTTGGTTGTGCTTTCCTCTCCATGTGGCTGAGCAACACCTCAACTGTGGCGATGGTAATGCCAATTGTGGAGGCAGTGATCCAGCAGGTATTGAACGCGAGTGAAGAAGCCAGCAAGGACCACAAGGGGGTGTTAAACGGCATCTCCAACCCTGCTCTTCAGCTTGAAGGTAACCAGGCAGCTTTCATTTAACATGAGCAATAAACAATCGTTTTAACCTTCAACCTTAAGAGCTGTACAGCATTTAATTATTAAACATCTGTGTTCAGATATTGAGGCTCAGCATGACCAGTCTGAGAAGATAAAAAGGTGAACATATATAAAGTGAACGAAAAGGTAACTGATTGAAAACAATTGATTTTTAAGACTGAATCAGATTTTGTGTACACTTACAGCATCAAAGCAGGGATTACAGAGCCAGTTCAGACAGCTCCTGAGGAACCAGAAACTGTTAAGGTCAGTAAAAGATGTATAATCTGACATTAAAATGCACAAAATGCTTCTCCTTGTCTTTTTGATAAAATTGGATTTATCAAATATTTGTTAGGCGCCTCTGCCATATAGTGGAAAGTACAGGACCCGTGAAGATCACATGATGTGCAAAGGCTTGTCACTTTGCATTGCCTACTCCTCATCCATTGGGGGGCTGACGACATTATCAGGAACATCCACAAACCTCATCTTTGCTGAATACATCTATCAGTGAGTTTACAACTTGGTTTCAAACTGAAGCGTGGAACTCATTGAATCTCATCATTTCTGTATCTTTTGGTCAGTCTATCCATCTAAACTGTGCTTTTTCCTCAGGTACTACCCAGATTGCACCGTCATTAATTTTGGGAACTGGTTTGTGCTTTGTCTTCCCATCTGCATAATTATGCTGATTTTGTCATGGATACTCCTGCACTGGATGTACCTCGGATCCAAGTGAGTGATCGTGATGTCTCCCATTCAATAAGTCGTTCCCTGACCACTCTCTGTTCCTCATTTTTACTCTTCGTGTTTGGCTTTTTTTTAAATTCATCATTTCAAATCACGCTCCCATTTGCATTTTCCCCACCTCACCACTTCAGCTTCCTCTACATGTCCTCAATCTTCTTCATCCTGCTTTGTCTCACTCACTCACAGCCTCCCATTCTCATCGCTCTCATATAATCCTGTTTTATCGAGCAGCCTTCTTCATCTCACCCGTCAAGATTCTCTTCTTTCCCTGATGAAGAATCACTCACAGAACATGGACGCATGACGCATGACAAGAGATGTGATTGTCCTCATACATAGTTTAAATGTAATTTTGTCATATGCAGATGTTTCAGTCAGTTCACTTGCTCATCAAAATTAACTACATGTCCATTGACATGACAATGAATGAATGGAACAATAAAATCATATCTTTTTTTTCATTCATCCTTAGCTTTCGTGCCAGTCTGTGCTCCAGACAGCAATCCGAAAAGGAAAAAAACACTGCTAGAGTGCTCCGGGATCAGTACAACTCACTAGGGCCCATAAGGTTGGAACCCTACTTTTACTTTAAAAAGATCCTTAAGCTCTGAAAAAATGTAAACTGTGCTTATTTTCCCTGTCGATCTGAATCCATTGCTCAACCAATAGCATGGTTTTGGTGTAGAACCAGAAGCCAATTTTACTTTGGTATTTTGATGAATTTCCAGCAGAAATGGAATATTAAATATTAAATGGTTTTATTTTAGCACACCTCCCTACCATTTCTCGCTCACAGCAAAGTAACATCATCAGAGAAGTAATGCTATTTTAGAGCGGAAGCATATTTTTAGATTTTAATTAAAGATGACCAAAACAAACTATTTTTTGCAGTGTAGCATGGATTAATCATACAATTTCAGACTAGCAATTTGTGCTAACAAAGTAAATTGTGAATTTTTTTAATTCATGCCGACTGTAACGTGTGTTAAACGTATTTAAAAACCTGATTATGTCCTGATTATTTTTATTTTGATTATTATTCTTATTATTATCAAAGTTTGTTTTTACTTACGACTGGAATACACAAAACTTTTAAAATCACAACAGATTTTTAAGGCATCATGCCGGCTTTGTAAGTGGTGCAGAAAAAAAACATGTTTTATATCCTGACTGGATAGAATCTAAAGCTAAAAATTGTAAGACTGTGCCTACTGTACCATACACTACACAAATTTCTAAAATACTAGTGTTGACAGTAAATGGGAGAAAACGTTGTGTAGTGTATTCTAGTGTTCACAACTTCATATGCATAAATTTCTGATCATTTCTCTGTAACACTGTGTCTCTACTGATCCAGCTGTCAGGAGATTATCACCATGATCATCTTCATTCTGATGGCAGTTTTGTGGTTTACAAGAAACCCAGGTTTCATGCCTGGCTGGTCGTCACTGTTTCCTGAGTGAGTGTATTCATCAACATCTATTGATGTAGATATACTACTGCACTTCAGAGAAAGTCATCATTCTATTCAATAATGGCCTTTAGAGTTCTTATTTATCCTTTGTTTTTTTGTTATTTCTTTAGTTACCCAGGATACGCTACGGATGCCACTGTAGCGCTGTTGCTGGGTTTCACGTTCTTCATCATCCCTTCGCACAAACCCAATACAGAGCGCTACGGTACGGCTTACTCATTTCCTTTGTGCACACTTGAAACCCTTCCAAATGATTAGAGGCTCAATAACGGCAGTTTTGTTGCTGATTAACATTGTCGATCCCTGTGACAGAGGCCTTGATAACGTGGAAGGACTTCCAGGCCTGTATGCCATGGGAGATCAGTCTGCTCGTGGGTGGCGGTTTTGCTTTGGCTGAAGGCACAAAGGTAGGATCATCATTTAATGGAAACCCAACTTTATCTGTGAGAGAAGAAAAGACAGAAATGAATAGAAAAGTACAAGGCCGCATTAACAGAAGAATCAATTAATGGTCCATTTTACATGCCTGGATTCAATTAAACAGGCCAGTCTAATTCACTAGTGGCTTTGGACAGGCCTGGACAGCTCAATTGCACCCTTTACTCATAATCTTAAACATTAATTTCCTTTTAAAAGAAATAAATGAAAAGACGGATCACATCAAAGCCTCGTAACAGCATGCAGCCCATTAATGTTGCGCAGAGAACAACAATTCCACTGTGTCACTCTCTGTCTGCTTTGACGTTCCATTCAAGCTAATTACATGCCTCCATTATAAGACTGGCACTGAAGCACATCATTTCAGCATAACAAACGGCTCCTTCCTCATGTCAGTCGCAAAAGGCTGGAAACAAGAGTGTCTACTTCTTAATATTCTTCTGGTGTAGGTAGGCTGGGGTGGGGTCTTATCATCAAGGCTCCAGCCCTGTTTTGATCCAGACACCCAAATGTCATGGCAAGTCCAGTCTTTAAAATCTTCAAAGCAGAAAGGGTGACTACTGTGCTGCATTCTCCATATGCAACATCAGGCTGTTTGGACGCTGTATCTTGACAAACAGCTAAATTACGACTCTGGTCTCTGTTGACAAGCAGACAAAGAGATGTTGGTACATTTCTGAAAGTGGGTTCGTTTGGGTTCATGAATATCTTGTCAGGACAATTTCACTAACCTTCTGTCTTTCTGACGTTTTTTCTTTTTCACCCAACAGATTTCTGGTTTATCGACTTGGGTAGCTGAATTGCTGACTCCCTTGGGAAGTCTTCCTCCTTTAGCCACTGTCACTATCGCCAGCCTTATTGTCACCTCCATCACAGAGGTGGCCAGCAATGCTGCCACGATGACAATCTTTTTGCCCATACTGGCCCCCTTGGTATGTGCAATTTCAAATTGTGACCCTTGAACCAGTTTTAAGTAGCACATATATATTTGTAGAAATAGCCAAAAATGAATTGTATGGGCCAAAATCAAAGATCACATTCCATTAAGATAATTTGTAAATTTCCTTCTGTAAACATATCAAAACTTAACTTCTGAGTTTCAGATATTGTCCTATTCTAACAAACCATACATCAATGGAAAGCTTATTTATCAGTATTCAGATTATTTATAATTCTCACTTTCAAGAAATCGACCATTATGACTGGTTTTGTGCTTCAGGGTCAAATATATGTAGAATATTACTTTTACGTCACTTTTTTGGCCTGTTCTCATCACAAACGATCTTTACTAGGCTGAGGCAATTGGAGTCAACCCTCTGTACATGCTGATTCCCACGGCCCTATGTGTGTCCTTTTCATTCCTGCTTCCGGTTTCTAATCCCCCTAATGCCATTGTCTTCACATATGGTCATCTGACGAGTATGGACATGGTGAGTCCCTACGATTTTGTTCCTTTGGAAATCATTTCACATGCACATAAATGTCAATGATAAATCTTATATTGTACAGTAACTGAGCTTTGTATGGTTTTCCTTCTCCCAATAGGTGAAGGCAGGGCTGGGCGTAAATGTTATAGGTGTTCTTACAGTCCTATTAGCTCTTACAACATGGGCAACACCTCTGCTTAACCTGGACACCTACCCAGACTGGGCACCAGTTGTAAACAGCACTGGAGTATGACCATCTCTGTGAATATTTTACATATGTGGACATTTAGTTTTCAAATTACATGGGATCCATTGATATTGGCTGAATTGTTGACAGTTCAAAGCATTCAGTCCAAATGTATTACTCAGTTGGATCACTTGAGCAAGACTGAATAACCATCTTGGATTAGGCAATACAACCGACTGAAAGCTTTGGGTTCCATGAGATGTTCAGTTTGAACGTCATTGTTTGTTTATATGTTTTAGTATTTTAAGCATTTTAATCTTTGTCATCAATGGCTCAAATCCACCATTGACTTTTTTTGAGGGGTTCAAAGAGAAAAGCTGTTAAAAACATGTTTGGTGTACAATTCAACTGTGCAATTTTTATACAAAATGTATATATTAAAGATATTCTTTAGCTTTAAGCAGAGTTCGTATGACAGGGTCAGTCCCGTCAACTAACATAAGCACTTAATGTTTTATAGAGTTGTATATTTTTGTTATATGCTAGCCTTTACATGTATACAGATACGTGAACTGTATAATGTTGAAATTCTATTGTGAGCCAAGGAGATCTAAAGAAAGTACACAGTCTCACTTTCAACATTACGTAGACACAAACTCGAACATAACAGTGGCTAGAAAATAATAGCTATTGATTTTAGGTGTGTTACTCAGCTGTTTGGCTTCTTGCAAAAAGCGAGCATTTCTAGCCAGTGCTCCTACTGAGATTCAAAGGCATCAGTCAGAGAATTAGATCATTTAACAGGTTTGTGGTTCAAATATCAATGATAAATTTTGTTTTTAACTGTACTATGTTTATGTTTGTTTCTATACTATTTTAAAATGCAGAATTTTGTATTTTGAATGGAAACTCAACGTCAAATTTGGCAGACACTCATTGTTCACACTGTATGTGCTTCATGTAAAATGTTAATTGTTACTACTAAAACTGTGAGGCGGTTACTTTCTGTCTCGTGTGTCCTTTGTGTGTTTCACTGTTTTGGCTAGAAAAAAAACATTTAAATAAACATCTGCAACCATTCACAATCATCATGTTTTAGTGGGAATTCATACTGATTTTAAAAAACAATGCATTGCAATCTGCATCAATGTTAATTGAACTGTGCAACGAGTGGATTGTCTTGTGTCTCATTACTGAATCTCAAAATTAAATGTTTTGACAAATCTAGTCTGGGTGGCAGACTTATCAAAGAGATTCAAGAGGCAGATTAGTTTTGAGGAAATGAGGTTACAGAGAAAAATTGTCATTTATTTCTGTTCAGCTGTTTGGCGAAAATGCACCTACACAGAAAAATGGCTCTGAAAGTATATCTGTCCTAATAACATTTCTTTTCTATTTTAATTAGGGGGAAGGACTGCAAAACAAAATGGTATAATAATTCAAATAAATGAGACTGTAAAGCTGATGTAAAACAAAAGAGGAGGCTCTAATGTGCCATTTCAACAGGCTTGGGTTAATATTTGTTTTTAGAATGAGGCAGCGATGAGGACTAATTCTGTAAACCACCCACGTTATGAAAATTCATGCTCGGATCCTGCAGCCATTGTGATTCAAGGTCACTGTTCAGTTGCATCTGAGGTAATGACAGGCTGTCTGAAGGGTCTAATCTGATTATGTATTATTTAATACTTTTTATATACTTAATGATTGTGCAAGGACTGGCGAGTTTAACTATCAGCCAACAGCTTTTCTGCAAGCTTTATTGTGAGTCGTTGCAGTCATTCTCCCTCGGTGCACAGGTCAGCAAGCTGAATATGAACAATGGTTTGCTTTTATTGCCCAAATACTTTTCACACAAATAAATTTCTATTACTTTGCCACTGAGAAAGACGCCTTTTTACAGTTGTGACCGATTCGCCCCCTAGTGACAGTGGAAGTGAACTCTTAATTTGTTTACAGACCTGACTCAAGTAAAAGAACATTTACTCTCCTTTTTTTAGAGATAATTTTTTGTTTTTCAGAAGAGCATTTTGACAAAAATGGAATGTATTTCAAAGCAGACTGAACATTTAACTCTCAGAGACATTTGTCATATATGTTTGATTAGGGTTTAATATTTCTTACCATTGCACAGCCAGAACTTTTTTGTGCATTATACACTAACTCAGCATTGTGTTTATATATGCATATAAAAATTTCCTTTTTTTTTCGTTAAATCACCATTTCCCTTTTTTTCCATTTTTATCTTTTCTATCTATACACTGCCTGCTAACTAGGGCATTGTATTGTTGTATTAATGAATTAATGTTCTGACCAGTTAATAGTGGTAAATTTAACAGAAAAACATTAGCTTGCATATTGTATTGGTATCTACAGACTGCACCTTTAAGAAGGGAACCTCCCACGTGTTGCATGTTGTCCATGCCACAGGTTGCCTACCTGTCTCGCATAACTCTGCATTAACCTCCTCACGCTCACTTCACAAGAGAGAAATAAAGAATGTGGCTCAATCCAGCCTCTTCAGAATCGCTCTCGGATTGACTCCGCCCTCAAAAGTCTCGCGACTGACACATTTGACATTCTCTCAGGAAAAGAAAAAAAACTCCGCTTTTGTGGTCGAGGTCGTCAGAAACCTCTCGGGTTTCCTCGCTTTTCCCACAGCTGCGAGGAGTTGTCGCCTCTTGAGTGTCGACTATGCTGGACCCGTCCTCCAGCGATGAATCTGAGGGCGAACTACCACCTGAGGACGAACCGCCCGTTAAAACCGGGAAACCTGTTAAAAAGAGTCCCAAACCTGAAAAGACGTCGGACGCACCGCGAACCCAAAACAAGGAACCGGTCTCTTCTCCCGCCGATGCGGACAAAATCGAGCAGGAGAGACTTAAGAAGGAAGAAGCGGAGAGGAAAATTAAACTACAAATTTATGTGTTTGTGTTGAGATGTATCGCATATCCGTTTAACGCCAAACAGCCCACAGATATGACTCGACGTCAGCAGAAGGTGAGTGACCGTTAAACCACTGTTTGAATATTTCACGCTTTAAATTGATGCGCGCGTGCCATTGAAACCGCTGCCAAACCTGTTTACTGAGGCAAACTTTTTATCTTTTGTTTTATCCAACGCATTAGTCAGGGGTTCAGTAGTTGCAAAGTGTACTTTTACAGGGTTTTAAGAAGATTTGTAAGACTGACAACTGCAAATTCTTGCGCATCCAACTTTTTAAATGTGTTTGTTTAAGGTTATCATACAGCACCTGTGTTACCTATTAACTATTTGGAGCGTCAAATTCTTTATGTGTTGATAAAATAGTGTAGGTAAAAGTTAGCAATGCTACTGCACTTATTTTTTATTTTAGTAATTCAATTTTAAAATGTTTAATTGGTTTTGTTTTGCAAGATATACATAGCCTAATTTCAAATCTTTCAAGATATATAACATCAAATTGTTTTATATAGCCTATGGCAGCTGCATTATGCATGTATTCTATAGTGCTTACTACTTGTGATACCTTAATTTAAGTGATACCTATTAGCAAAAATAACAGCATACAAGTATGTGAATTCTTTACAATGTGGGAAAAATCAATTAAAATAGATCTTCTCAATGCAGTTTATCCAGATAAAAATGTGCAACATTGTGCTCCATGCCAGAAAATGATATTAACGTGACCAGCGGGATGTAGTGTGGCCAAGAAAACGAAGCAAAACTTTTTATCGGTTTTATCGATATCATATGCATTTTTAAAATGTGTACAAAATGGTTTTGTTGTCCTGAGGTAACATTGTACAACATCACTGTAAATATACAAAAAGATATATTATTATTTCAGGTCCTGTTTGGGGTTGTCAGACTAATACACTGGTAAAACTCTTTGGACAACCTCTAGGCACCCATTTGAAGGGGCAGTTCCCAGAAGAACTTGCAACTTCATGCAAGAACTGTATACATTATCAACAATTCCCTTAGTAACCCCATCAGAAGGGAAAGGCTTTGAGGTACTTGAAACATATTTTGAACTTCTATGTGTACACAATATTTAAGGCACCTTCAGAAGGGTGCCTAGAGGCTCTCAAGAGGGTTCTTCCAGCGTGGCAGACTGAGTGCTGCCTCGAGTCTTCTTTTCATTTTTATGGTTAATGTTGCACCATGTTACCTCAGGGTAATAAAGCACTTGTCTTCACTTCACAAGTTCTTGCAGATGAGATGGATAATATTAAAGGAATGACTTAGGGGAAAAATGTTCTTGGTTACACTGCGTCATGGTCATTATAATATTTTGTTTTGCCGTGTAGGCTACATTATGAGGAGGAATAGTTCATCCAAGGATGACTATGGTCATCATTTGATCACATCCGTATTCCAAACCCACACATGCTTTTATTCATTTTTGGATTGCAAAGGAAAATATTTTGAATATTCTTTCATCATATTTGACCATTAATTGAAAGTCTAGATTATTACATTTTAAACACGAGGGTGTGTAATTGGTAATATGATTTTTTTTTTTTTTTAGCTGAACTATCCCTTTTAAGTACATATGAGAAGAAGTACTTGAATGATTAAACAGCAGCTTTGTTATGAAATTATTTCTCTCCTCTTGGTATAAATGTAGAATCACTTATGAGAACAGGCAAATATGCTATTTTTACCAGCACACACCCACTACCTCTATCATATACAGCTTTTGGAATCGACCTATTAAGTGACTTGAGTTTCTGTTTCTGCCTAATGCATGTAATCATACTTCTAAAGCTGATATCCTCAAAGCAATTGTTAAAAAAAAGACTGATAATAACCTTTCATCAAATTTGCACCTGTGGGATCTGTAAATTACATTCGTGCTAATCTTAACTTTTATTTTTGCTCCAGGAAATCTTGAGAGATACATCAGAATTTTAATTTTATGCATAGACTGATAAACAACAGGTGGCAAATGAGAAAAGAAAAGATTTTCCTTAAAATTATCATGTGTTCATGGCAATTTGTTAAGGAGAAATGTAGCCTATCTGAGAAAGCTATCTTTAAGTGTTCTCATTCAGACACAAAGATGAATAGTGTATTTGGAATACTTTTAAGAGCTAAATTGCAGTTGTGGACAGTAACAAAGTAGTTGTACTTTGTTACTGTACTTAAGTAAATTTTTCAAGTGTCTGTACTTTACCGGAGTAGTTTTATTTTTAGCAGCTTTTACTTTTACTTCACTACATTCCTAAGCATAAGATCATACTTCTTACTTCACTACATTTCATAAAACATATCGTTAGTCCTATATCACGTGCTCCGAGATGCAGATGAGCGATTCATTAACAAACTGATTCTTTTTAATGAACCTGTTCAGTCGGTTCGCAAATCGCACCAAACGATGAATTCACAAGTAAGAACAACTGGTGCGCGCGACTGATGATGCGTAAATTAAGTTACTAATGTCGAATTTTAGGATTAGTTACTTTAACTGAAAATCATATTTAGGTAAAAATTGTCAGTTTGTTACACTGCAGTACAGGGTTATCTGTTTAAGCCCACTGAAATGAATGCAGACACATCAACATCAGTGTCTCCAGGTCAAAAAACATTCATATTCCCTGCCTCTGTAATGTTTATCAACGGTATACACTTTTTAAATTGTTTGGAGTAACTAGCCGAGTAGACAGATATGAATGTTTATTCATAACCATACTGAAAATAAGTAGGTCTAAATATTGTTATCTGA
>JAUMHE010000085.1:9823365-9847722 GCA_032359235.1 Enteromius mattozi | reverse complement strand
AATACTCTAAATATTTATATGTAGACTATTTTTAATGTAACCAAAATGTGTGTTTATTAAATTATTAACATTATTATGACATACTAATTAAGAGAGATCTTATGTGATGTTCATGTCGTTAATTTGGAAGACTGCAAGCATAAGTTATTATAAATGTTTTCTTATGCAAGATTTTTATTTTAAAGGACGTGCATGAAAGCCGTTCTTCTGTCAAATGCAGTTTAATAATTAAAAACAAACTGTCCCGATTCAGTGTCTGCGGTCAGATGAGATGTTGACAGGTTTATTGTCAGTGACATTATTCTATCATTATTTTCGTAACTGGTTATGAAATAAAAAGTCTCTCACCTCTGAAAAGTGAACTATCCTGTCCCGCCAGATGTTATGTCGTGTTCGTTGTTCGGATAATGTGTTTTTATTTTCTAACTATATAGTGGGTCGCAGCTTGATGCCAATGGGACTCTGTGGGTCCCAAGGCCAAACCAGTTGAGAACTACTGCTTTAGATCATTCGGTTATCTCCGCCATCCTCTATTAAGTGCGAGCTTTCGTGTTGTGCGTGCACAAGCTCTGTGTTCTGCGAAACAGATGGACATTTTGCGCGTGAGATTGCCAATAACAAGTGCAGGCAAATGTCTTTAATATTATCGCAAATTAGAAAAGGTTAAAATATGCTAGGTAACAATTATTTAGAAATAAATAGGAAATGTTTTGTTTTTTTTCTCCAGTACTGACAGCAGAACTGTTAATGTCAGAGCTTATCGATACTTCGGTCTTTTATAATTTAGTACCGATTAAGTACCGAGTTTCGGAACCCATGCCTAGTTGTGAAGCCTAATTTGGAAAACATGCAAAATTATACCACATACAGTTTAAATGAATGCTTTGAACAGGTTGGCTAGTGTACTAACTAACTTGAGCTCTTTTTGCATTTTGGGACAAAGTGTGATTGTTATAACTATTTATATACTCATATAGTTTATTCCAGGACTATCTTGAGTCAGATAAGAGACGGAAAAGGGAAAAAACACTGCATTTATATAGCTATAGAAACAAACATTTGTTGACATTTTGTTCTGTGAGGAAAAAGCCATAAGTTTTTGTAAAAATGTGGGCGGGTGGAAATTTCAGTTTAACAGAATTAATAGTATAATACTTTGTTTAAAGAAATTAAACAATACTTATTTTTTACTGAAAAATTACACTCCATAATACAGCAAATTCACTGCTTGCTCTCAACTACAACTTCTGGAAAAAGTTGGTCATTTGTTTTATTCCATTTTATTCACTGGACCCTGGTGTCTGTAGCTTCAGTCTGTTCCCTTTATTTGTATGTAATCCAGATCGCACTCATTATTTGAATGTCATGGCCTTATATGTTGTTATTGCCACTGGCTAGTTCTGTAACCTGAAATATGGATGGTGTAATAAAGGTGCCAAGATGTGCTTCACCTGTAAATAAAACAGACATCCCCATAGGCATTATCGCACATTACTGTCTCATGGCAAAATACGCCGTCATTAAATTTCTCTTTCAAAGGTAATTAAAATTCAAATTTAATGGAGAGGTAAAGGTAATCTGTTGCTAATCAGATTTTGTGTACTCATTCTTAATGGATTACTCACACGACTGAGAAGTCCGAGAACCAGAAAGCCCCTCATGCACCTGTTCACATCGTCGTTAGGATCTCCCAGTGATATGCCAGGGTGGGAAATGTTTCATATTAAGCTGTTGTGTAGTATTTATCCTTGACTGCAAACTGTATTACAGTATGTAGTCAGAATTGTAATGCTACAACATGTTTAATTTTAACAACACATTTTCATAAAAAAATACAAACATCCTTGTGTTTCTGTTGTTACAGTTTTGCAGACTTGAGCGATGTGGTGTCTACTAATGTGATAGAGGCACTATACTGTTGCAAACTGCATTCAACTGTCATAATGTGCCCATACTACTCAGTTTAAGCTGCAAGCATTTCTTTAAGGTAAAGATCCGGGATTTGATATTCCCATTGCCTAACTCTCTTTGATCCATTCCTTAATGGGTTTGATTGAGTGTTTTGAGACATTGTATTGTTGCAGGCCATATGGTTCAGCTTCAGCCCTTTGAAAGATGCCCTCACATTCTCCTTCAGTAATGTGAAATTCATGGTTGAATTTTTGATGACATGCTGGCCAGATTCTGAGCCAGACTTCTTATTTTTTTTCTTTTGATTTTGGGGTAAAAAATCAGTCATGTTCTTGACAGGTTTCATGAGATTCACCTGTGGAGTCTTATTCATTCATCTGCTTGTCAGTATATGACTGAACACTACATAGCTAGACGCAAGATGAACACTCAGCAAGCAGAGAGGTTATATTGGATTATAATGATTATATCAAAATTAAATAACAGTGCTGCTTAAGTTCCAATTCAGTCATTACATTTTAATTGAGGTAGCAAACAGGACACAACTTTGAAATTAGAATTTGGAATGGAAGTAGAAGTGTAACGGTTTTTAATAGAAAAGCACAGTATGAAACAAAAAAGAAAAAAAATAATGTTAGCACGACAAATACTTAAAATAGTAAAAAGTCTATAAAAAAAGTTTTATAGACCTTACGGAAAGATTAATAAATTGGTTGATGAAAAGATTTAAAGCTTTATAGCTGTCATCTAATTTAAAAATACTGTATGTAATTGTTTTACTTAAGCATACAAAAATTTGTCTGTTAATAATGTTTGATTTTGTTTTGGTCTGTGTGATTCGGCCCACTGCCCAGTAGTACCCAATAGTATTTTGACACCCAGAGTTACCACTTGGTGGAAAACGGAGCATATTGCATCAACACGTTCTCACTCCCAACTTGTCAAATATTGATTCTTGGTCAGGACCCTTTGGTGTCACTTTAATGCGTAGGGTACCCCTTTAGCATAAGTTTTTTAACGTTCAGGTCCTCCTTTGCTTTAATTAAGATAACCTTGGCATTCATATGCAGATACAGGGAATTTTATCATATGATTAAATTATATAATGGGTAATAATATTGCCATTATTGCATAAATATTGGTTAGTGATTTTTCAATAATGTTACAGTATGGGAGTATCTTTTTAAATGAGATATGTGCACGTTAACAGAGCAGGATCGTTTTCAGCGATTTAAAGTCATGTGTTTTACATCATATGGCTTCAGAAGAATGCAACTCGACTTGCGAGTTGTAATGCGTAATGTTTTTATACTGCTTGTTTATGATCAGTTTTTGCAATAAATACCTGTCACTGCACTTATATTTGCCTGTTACATGTTTTAGTTTTCAGAAGTGGGTAGGTTTTGAGTAGGTGTGCGGTTAGGGGCTCCAATTAAAGTATTAATTTGATATAAAATTCTTTCTTTTTTTGTAAACGCATGCAAACCATTTAATTAAGACAAACAAATGAAAACAACGGTGGCCCTTCACGTCGAAAAATTATGCTAAAGGGGTACCTTGAGCATCAAAAAGTGACGCCAAGTGGCACTGACCAAGCCTCTGTATGCGACGAGTTGGGAGTGAGAATGTGTTGATTGCGTCCATGAAAGCCAGCGTATTCTACCCGACCTAAAAGGCTTCAGTATCCATCTAAAACTTTTTATTACCAGAGGAATATTAAAACGTGAACTTTACAACTACAGTGTGTAAGGCTTGTCACCTTCCATTCTCAGTTTACTCATTCCTCTTGCATGTCCTCAATCTGGCAACCCATGCGAGTGTTGAGTCTTGAAGAGGAAGGGCGGGAGAAACAATATTTTGAATTTGGAACGCAGTAGCCTTTATCATTATCATTCTGTAAGTTTCTCATCTTGCCATTGCTGTTCATATTCCACTTCAGTTTCCTCTGGGGCATGGCCAGTTCAATTCAGATTCAACTAATCAACTGAAAGGGAAACAATTCCTCATTTTTGAATTTAGCTTAAACCTGCCATTGTGTAGAAAGTGAACAAGAAGGAACTCTGGAGAGATTTTCAGGGTGGTGCTGAGTCTGAACAAACATAGATTAGTAATATGTTGTCCATCCCAGTTGTAAATGGAAAATATTTAGTCAAGAAACCTGATGTTTTTTTTCATCCGAAGCATTTTGTAGCATCATCAAGTTTGTTTTATGTAGGTACAAGTACAAATTCAGGAATGGCTACTCGTACAGTATGTTTGGACTCTTGCTAATATGAGTAGGAGTGTCTGCTGAATAACTAAATCTAAATGTGAATATGTGCCCACTGGGAGACTAATCTCTGTTTATGAGCCAGATTCCCTGCAGATGAGAGCTAGCTTCTGTCCTCGCAAATTGTTTGCTTTCCTTTGCTTTACACTCAGACTATCAAGTGGGCTGAGGCTTTTCTCTCTAGCTGCATTTCTTTCATACCTTTTTCTCTCTGCATCCCTCCCTCTTCGTCTCTCTTCGCCTTCATTTTTTCATCTGTTCATTGTTTCTCAGTTTTCTGAAGAGAAGCCCCATATGTTTGCGCTCATGTGCCTGCTATTATGATAGCTTATCCATTTCTTGATGGTGAACAGCAGCCTGGAAATCACTCTGATGGATGTCCCACTCATTCCTCCACATATGTCTAATCCCTTGGCACAGTCTTGTGCATAGTTTTTTGGCCTGTTTTCCTCTTCTGAATAGCTGTGTGATTTAGTTTATGTAAGCAGACTTGCCTCTGTTTCTCCACAGGAGATGAGTCCTTGACTCTGGCGGGGGAGATTGGCAGGCGGATGCCTCGCTGGAGGCAGAGTCCCATCTTCTTTGTCATATTTCCCTTCCCTTGTCAGTTTTGCTCTCCATGAGATGCATATCTCCACACAGTGTTATGTAAGGCCATCTCCTTGCAGTGCAACAATAGGAAGTCACAGCGAGGTTCAGCGGGTGCTTACCTCACTGCTCTACTAGGCTCTACTAGGCTCTTTGCTAGCAACACCCTGTTTGTGAGGAATCTGCAGGTAGGTTATGACCTTGCTTTGTGAGAATCTTTAGAGAACAGCAGGTGCATAATGAGGCATGTGGAGTGGCAACAACTCTGAAATACAATTGTCGTGCTTGCCGAAATCTCTCGCATTGGGTAATTCCATTACCCACCTACCCACGTAATCTGCCTCCTCCTGAAAAAGGTGTAGGCTCTACCAGAAGCCAAGCAGGAACACTACAGTGTGGCGAAAGTGCAGAGTACATATAATCTATCAGCATTGCTATCTTATCTCTGTTGTGCGCCGCTGTCGTCATTAACGATTTGTTTGTCCGGTATACAATGCTATCTGGATATCCGTACCTCATCCTCCATCCCTATTAAATTGTGGTCTATTTCTTGAATGGTTTTAGTCAGTCATATTGTCTCTCTAATGATGCCCATAGGGTTTTTAACATGCTCGCCAAGCGCTAGGGTGTTGATTCTTTTTTAGTCACAGCCAATGGCAGATTTGTATTTGACAAGCTTTGTGCTTTGTCTCAGTGTTGGGAAATGTTTTATTTGGATTCAGAGATTGGTTGATGGGATGCATATCTGTTGAACCATCATGCTATTATTTGCTGAAATTCTCAATTTCTGCTTTTATAAATCTGTTATTTTATGGTTCATATGCTGAATAAATCATGAATAAACAGCTGCAATCTAGATGCAAATGCTCATTTAATTGGGCAAACTGCTCTCAGAGCACCTGTTGTCTCGAAACTGATTCATTCCTACTGGTGGGTACATGATATGGTTTTTGTGTGCCTTGATAGGACTTATTATGAATGCTGATCTGGAAGATAGTAATTTTTTATATATCTAAGGGAATATAAGTATATTTGATTGAACATGCAGTCCTTATAGTATTAAAACATCATTAACCAGCTTCCCAGGCTTGTTCTTTTTGTGTGTGTGTTTCCACTACTGATATAATAAACCATGGTTGCAGTAGATCCTTTCGTGTGAAATTGGGAATGACACTTTATATAAGCGATCATTCTGACTTCCATGCCTTATCTGTCAGCTCGCACTATACTCTGATTCAGTTTTGTGTTAGAGTACATGTTTTAAACTTGTCTTTTATGAATGGTTGTGCCCATAGGCAGATGCTTATTCACTTGCATGTGAGCTTGTTTTTCTTAGACTACAACTTTAAAATTTTAGAAATTGTCAGTTTTATGCAGTTACTAGTTAAAACTACTTAAAAGAATGCTTTTTTTCCCTTTTTGCCCTCTGTTTTCAAGTCTTCTGCATGCACATATTCACAATTTGATCATCCCTAAATGTCAGTGTCAGTAAAATCTGTATTTTGTTGGTTTACTGTTTAAATGATTACTCTTTTTGGTTATTTTTAAGACCACTGCAATACTGTAAGTATCAATTTAAGTATCAAAGTATCTTTTTCTTGTTCCGCCTTCGCACCCAATACAGATTTCTTTGGTCATTGTAGTGATATAAAGTGGAGAGCCTTGAGTCTCTTGAGCCCAGATTAAGTAAAGAGCTAGAAAATCAAGGCTTCAGTGAGGGCTTGAGTTATGTGAGAAGAGTGCAGATCAGGAGATTGAGGGGTTGACTCGGCCACTTTGAAGAGTTACAGAAGGTCGAGAGCATGAGGAGGAAGAAAGGCTTGTCAAGGGACTTGGGTCAAAAGCATAATTGCAAGCTCCTTATCTGGGTAACTGTTCTCGCACTTGCCAGCATTTTGCCCGAGGACGCCCCCGGAAGCTCCCTCTTCCCTCCTGCATCACGTTTTCGGTGACTCAGAATAGTACCAGAATGGGGGCTGAAAACGGAAAATGAGGAGGAGTGAAGAGATTGAGGAAGCGGATGCTGTTGAATGAGAGGAGGTGAAAGTGAGCAATCAGCCATAAAGGACATCTGTATGCAGATGAATGCTCCTCAGTCACCACCTACGTACCCTTGAGAGACAGCATGCCGATATATCACTTCAACGAGGGACAGTCTCTGGTACCGAGATGCAAGAAACCAATGAGCAGAGATTTGAACGTTGTCCACTCTGAAAATAAATAATGTACCCAGCTACAATGAGTCCCGCTGGATTGCCTAGGTATAAACAAATTAAATGTATTGTTTTTAATTTGATTAAAAAAAAATAAAAATCTTAAGATCTTAAGACAATCTCAATCTCTGAGACAAATTTCATAAATCCTTAAAGAATCCTAAAAGATTTTGCGCAAAGTCTTGCAGTGTGACTTCTATGACGAACATCAAATTGTCTTCGTTTTTCAAGACAAAACAAGAATCATTGTTGGATTTCTTCTAATCTCCATAAACTCCAGCTTTCATGGAATACAGTAAATAAACACTGGTTGCGCTGACATTAAAGGGTCAGTTCATAAATGAAAATTATGTAATTTATTACCTGCTCTCATGTTCCAAACCCATAAGACCTTCATTCATCGTCGCAACATAAATGAAGATATTTTTGATGAAATCATAGAGCCTCCCCTCTAGGCCTGGGTATCGAGGTCGATACTTTTTAGGTACCGACCGAATTGCCTCGATACAACCGAGTATCTAAAAACGTCTTGTTGGTACCCAATTTCGATACCTAAAGGGGTTAATCTCATCAATGTCAGTGAGCCAATAAGACTGCAGCACTAGCCGGTGTGTTTGACCAGAAGTGTGAAAAATAGCCTTATGTTATTTATATCATTTACACGACTGCACGTCATTTCTGTCTCTACATTAAGTTGTGCTTTCTGTATCGCAGTTCTGCCACACACACATAAACGTGCGCGTGCCTCACACACAAGTGGGTTTTTTATGAATCTTTGCAAATCTCCTTTCCTAATAATGTGCTAGTTGAAGTTTAAAGTCTGCTCATCACTCCAGGGAAGAGAGGAGCATGGTCAGCAGAGCTCATTAACATTTAAAGCAACATGGACTAGAATGGCTTGATGGAAACAGAGCTTTTTTTTTTTATATTATACAGTACCATTGAGAAATTTTAACCAAAGTATGTTATAGACTTTTCATTAACACCCTAAAGAATCATATCAACTGTAAACTGGGCATCCAATGCCCCCTTTAAGGTCCCATCCCATATTTTGTTGTCTACTGGAACTGTCGGCAGAACTATCGACATCCATGTCCACAACAGTACTTCATATTATACAGGCTGTATGTCAGTTTCCTGCTACCTTTTTTGTTGCTTTTGCTTAAGTCAAATTGTACTTTTAGAATCATCAATCAAAGAAGAAAGGCCAAAATCAATAATCAAAAATCAAGCTTTCTGATTGTTTGTATCTGAGACTCATAGTGTTGTTCAGGGTGACTCCATCACATCTGTTCAAGAGAAGCTTCAGAAGCGCAGAACCTTCAGAACACCTTGTTCACTTCCCTCAACAAGTTATGACACATTCTCAAAGCAATGTGAGGGTTCGGAAATAAGCAGGAACAGCTGAAAACATGGTGTGGGCGTGTAAACGTACACTCATACACAGCATGCAGCTCTTTATCAGTGGTGAGCAGAGAGCAGCTTTAGGGCAACGCAAGTCGTGACAGACCTGTAGGACAGCAAGATGCACCGTGGTACCACTCCCCTGCTGTTACCCACAGCGCCTTCGCTGTGACTTCCCGTGGGTAAGGACCAGCGAGATCCAAACATGACACAAGTAATCAGTGTTTTCGCCTTAGCAGATGGTGGTACACAATAGGAAGGGACAAACACTTCGCATGAAGACTAGACCTTACCTAAAAATGTAAACTTCACTTTCAGATAGATTAAATTGGTTTGACTTAGTGGCAGACGTATTGACAGCGTTTGAATTTCTGGGGGAGTTTTCAAGCAAGTTTCAGTGCCAGTCTGTCATAACATCATCTCCTGTCCACATCCATGTGTGTCAGACCACTGACAGCACTGACAGAATGTTTGTCAGATTAATTTTATATGACATGACATGACACGACAACTTGTGAGCTCTGACAGGTAGTACATACATATACCTACTTAATAATTACTGATAGTGCTGCTTTTGGTACATTTTTTTTCATGGTCATCCACCCACTACATTCTACCGATCAAGCTATTTTCAGTCAGGCATTTGTGTGGGCTCCTATCATTTGAGGCTAGTTCTTATTGCTGGCCTGAAGAGCTATTCTGTGTCTCCATCAACTGCAACCTAATTGTGCCACTACTTAGAAACCCTCTCATCTTTGAAAGAATAGCCATGGGAAGATGTTTTCCTTTTTTCTTTTATTTTCCATCTTCAATATCATTCAGCCCGTCGCTCGTCTCATCTGATTGTCTGATCTTTGTCTTTGTTCCCTGCTGTCTCTTTTTCACTGTAAACATCTTCAACTTTCTTTTCGCAAGTCACTCCCACCTATTCTTCTGAGTTCTGTCCTACTTGATTTATGTAAAGTCAATGTGAAATCAGATCTGACACTATTTACTTTCCCCCAGTCTTGCTGTTCTCTTCCGAGCATGTAATTTTAAAGGAAAACATCTTTGTAATGTTTTATCACGGTGTTCCACTTCTGGCAAAACTTTGCTTCTGGCATGTTGACTATAAGGTCTATTGGTTAATGTTAAGTAATAGAGCTAATTAAGCCTTATTGAAATCTTACTAATAGCTTTTATAGTTAATGGTGTGTTTAAAAACTTGTTAGTATGGAGGTAATCACAAAAATGTGGATTGAAAGAATTGTCATTGTTTTCATTGAGATGCTTTCATGAGTGAACTTTTAATTTCCACTTCTTGGTCAGAAAGCCTCAAAAGTGGCTCAGGGTGGCATGTCATGAGGAGGGTAGTCTTTTATAATCAACTATAAACTTTGTTAGAAAATAGGTTCTTTATAATATGAATTTTTTCTTGTTAAATGTCTTGTTTCACTTTCCAGTTAAATGGGTTTAAAATTCTGTTTTAGGGGCTGTTCACATGTCGCGGCAAAAAAAAAAAAAAGACACTACGTGGAAACACTAGGCGTGCCGCTTTCTCCTTTTTTCCCAAAGCTTTCAGGCACTTGCGTTCCAGAATCATCTGCCGTCACTAAGCATCCATGATCTGCGCTCTCCGTGAAGACGCAGAAGTTTCAGCAAAGGATAAATGGATTTCCAGCGCTAAAAATCGCTTGCTTGCTTTGCTACTAAATTTACTTAAAAATGGCTATCCATGTACAGCTTTGACCAATTATTGCTTTATTTTGGCTGAGCTTTCAATGTTGTTACGGGAAAGAACGAAACTGATTCTTGTCACTTGCGGCATTCTAAAAAGTTGATCTCGATGTGGCGCAGACGCACTTGGAAAAAATGAGTGCGTCGCACAGCAAGCGCTTTGCAACCGCATCGCAACCGCGTCACTTCCATTATGAGCACGCAAACTGTATGGCTACATTCGAAATAACGACCTTTAGCGTGCAAAAGACGCTACATCTGAACGGCCCCTTATGTTGGTTTTAATCACAGACAGGTAGCAAATGAAGACCTCCATTAAAGGGATAGTTCATCCAAAAATGAAAATGACCCCATGATTTACAGTACTCACCCTCAACCTCACCCTAGGTGTCTATGCCTTTTTTCTTGCAGACAGAATACAGTCTTTATTAAACAATATTAAACAAATGTCCTTATTATATTAAACAAATGTCCTGGCAGTTCCAAGCTTTATAATGGAAGTAAATGGTGCTTGAGATTTTTAAAGCAAAATAAAGTGCATCCATACATCATAAAAATCGCTTCACATAGCTCTGGTAGGTTAAAGGCAGGGTAAGCAATTTTTCAAAAAGGCTTTAGAAAACGGAGTCAGGGCAAAGTACCCAAACAAACTTGTAGCCAATCAGCAGTAAGGGATGTGTCTACTAATGATGTGGAGGAGAGTGCATTCAGTGAACAGCCGAGTTGAGGTGATTTTCAAATATCAACGTTGGCTTCCAATCACTTATCCTGCCTTTATTGGCTTTATGCATTTCTGTAAACCGTAATCTATAAACCGTAAATCATTAGCTTCCACTAACTGTCATACGCATGTTCAGGAGACAGTGGTGTTCCAGAGGATGATGTAGGATGTAAGTGTTGCATAATCTCTGTTGAGAAGTGACAAACATGGAGAGTACAAAAAAAGAGGATTTGTAAAGCAAAATGTTTGAGGATTTCGATATAAGCCAAGAGGTTTCCTTTGCTGTAAGCAAAACTTGGTTCTCACGAGACTAGCATATACTCACTGGAGCTTACGCTACGCCTACGTACTACATCATCCGCTGGAACGTCACTCTCTTGTGAACGCATGTGCGCAATAATGGATTTATTTATCTTTTTCTTCAAAATCTCGGCCACCATTCACTGCCATTATAAAGCTTGGAACAGCCAGGACATTTTAAATACAACTTTTTAATGATTGTCTTCATCTGAAAGAAGAAAGTCGTATACATGTAGGATGGTTTGACAGTAAATAAATCATGGGGAAAATTTCATCTTTTGGTGAACTATCCCATTAAACAATGATAGGAAATGACTGTATAAGCAGCAAGCTAGAGAATTTCCTTCCTGACCTTAGGTCACTGGCAGAAAATGGTGCTGGTAACTTTCAATTAGAGAGCAAGCACGCAGACCTTTTTAGAAAGTTTGGTTGTTACCCTTAAATACTGAGGTTTACAACACTCCAAACCTAAATGTAGGCACACTTTGGTTTGAGTGGCTATTTGGTGCCATTTGGCAATGTGTTTCCACTAATGGGCTTGAACAAAGGCTCGTGGCAGAGACAGGAACAGCCATCAGGGTTGTTAGCTCTGCATGTTGTTCTGTGATAAATGTCTGCAGCGTTTCTTCTCCATTAGCTCTCAATGGTGCCGGTGGGAATCACTGTCGTATACACATACACACGTTCTCTCCTCACTCTTTATTGCTCTCTTTGTTTTTCTCTCTCTCTCTCTCTTTGCTTTTTGCTGGTTGATCCTTATAGGAATTGCTATGGGTGGATGTTTGTTTAGGATAAATTCAATCACAGGTAGCCTATATGGAGTGGAGGAAGATTGTGAGGTAGCTTCTGATTGAACTAAATTGTTTTTCTCAAAGTTGATTGTAACACTCTTGTGAGTATGTAGTAATTGCTTAGATGACAGAGTTGTAAATTTGAATTTGGCAGGCCATACTACTATATTACTATTTTTGATGTGTATATAATATGTATGTTGTACGCAGCATGTATTTTTTTAAATGGGATATCTATTTGCCAAAAATGTGCAATGTACAACAGAGCTGGATGTGCTGGATCCTGTATCCCACAAAGAAATTTGGTTATTTATTTTCAAGTAGTATCAGCTCTACATTTCATTGCTGAAATCTCATACATTATTATTTTTTAATTTTAAGATTTATTTAAATGGAAAATAAGTAAGCTGATATAGTGTTTGTCATTGCATAACATATTTTTACTTTAAATGAATGTCTGAGTGTAGGATGCTATGGAGTATCATTTCACAGTCTAACTTCCTGGCTATCTTCTTAAACTGATATTTATTTGTAGATTGTTTTGTTTTGCAAAAGTGTTATCTAATTTTACACACTGGTGTTTCTATGAAGCAGTGCATTGAGGCATGTTTGTTGAAGGAGAGGAGAGGTGAGTGTGTGTTTGATTAGTAGGAGGAGTGTATGTTTGTCAAGGCTTGGGACGAGAGTTCCAGGTGACACCTGTTCTCTGACAGCCTTGTGGACTGACTCGCTTGAGCCTCGTGATACTTGATATGTTGGAATGAAGGAAAAGTTACCCTTTTTAATCAGCGATCACTAGAAATGTGATAGTCTTATGGTGTTAAAGGGATAGTTCACCTTAACAATGAAAATCTTGTTATTATTTACTCATTCTCATGTCGTTCCAAACCTCTTTTTTTTTCTTATGTTGAACACAAAATAAGTTATTTGGAGAAAGTTAGTAATCGAACAGTTGTTGGTCCCCTTTGACTTCCATAGTATTTCTTTCCCTGTATGGACATCAATGCAGACCAACAACTCTTGATTACTTGAAAATATCTTCGTAATGTAAGAGAGTAACTTGTTCTGGTGAAGGTGAGTAAATCATAACCAATTGGTGTCAAAACTTTCAGCTTCATTCTGTGTATCTACTCAATACCTTTTATTTTGTTCAATTGTATCTATTATAGAATTTTGACTTCTTAACTTTAAACACTTCAGACATATTTTTAGTCTAAAATATGATCTGAATGTCTGTACTCATCAAGGAAGGGTGGCAGCTGGTATTCATCTCATGATTGGTGTTTTACCCTTTGCCGGTGATATAAAAAACAGAAGCGACTTGCTGCAGTTGAATTGCTGCAGCAGTCTGGCTGGTCCTTGGAAGCCGACTCTTGCCATGCAGTGGATGATGTTGCCATGACGATGTGAAGGGGTTGTCATGCTCAGGGAGTGGCAAAAGCAAAACCGCATCAATGGAAGAAAAATACATTTTAAGAATAAGAAAATGGAGATCATCTGTATAATAGGCTTGTGAAGTAATAGCAAACGAAACTAAATGAAACTTACAAACCTGTACTGAGTGAGCAGCTATATATGTACACTAGATTAGGTAAACTCATGCCCTCAGAACCCTTCGGGAGCATTAATGATGTTTATTAAGTGCTTTTGTTGTGTTTTTGGGTGGGTGTGTGAACTAGAGTAAACCTGAACTCAAAGGCTAAAATGCTTTCGCCCACCACAGTCACTATTTGAGAGACTTTCCATTTGCTGATGTTTCACTATTAAAGCCACAAACCAGTAAACTTTTGATTTCTGTTCTTGTCATGTCAATTTCCTCTCCAGCAACCAGGTTGTTTTAGGCTGATTTTACACTTGCTTTGGAAAAAAGTTTGATTTTATGGATGACGCAATATACCTGTATCGCAGTATACCACAGTATCTCGATGACGCTCCAACACAGTTCTTTTCACCATGATTTGACTGTTTGACAGTTCAGTTTTACTACTTAGCTGTCTCTGCAAGTTTCTTATTATACTCATTATATAATTTGACTTAGAATCAAGGCATACGTTTCCACTTTATACCACTAGAAATCATGCTCTTTAAGCTTATTCTTCTTCTGAGACAATTTTAACTGTATCTCCTCTTAGATTTTTCAAGCTAGAACCACCAAACTCAGGTCGGGCCTTCAGACTTGTATGACTCAGGTTGTGAGTCTTATGTAACTTATGATTTCCTTTTAAAAAATTGACTTACGAAACAGACGATCAAAACTATGAAAAGTCTCATAGACTTTCATTGAGAGGGCTCAAAACTTTTGTACAGTGAGACTTGTAGAGTGTTTAAGCTGTCTGTCACTAACAAGGTTTAGGCCTAATCCCATTTCTATCCCTTAGCCCTTCCCCTTTCCCCTACCCCTCCGTTTGGCGTGCTCACATAAAGGGGTAGGGGTATCTTGAGTCTCTTTTGTTTGGAGGGGAAGAGGTAAGGGGAAGACCCAGATAGCCCTTCAAACAAAGATTTTTTTTTGGGGACTACACTTCAAATGAAGGGGTATGAGTTTTCTCAGCATAAACCAGCTACAGCAGCAACATGGCTGACTGAGCGAACAAAAAGACACATAAGGCCAATTCACACCGCACAGACAAACGCCAAAAGACTCCAACAGACTAGTTGGCCCACGTTGGCTATTGTCTTTAGAATCTTATGAAAAATAAGAGTCATGTTCACACTGCACCAACAGACACTGACCAACTGTCACTGACTGGGAAAAAAAAATGGATGATCCTATATTCACAATCCAAATTTTACTCTTATTAATGCATTAATTATTAATTATTAAGTCATTATTCACATGAAAAGACGGTGAAATAAACAAAAGAGGCTGTTGGTGAAGCTGTGTAATTTAAATAATAACAAATTCTAACCAACTCCAACATCTGATAGGGGTACCACACTGATCCAACAGACTAGTCTGTTGGCATTTGTCTGTGCGGTGTGAATTGGCCTATAAATGTAAGCATTATTGACATTAATAAAGATTTTAATGAAAAAGTAGTCATTTGTTTTATGTTATATTCAATCATGTGTTCAAATTATAATTTTTTATTCAAAGAAATATATATGGTTTGCTAACGTTAAACCATTAAAGGGCTCACCCAGAAATGTTAATTCTGTCATTAATTACTTTTATGACGTTACGAGAATACTTTTTTTGCGCAAAGAAAACAAAAATAACATCATATACTCAACCATTCTTCTCCCCTGACTTACGTCTTCCGCCATTTTAGAGAATATTCTGTGTAAGTGTACACTTTCTTCTAGGTGTAAACAGGCACAGATTACACACATGCGTGTGATTTCACCTGGATGTATCCTCTTGTTAGAAAATGTAATGTAGCATTTCAGTATTTAAACTGTTACTGATAAAAGTTGTGGGGCAGCGCTGACAAGTTTCTTTGTATGTAAATGTGAGAGCGGAGAGGTAGGGTAAGGTGTATAAAATAGAATTGGGACTTTGCCTTAATGACTACCCTTGTCCAACATGATAAATTACATTGGCAACCTATTAAAACATGTCAATCATGCTAATCAAACAACATGCTAATTGTGTTAGAAGCATACTAGCAATATGTTAATCATGTTAGAAGCATGTAAATCTTGCTTAAAACATGCTAGTAACATGGTAATTATTCTAACAACATTCTAATCATGTTAAAAACATGTTATTTTTTTATGCTAGAAACATACTATCAGCATGTTCACAACATTTTAATCGTGCTAGCAACATGTGAAATCATTAACAATGTATTAAATTGTGCTGCAACATGCTATCAACAGGATAAAAGTCAAAAGCTTTTTCCCCCAACAGAAATTATGCCTTTTAAATTCAAATTTTGAAATTCTGATAATATTTTGGTACAAAATTCGAATGAAGTTTTTCAGACAATTTGACAGCCTAAGTCTAATCTCTCTAAGCTTTCAACTTTCAGGCTAGGATTTCTCTAGCCAACTTCAAAGTTAGTTTACAAACTTTATTCATCTAGTTTTCACTACAGCACATCTAATTTTATCATTCCTGAGCATTTGGCTAGTTGCACTACTGTCTACCGTTCACTTTAGTTTATTGGACAACCTCAAGCAATTAAATTGCTGTCGGTGTGCACTAGGGCAGGCAGAATAGCGATAACAGTATTGTCGCAGTCGCGATAAATTTTGTTGCTGTTTTTTTGTTTTATTTTGTTTCTTTTTTACGATACATGGCCACCAGCATTAAGGTGCAATACTGCCACCTTCTGCGTTGGTGTTTCAAACAAATGCTTAGTTTAAGTTTAACATTTACATTTTATGCGTTTGGTACATGCTTTTATCCAAAGCTACTTAAAGCGGGCACAAACTGTACGATTTTCAAAGTTGTTGTACTCACACAAGGGAGGTCAGTGACAGGGGGTCACACATTACACAACTTCTCAATAGGAAGAATCACCAACAACTGCCTCTGGTCTACATACTACATTTCACATGCAAGACTTGATACAGGAAA
The DNA here is from genome assembly GCA_032359235.1 of Enteromius mattozi. Lineage (NCBI taxonomy): Eukaryota > Metazoa > Chordata > Actinopteri > Cypriniformes > Cyprinidae > Enteromius > Enteromius mattozi. Next base: position 9,831,284 of record JAUMHE010000085.1, on the reverse strand, counting down.
TAATGCAAGATCAAGATAGGCGTTCAGTGACAGTAGCCTACAAAAACCGCTTCTCTCAGATCACATCTTTGATAACATGCATTAATCGATTATCACTCAATTGGAAACCAGCACAGATTTGCCTCCGTTTCTGACATTTGTTAGCAAATGCCCCTGAGAGTTGAACCTATGACCTTGGTGTTGCTACCTCCATGCTTTGCCGTTTAAACTACAGAAAAGCAATTACTGGCAATAAATTTGCAACATTATCGACACAATATCAATAGTTATTTATCAACAGTACTCATATATTGCAACAGTCTTATCCATACTTGATCACTTTTTTTTTTCCCTTACCATGCAGGTAAGAGGGATATTTAGTGCAACTCTGTTGACATGCTCGAAAATGATTGCAATACCTAATGGACAAGAGAGGGAGTGAATTGCTGGCTCACAAAGAGGCAAGGCCGAATCGATCACAACTGAAAGTAAATAAGCCATTGAAAGCGAGACGGCACCAAGTGCTACATGGAGAAAATACAACCACTGTGCTGTAGTTTGGTGTTGATGACATAAACAAGTGCTCTATTGCACTTATTAATCACCACCTCTGGTTAATGCGCTAATAGCATCTCCAACCAGACACATACATTGTACAGTACACAACTCCAGCTACAGTATGTGTTTGAATCTGCATTGGATCTGTTTGTATTTGGAAACGGATGTGCGCTGGAACGCTAATTCAAAGACTTCATGAGGCATAGCTTCAGACTTTTGACAAATTCATGCCATCAAATTAGGTTGCAACAACTCGGTGGGAATTTTTAAATTTACAGTGGCTATAAAACCGTTGACTGTCGTAGCACATTTAATGTCAGTTACATTTGCCTGTGGGTTCACCATGCATTTGACAGGAAGGAAGTAAGAGCATTTTTCGACACAACTTCAATACTTTTCAGGATCACGGGCAGTGTCTACGAGGGCTTTATGTTCTATTACGATGCATCTTGTATTTCTAAAAAATGTTGATGTAGTAGTGTCTACATCTGCTTATGTCCGTAGAGTTATGTGTCCTTCAAGAGTGATTTGTGAGATGTCTTTACCTGACTTATGTGCAAACAAATCTAACTTTTTTTTTTTCCTCATTTATGCTTTGTAAAACATATTAACATTTTCTACTGAAAATATATTGGAGATAATCTGATTATACCTAAAAGCACATTCAAAAGTTTGTGTTTGGAAAGATGTTTACATGCTTTTGAAAGAAATATGTTTAGCGAGTTTGCATTTATTTGATCAAAATGACAGTAAAAACTAATAGTGTGAAATATTATAAAAATGTAAATAAATGAATACATTTTAAAATGTAATTTGTTCTTTGGTAACACTTTATTTTATGGTTACACCTATTAGGTGCTTATTAGCATGTGTATTGCTAGAATATTAATCTATTAATGCCTTATTCTACATGACCTGCATTCCTAATCCTACCCAACACCTAAGCTTAACAGCTACCTTATTAACTATTAATAAGCAGCAAATTGGTAATTTATTGAGGGAAAAGTCATAGTTAAGAGTTAACAAGTGTTACCTATTCTAAAAATGTAACCTATTCTGTGATGCAAAGTTGAATTTCCAGCATCATTACTCCAGTCTTCAGTGTCACATGATCCTTCAGAAATCATGCTAATATGCTAACATTTATAATGATCAATGTTAAAAACAATTGTGCTGCTTAATATTTTTGTGGGAACCATGTACATGTATTTTTGTGTTGTTGCACAGTTACCCAACGGTTTCTTCTATTTCCAACTCAAGACAAAGTCTCTGCCAAAAAGGCTTTCTGAATGGCCATCCTGGATGTCAAATTATGAGTCATAACTATGATTATGGCTAAGAAAAGCAGTTAATAGTCCTGATTTTTTTAAGCAGCCTCTTTTCATGCTCCCTGTGGGTAAATTTGATTAGAAATAACCCCCTCCAAACAACATCAAAGACTATGACCAATGTTTTCTTTTTCTCAAGCAGAATTATTTTTTCTGAAGAAAAAAATATTGCTATTTTGAGTAAAGATGTTTTTCCACTAAAATATTATCGATGCATTTGTTCTGTAGTTCCTGCTGATTTTACACCAGCTTTGGAAGCGCATTAAAGGATGGGAAAATAATTGTGTTTTTCCACTCGTTATTCATTACCAAAACATTAATAACACACGCCAAAAACAACATTTATGAATACAAACAAGTAAAATGAGGATATTTGTGCTCATGGAAAGCCATTTTGATGTACTTTAGAAGTGAACTGCAGTTAAAGAATGACATAATTTAGCAGAAAATGGCATTTTTATATTGACACATGCTCAACAGAATTGCGTTGCACGCTTAGTGCTGCCAGAAGAGGTGCTACAGTGAGCATTATAATAAACTCTGTTTTCCTATGGTTATTGATTTATGCTAAAGAAAATGAGATGCCACAGATAGACCTTCAGTTAACTTTTTTTTTTTTTCTGTTTTCAGCTGAACAAGCAGCAGTTGCAGGTGGTGAAGGAGCGTTTCCAGGCCTTCTTGAAAGGAGAGACGCAGATTGTCGCAGATGAGGCTTTCTGCAATGCTGTGCGCAGTTACTATGAGGCAAGACTGATTTTTATATCTATTTCAAACGGTCTTTGGCTGTTAGGATGTGACCAAAATGTTAACAGCTGAAGTTTTCATGAGGATCGAACTTCTCGACCATTAGAAACTTGTTTTACATAAACTGTAAAAACATCTTCGAAGTTGTAAATAAATCAAAGATTATTGACATGTTTTACAAAAAAAAGTTCTCACTTGAGGAACTTTTTGGAAGTAGTAGGCATTCCAGGTACTTTTCGCCAACTATTGAGTACTATGAATTCTGACAGACTAGTATTTCACATACTATTTGTGCCTACTACTGCATAGGAGTAGGCATATTCAGACATTTATCAGCTGGACTGCTTATATGTGTGCAAAAAGTGTGGGAAATAAACAGTTACCAGGTGCATCTGTATTTACAGCATAGCTGCCTGGCTGTCCTCTTTGCACTTGAATTTTCAACCCAACCCAGATATATATCTTTGCTGAATCTCTTGCTCAAAACCGGTGAAGTAAATGCAATTTTTAAGTGCCTTTTTTCAAGTTTTCTGGATTTCATTCGAAAGAAAGTGTGACTAAAGGCTGGAATACACTACATCAATGTTTTTTTATAATTATTTTAAAACATTAGGTATTATACAGATACCTGTACAGAGAAAAACTGGCATCATACACCAAATGACTGAGAATCACACACTAACAATTCAATGCAAGTTTATTTGTAAAGCACTTTTCACAATACAAATCATTGCAAAGTAGCTTTAAAGAAAGATTTTTCTACACTTAATCATGATTCATCAAAAACTTTCATACTAAAATTTATTCTAAATGTACAAAACAATTCAAGAACACAACGCAACAATCATGTATGCCTGGGGCATTATAAGCATGTATAAAGAACCCTAAATTCATAATACAGATAGATAGATATAGAGGTCCAAACAACAATCACCTAATCTATCCTTATAAAAAGGTGATTATTGTGTCTCACCTTGTGTTTGGAGGCATGTTACACTTGGTACTGCTTGAAGACATTGCGGCACGAGCTCAGTGAGAGAGTGTGTCTTTAGAGAGAGCATAGATATGTTTGCTAAGAGTGACGAATGGCTGTTCAGTGAATACACTTTTTAAACAGCACATTTTTCTATCTTCCACCTCCAACAGCAAAACCTTACTTTTCCATATCGTTAAAGGTCTTTTTCTTTGTCTTTTGTTTGGGTGCCATAATTGTATTTCTCTGAATGAGCTCGGCTTCACGGAAAGCCTTTTATATGGAGCTGGTTTGGCCGTGTTTTATGCAAAGGACTAACTTCGTGCACGCGGGCGCTCATTTAGAAGAAATTCACTAACAAAAGAATGAGTTTAAGATCAAGCTCATGTGCGTATGCACGTTTTGTGAATTAGGCGGAAAGTTTTCGTGAGAAGTTCAAACGTGCGTATAAATGCGAAAAACTTACACGATTATTAGTGAATTGTCTGTTATAAGTGGTTCAACGGTAACGTTAAGAAGTGACGTAAATACTTTTTTGAATGGAAAGAAAACAAAAATAACGACTTTATTCAACAAATTCAGCATGTAGCGTCATTTTGGAGAGTATCGCTGCACGTAGCATACGCTCTTCTGTGTCAGCTGCGATACAAGGATACGATTTGCATAAAAGCAGCGCGTCTGTGTGTCCCTTTAAGCAAAATTTGGTAGTTTTATGTTGTTCCAGGGTTAGCATCAACACTACCAGACTCTCAAAGCATTCTGAACGTAACAAACTCATGCAAAAACATGTCTTGCTGTTAAATGCATGACAAATAAAAAAACTAAGCTAAAAATACCAAACATGATCAACTTTAGGCTGAATGGAACCAAAATCTAAAGCCCAAGTCTGTGCCCATCGTGCACAATGTAAGATCTGTCAATTCCAACTGCGTTTTAGTGGTGAGATTATAAATGGTGCTTGAAGGAAAGTTTAAACAAAGTTAAATTCTTTAGTTCTCTTTTCTCTTAGCTGTTGAACCGACCTACAGAATCCCAGAAGAAAAAAACACCCACAGGAGAAATGCCTGGAGCCTTGTGCTTTGGTCAGCTGATAAATTATTGAAAATTGATTAGATGAATTGTACGTGGAGTGCTGCTCGAGTGAGCTTTTCTTCAATTGCTTTACCTACCTCCACACTCTTTTTTTTTTTTTTTTTTTTTCCTTTTGTTTTTTCTTTCAGACAGTCACTTTTTATCTTTATTCATGTCTTTCATGTTTCGTTTAATGGTAGGATGAGGCATGCAACGTTTCCAGAGAATAACAAACAGGCACAACAGATGGTCAGCTGAATCAGACCGCGTCAATGTACAGTATATTCATCAAACAAGCCTTTGGATTCAGTGCTTTTACCTTTCATATCTTACATTGTTAGTCACCCTCTGTCTTGCTTTCGTCACTCTCTCTTATTTTCTTTTTTCTTTTAGAACAGGACATGCCTATCATGTCCTAATAGGATCATCATATCATATCAGTTGACTCTCTGCTCTATTAATTGCACTGGATTGGAAGCAGCTCTTTGAAGTTTGGTCTGATAGTCGCTCATGTGGAGGACTCTGGGTTGGCTGATCAAAGTTCCCTATTGTCATTCACTGGCCATCGTGCTCATATCAAAGCATCTCTTCGGGGTTCTGTGGGGCATTTTTGTAGCATACGCCAAAGTGTGCCACCAGGGACTTGTGGACACTGTAGGAGTTTAATTGTGGTTATATAGTGAACATTGTTTGATAAAGGGGAGCAAGAAATGACTTGCACTAGTAGTTATCTGCTTATCATTAGATTTATTGCATTCTAGTTTTGTCACATTGCATCACTTTAAGTGCAGAGAGGAAAAATGAGTAATCATGCAACCTGTATGGATTGCATAAGTGTCTGCTCATGTATTTTTTCCCACAGGGATTTAAAAAAAAATTATAATCTATTAATTAGTGCTGTCAAACAGTTAATCATGATTAATCACATCCAAAATAAGTCTTTGTTTACATATATATATATATATATATATATATATATATATATATATAGTGTGTGTGTACTGTGTATATTTATTATGTATATATGAATACACACATGCATGTATGTATTTCAGAATATATTTAATAAATAGAAGTTATTAGTTATTTTCTATAAAGCTATTTTATATATTAAATATATTTATTTCTAATGTAAATTATATGAATATAAATAAAGACCTGTAAATAGATATTATCAAAATATATACTTTATGTGTGTGTTTTTAGATAATAAATATGCACAGAACACACGCATATATTATGCAAACAAAAACTTTTATTTTGGATGCGATTAATCTTTGACAGCACTACTATTAATCAAAGCGACCAGCTACGATGTGAGTCATCAATCATAAAATCAAACAAATATTTGAAACCAAAAAAGGGTTTTAAAATTGGACAAAAGAAAAAAGGTACAAGACTGTTTACTTGATGTTTTTAATGAGGGACAGAACTGCAATCACAGGAAGTTACAGATCAGCGATTGGCTCTTTCGTTTAAGATAAGCGTGACCGTTCTGCCATGTTTTGCATGTTGCGGTTTCTGTCATTCAGAAATATATGAGTGAACCGTCTTTGTATTTCTATAGTCTGATGAAAATTCACTCTTTGCCAGCAGGTGGTGCTTATGAACAGCAATAATATAATGTTTCCAGGGTTACCGCTGTAAACAAAGCAGAGCTGCCTTACGAACTTTACATTAACATGCATCGTTCAAGATGAAATTAAAATACCATGTAAACTTTTCTAAAAACCGTCAGTTCCCCTCAGAGATACATTCAGATAAACTCTTACTCCATTGTCTGGCATCTCGGCCGATTTGAATCGTCACAGATTTGAATCGATTGCTTGCGGTTCATCGTTACATCCTTAAATGCAAACGATATAATCAAAATAAGCTAAATATTTACAAATATTTAAGGAGCTTAAAAGCGTAGTGAGATTCTGTTACATTTTCAATAAACTTAAGTGTTCTTTTAATGCAAAAAAGAACAAATAATGTAGGCTGATTGCTTCAACAAAAGCATATACCATCGATTAACATCCTCTTACCTCACAGCAGTCTGTCTTTTAAAAGGTTAATAAGTTATTCTTAAAAATCAATTGCCTATTGAGAATATTTTTTCCCGCAACTTGACTGTTAAAGTCTATTGTATGAGGAACTCATTACCTTAAACGACCTGAAAGCTTTTTTATACTTTCAAGTGGTACATTTTCAGATACAAAAACATTAGAAACAAATGGGAATCTAAATTGTTTGGGCTTTTTACTACACAGAGCTCCAAAGCCACACTTTGCACCATATGTCATTTGATTAATTTTCTTGTTCCTTATTTACAATTTCAACATCCAGGATGTAGGCGGCTACATAAATTAAAGATTCATTTTGAATTAATTAACATTTTGCCAGTGGTTGTTGCATACATTTCACACCTAGATAGATTTTTTTTTTATCCTTCTGAAACACTGTCATGAAGAATAACTTTAACAGTGCTTTAGCGTTTGCAGTATGAAGTAAAAATAGACCATCTAAACATCTTTTTCCACTTCTCACCATCGTCAAACACAGTTTCGCTTTTTCCAGTTTCTTTCTCTTGAAGTTTTGAAAATGTTCGTCCTTTCTGTTCAATCTTTGAGGTCCAGCTCAGCTTCATTAGGCTTCAGAGATCATTTCAGATTGCTTAAATGCTATTCTTACTGACAGGATAAAAATGTCTTCCTCCTGTAATGTTAGAAATATTTTAAAGGTGACTGTAAGGGAAAGGGTATAATTTTACCTGTCCAATTTTCTGTTGTTTGTCCATCATCTTGCCCGGAATTTTTCTCTGTGGTATTTTTTTGACTGCTTTTATTATATTTAATAATAGGCTATGTAAATAATAGGGTTCAAGAGGCCAAGCTAATTTCAGACATTGCACTGTGAAAAAGTGATATGTAGTGTTAACTAGTGCTGTCAATCTATTTAAAAAAGTAACTAATTAATCACATTTTTTTTCTGATATTAATCGTGATTAATTCCAACTAACAGTTACGTTTTTAAATATACTTTTTATATTGCAATAATTTCACATTCAAACATTTGATTAATGTACAAATAACGTAATGACAGTACATTTTTTAATATTTGTATAATAGCATCTTTTTTTTGTGACTGAAGGCCAGCATTACTCTGATGTCTCTGGAATATTTTTTTCCCCTCGTAGCTATATATTCATTGAATAGCCATTCAACATTACAAAGCTATCTCATAAAACCATTAAACCAAACAATCTTCACATAAAACCATTA
>JAUMHE010000085.1:9786169-9809420 GCA_032359235.1 Enteromius mattozi | reverse complement strand
ATTATAAGGTAGCTTAAAACTCATTACAAATAACTACAAATAACTAATGTTAGGGAAATCTGTTAATGTTTTGTTGCACGTTTCTGGAAAAAAATAAAAAATATCGGCCGATATATCGGATTTTAAAACCAACAAATATTTGTATCGTATCGGCCTTCAAAATCCTTTATCGGTCGGGCTCTAGTTGCTACTGCTTCTAATGCCTTCATCTGTGGGCTAATGGTGGGGATTGTCCTGCGTTTAACCTTGTCACACTTGGTTATGTCGTGAGGCTCATGAATCGCTGTGGTGGTCTGTTAATCTCTCTGATGGTGTGAATCATGATAACTATGTGACCTGTGGCACCACAGCTGGGGTGAAGATGTAAAGATGGTGTTGTAAGTGAAAAATAAAATGCACCTGAATAAATCCTAATACTATTCATTTGTTTGCTTTACTGTACTTTTTTCTTTTGACTTTTAACTGGTGTAACCCCATCACTGCTTTTCATGAAGATCTTATTTATTCTTATTCGATGCACTGAATTTTAATAATTATCTATTGGCTCCGTAATAAATTTCTTTACTTTAAAGGCAGGTGTTGATTGAACACTGACTCTTAAACATTAAGGCTTAACTGTATAAACATACCACACTGTGCTAATGTAAATTGATTATTTGACAATTTATGCCATGTTAGAATTTTTGGATTATTGCTCTGTTAATTAAACATCTCAGTTCAGTTGTAGCTTTAGTCTGGAGAAGCTTAAAATTCTTAGAATGAAACATTAAGTTCTAAAAAAAAAGCTACACAGTAATACAGTGTTTGGATGTAGCTTTAACAGATGGACATCTTGTGACCAAGGGAGAGACATGGAAAGTGTCTGTATGATATGGATCTAAACACTGGACGTTCCGCACTACCTGCTAGCTCTCTCAGCCAAAATATTTAGTTTGACAGTCTGCTGCAAACCCCTCTGGTAAAATCCACCATTTCCTGCATAAATTGCGTTGAGGAAGTCACACAGTTTATTTACATCTTTACTCAGGTTACATCATGCGTTGTAGCCAATAGGCCACAAGCAAACAGTGGACATCCAGCTCCTGACCTTAGTGACACTACACATTATTTATCTTACAGATGTTGAACTGTGTTATTGAAGATGGTCACGTGCCTTGTGTTATCTTAATAGTAGTGAGCCGACAACAACAATGTTAAAACTGACGTTATTATATTTACTTGGCTTGGATTGAGCCGGTTAGTTCTGTATGTGTTTATCTACGTCATCAAGTGCCTTTTAGATATACTGAGGGGAATTCACTTAGGATGAGTTGCAGCCACTGATAGTGTTATTGCAGATGTTGCCTGTGATGTGTTCTCCCATGATTTACTTAAAGAATAATGCAAATTCTACATTATTCCATGTGTATATATATATGTATATGTATATGTGTGTATGTATACAGTATTACAAAGATGCAAAGCAAATACAACTTTTTTTCAACATTGATAGTAATTGGAAATGTGTTTTAATATTTAAGAATGATTTCTAAAGGATCATAATTATATTAAAGCTGCAGTCCGTAACTTTTTTTTGTTATAAATGTACAAAAGATTATACAATAAGAGTACACCATGAATCCACAATCTTCCACAAGACGCACACAGCTTCAATAAAATAAATAACATAATATTTTAAAATGAAAAGCAGTTATTTTCAGTCTATAATAATAGATGACAATATTACTGTTTTTACTGTAGTTTCAAAGGAATGCATATGAATTGTCTTTCAAAAATCTTCAAATATATTGCCAACCTCTATCTTTTGAGTAGCAGAGTATATTCTTGGAAAATAATTCTTGTGAGGAAAACAAATTGTTATATAGCTACATTAATATTGAAAAACTAGACAAGAATAGAGATTACATTTGTTTGTGTGTGTGTGTGTGTGTATATATATATATATATATATATATATATATATATAATATACACATACATTTTGTTTTGTTACTTATGCTTTGTGTGGTGTCATGTGAACTTAATAGCCTGACCTGTCTTCTCAATTTTACCCTGTCAGGTCACCACACCGTATACATCGGTGTGCATGTGCCTAAGAGCTACCGGCGACGGAGACGTCATCGCCGACGCACCAGTCACAAGGACAGAAAGGAGAAAGTGACTGAGAATGCTTCGGACAGGTCGGATGCAGAGAACAATGAGGAGGCCAGCAACAGCATCCTCAAACCACTCAGTAAGCGCTTGCCAAAGACCCGTCAGTTCACGTTAATTCTGAAGGCTCCTTCATAGAGCCAGTCACAAATACACACACTCGCGCACACATGCACACACAGCTACAAGCCAAGGCTGCTGCTGACTCTACTTAGTCAGAACAGATATCCAGAGCTGCCTAGCCAGCGGATGAGTGTGTTTAGACAGACAGGGACTAAGGCCCCTGCGTGTAAGTAATAACCATCCAAATGGGCCACGATTGCCTGACGTGAGCCGCTGGAGGAGAGAAGTATGTGTGTCTCTGAGATTTCTAATGGTGAAGGAATATACGCCCAAGGGAGGATCACTTAGGAGGCGTTTCTGTTGATTTGGATGCCAGGACTTTGAATGCTCTCTAATGATGTGATAGCTGAAAGGGAGAATGAGGAGGAAGAGAGGAGGTGAAAGGGATCGCATAAGCGAGGGAGAGGCAGACATGGAGAAAGAACATGATGATTCCAAGGTCATGTGAGGATAATGTTGCCCTAAAATTGTACAATGGTCATGTAGACTTAAGACTTAAGTCTAAAAACCAAAAATTGTGGGTTTAAATGAATTATTTACCAAACAAAGGAAATCATCTTTTACTCAACATCATGACATTGCTGTTATTTGACTCAAGCAATTTGACTCTTCACACCAAACAGATTCAATCAAATATCACATAATGCCGCTGCCTCCGTTATATCTTTGTACCGTTTAGATTTTTTGTCATAAGGCACTGATGCAGAGTACCTCTCCATGGTGGTCTGCTGCTTGTGCGGTGTTGCAGCTACAGATGTTGTTGGTTGAATACGGCTGTGCTCTAAAGGGTGAGCGCGGCTAAGGTGGTACATCAAGTTCGTGGTATTACCAGTCTTGGCGGGGACGACGGTCTTGCATAATTTGCAGACGACATTGGTCTGACTACGTTCAGACTTATAATATCCAAAAAACTGCCATACTGGCGAGCTGACTTTTCCTCTTTTATTTACAATTTCCTTGCTCGCTGCGGCACTCATTTTCTGCTTATGAAGAGGAATCCAGCAGACCAGCGCGAGACCACGATATGGCGCAACCAAACGTGATACTGTTACATGATTGGCTGTTAGCGTATCACTCCCTACATTGCTAGGTTACCAGAGAGCGAGTGCCTTTGTTAATGCAACCAAACTAGCTTCACAACCTCTGTTTTCTTCCGATGAAGAATAAAAAATATAGAACGTTTTATCGAACACATTTTTTATTGATATCGATCACGTGTCTATCGCGATACATATCGTTATGGTTTTATCGCCCAGCCCTATTTCTGATCATTGTTTTTTAAATCTTTTAAACGTCACTTTATAACTCACTATGTGAAATGTATTTATTAATTTTATCTCACCATCAACTCTTGTATTTTTTACTCTGAAGTGGAAAAAGGGTGAAACCCCACATTAGAGTCTGTTAAGGGCTCCCCCTGGTGGTTAGGAGTTGTTGTTTTTTTTTTTTTTTAAATAGATGCAAGTCCAGGTGCCAGTGAACTTTTTTTATTAATAGATCACACCTTTTATATAGATTTTTTTTTTCTTTTCTCTTTTTCAAAATGTTCCTACAAGTCAAAAAAGTGTACATATGAATGTCACTGTAGGTTAACAGCATGTTCAGTTATGTTAATTAACAGCGTTTTCTATCTATACAGTCATTTTCTTTTTTTACTTAGACATGTACACAATGTGCCAATCTGTTTAACTTCTTTTAAGGTCACTGCTCTGTTTTCATTCTATAGTACGCTGACTTACTAATCTGCTGGGAACATCTCACACTTGCTTTTTATCTTCAAACCTTCAGCATGAAATCGCACTTATCTCATCAGCTCCCCATTAGCGTAGTGACTTGTTTTGACACTGCAGACACATTGAAAATATGCCAGCTGCGCAGCTCTGAAGTGCAAATGCGGCTCTGTCACACTACTGAACCCAGAATGACACTCTTTATGTGCGAGCCGCAAAAATGTAAAACGGTGATCGTTGGCTGCAGTGTTTTGTGTAAAGTTAAATGAATCCGGGTCCCTTTGAGTCCATTATGTATCTTCACTAATGATGCATCTGACCTGAACTGACTAGCATGTCAAAGCTGTAATATTTATTAAGTGGACAGTGAGCTCAGAAATGTAATAATTGGAATTGCAGTCATCTAGAATCGCGTTTGTGGAGGTTTTCTGCTTGTGTTGATTAGGAATGTGTCTCATTGTGCTCCGTACTTTTCTATAGATGCGGTCACATTAGAGAAATTTCAGCGACAGGTTCGTTGTCTGTTTTCAATGATTTAGTAATGAATGAATAGCTTCATACTCTTAAACCAAGCAGCTTTCTGTTGGTCAAGCAGTAAATTAGCAAATTCCTGATTGCATTGATTCCTGTTGAAATGACTAGATTTTGACTGCAAATATTCATAGAACTTTCTAAAAATCATGCACCTTTTGTGATGAATTTGGACACTAGCAAAAGCCTTGATCTAGCCTTGAAGTTTCATTAATCAAAATTTTTTACTTTTTCTCCACTATTGACAAGGTATCTCATCACTTGGGTTACAACGCTTCCCCGCCAACGATGAGTTTTTACAGCAATCATTGTTCTAGGTGTCGTATGGTAAGGCAAGCCCTAGCCCTGAATGATTAGCTACAATGATAATCACTTCACGTTCTTCACCGAGCAGTCATACAGAAACACATTAGAGCAATTAAATGCCGCTTCTATCCGTTTTTAAAATTTCAGTACCAAAGTCAGAACTTTTGACAACACTACACTCAATACATCTCCTTCATATTTATACATTTTGTGATTTTAGTATTTGATTAGGTTTCGTATTTGTTCTTTGAGTAGTTGTGAAGTTATTGTATATTTATAGAAGCAGTTACTATCAGTAGTTTTCATACTGTTTTAGTGCATTTTGCAGACTTGAACTTATTACTGCTTTGCCGAGGTAAATATAGGATTCTGTCTCAGAGAGCTCCCGAATCAATCTCCAAGCGTTCCAGTGTAGACGCGATATGACAAGGAGGAGGAATTCATCAAGCCTTAGATGAGCTTTCTCGCCCCCTGTGAAAGGCGGGTGGCCTTCAAGAGTGTTGTGTAGCATTAAATAGAAAGATGACTCAGATCACACTCATTTGCCTGGCCATTTAGCAATATATGCTAAACAGATGCAAAGAACATAAAGTCTGAAAGTAATAGCTCATCTATCTAATCTATCTAGCTTTTCATGACCATTTTAGCAAAAACTTTCCATCCAATGGATGGTGTTTTTGGGCTGGATTTTTTTTGTTAAAGTAACCGTATGATTTATTGTACACAAATGGATCAGATCAGGGAAAATTTCACTTCCTCCAAATTATGACCTCTGTAAAACATTTCTTAACTACAACCTAGCATGATATTGGCAACTTTGTGTTGTGCACTTTGAGGTTGCCAATTGTGGGTTTTTTCCCTCTTATTACATTTCTAAGACAGCTATTATTCCCATTTTTCTCCAGCAGACACTGGAAATTGAAATGTCACTTGTAATCTCATCAAGGTGAATCAGTGGCGTGTGATGATTTCAGTGTGTTTATTGTGCTGTCACCTGCTGGAGTCAGGTGGTTCTATCCGATAACGCTCACATTTGACCTCACAGTAGGATGTTAATTAGCAAAGAGGAACCTCTTCTTGCATGTGACCTTTTTTTGTTAGAGGGGTCTATCATGAAAAACGTACTGAAAAAAATTATGTAAAATTATTTTTAAAGTTTAAAACTAAATTATGAAATTGATTAAAATTAGTCATAATATATTTATGACACATTCTTATATGATCACTTCTTTGGTATAATGGGTGTTACAAGTGAAAGTTCCTACTATTGAAAATATGTTATTTTATTATACTGGAATTAAATTAGAATTACGTTTTAATCAGGCCAGTGATGTCATTTCCTGGAAATGTAGTTACAGAAAAGTCTTTTATTAGCTTTGTGCACATCACCTACAAATGAAAGCATAATGAAACCCATTTTCTTTAGGTGTTTATACTTGAGTTTTTCCTTGCAGAAGTACTCTTAGATGAAACTTTCCCCTGCAAATCTCCTGAGATTTATTATTATTAAATAATAAATAATATTAAGATTATTATTCCCAAATAATGTCAGGTTTTGTTGACATGAGCATGTTGCAAACAAATGGACAAAATTTAAAAAGTCGTTTTAATGTGAAGACGGTATTGCATCATTGATTTTTAATTAGATACGGAGAATTGATGTTTTGTTGCTTTGGCAGTAGTTTGCTTAATAAATAGTCCTCCCTACTTGTTTTAGGGGTTCAGACAGTCTCTGTGTGGTGAGAGGTCAGGTTTAGACCAGTAACATCAACAGACCTCCCAAAATATCCATCACTTATGAAGCTTCCCAAGGTGAGTTTGGACTCTAGACAATGTCAGTCAGAGTAAAGACTGAAGGTTCTTGTCTGTCAGTCTGTCAACTCTAGCTGATTTAGTGTTGTTTTGGACCAGTCGTTCATACATTAGACATGCTTTTCTCACTTTAAGGGCTTAGTAACTACTACTGTAGGTAATTCGTAACTAACTCTGTACTTAATTTGGTTGCTTAAGGCTGTTGGTTCTTAAGGCAGCACTTAATTTAGCTTGTAACCTTTCCATAAATACCTTCAATACCTTTAATGATTCAAAAGCAGCCTTGAAATTCAGATTTCCTCTCATAACTAATTGTGAAAATGGGTTTCCATTGAAGTATGATGATTGGCTAATCATGTAATAACGTAATTTGTATTTTTATATGTAAGTGACATTCAAAAATCCATTTTGAAATTAATAAGGAGCAAGAAAAACAAAACACAAAAACATAAGAAATGGCATTTATTTATTATGATTGATTTTGTCTGGTGTTTAGATCTGGTTTGTGTTGAAGATCTGTAAGTCACTTATTCACATTTTCTCTCTTTTAAAATATAAACAAGTGTAAATGTCAGCAGTATCATATGTCTAATGGATGGAAGTTTGTCAGGTGAAACATGAGCTTATTGATGCGTTTCAGTCAATTTTGCTGTTTTATGCCGATCGTTAATCCAAGCCTGAGTCTTCCATAAATATTTATTTGTATGTATGAGTTATGTTTCAACTAAGTTTAATTGTGCAAATTATAACTTAGCTCAATTTAAAGGGTTAGTTCACCTAAAAATAAAAATGTGATGTTTATCTGCTTACCCCCAGGGCATCCAAGATGTAGGTGACTTTGTTTCTTCAGTAGAACACAAACAAAGATTTTTAACTCAAACCGTTGCAGTTAATGCAAGTCAGTGGCAACCAAACTCTGAGAGTCCAAAAAAAAAAACATACACAGAAGAAACCAAATTAAACCCTACGGCTCGTGAGGTTTTAAGAGATGAAATGATTGGTCTGTGCAAAAAACTGAACAGTATTTATGTCATTTTTTTACACCACGACCGTGCTGAACTCATTCACAACATCCGGCATGTGACGCGTCACCATCTGGCACTATATATAGATGTCTCATTAGTGACTGTTTATATAGGCCACGATACATAAGGATCTATGGCTATATCTAAGTGTAAATATCTGTGCATGAGCAAGTTGATGCATCATGTGCTGGATGCTGTGAATGCGCTGAGGATAGTCAGAGATTGTGGTGTATAAGAGGTAAAAAATTATGTAAATAATGTTCAGTTTTTTGCATAGACTGATTGTTTCGTGTCTTAACACCTCAGTGTATCGCCACGAGCCGTAGGGTTTAATTTGGTTTTGTCTATGTATGTTTTTTTGACTCCCAGAGCTTCGGAACATGTGGTACCCATTGACTTCCATTATATGATTGACTGCAACGGTTAGAGTTAAAAATCTTTGTTGTGTTCTACTGAAGAAACAAAGTCACCTACATTTTGGATGCCCTGAGGGTAAGCAGCTAAACATCAAATTTTCATTTTTGGGGGAACTATCCCTTTAAGATCCCATTGACTGCTAAGTAAATAACAATGTTAAGGTCCAGACAAGTATGAAGACATCATCAGAATAGTCTGCCATCAGTGGTTCAACCGTAACATTATGAAGCTACAAGAATGCTTTTCGTACAGAAAGAAAACAAAAATAACAACTTTATTAAACAATTTGGCACCATAGTGCCATTTTGAAGAGTTTGGAATGACATGAGGGTGATTAATGATGATATTTTCATTTTGGGGCGGAGTAACCCTTTAAGAGATTGAGATTTGGCTGGTTAGCATTAGCGCCCCTGCTGGTTGATCCTGTAACTATGGCTGCTGAGAGCATCTTTCTCCATTGATGGCTTGTATTCTGACTAAAGCCCATTGAGAAGAATGTCAATCCTAGATTGCACACTTGGTATAACATCATGAGGCCGACGGACACCCAGCCTGGATTCATGCAGAGCCTCAGACACCATAGACTGTATAACCAGACAGTGATTCAGCAGTATGACTCAGTGTTTGTTGTAGACAGTCTAGACTAACTGTGAAAAGATTGTGCGATTTTATCTGTGTGCTGATTCATGATTAATTTTAATGCTTAATTTGATTTAAGAGATTCATTGGTTCCAGCTTTTGTTCTGCGGAAGCATGTACTTTCTTTATCAGTATCTATATCGATCTTATTAGCTCAACCAAGTGTACATACTGCACAGTTCGTCTGCATTGCAGGCCTCGTTTTATTGCTTATATTATAGAGGAAACATGCTTGGCTTGCCATATGACATTCAAAATACTGTCTGGGGGCTTTATTGCTTTGGAAAGCAGAAGAACTGAATTAGATGTGGGAGTCGACTCCTACAGTCAATTTGCTACAAGCAACTGTTGGCCCGCTTGAGAGAAAAAGTTAGTTTGATTACGCTGTTAGTGTGTTCACGCAGCCATAGGTATGCAATATGTCTGTGTTTTTGTAGTGATCTTATCTCACAAACTCACACATAGCATGCTATACAGATAAAGATGGCTCTCAGTCACACTCTGCCAGCTTTCCTGACAGACCTGACTTGCTTTCAGAGTCAATATTTGTTTTTATGGCTTTCTTGTGGAGTCAAGTCATGTTTTTAGAGTCAAGCTGTGCTTAAAGTTTTGTTTTTGGAGTCAGGTTTTTGAAGTATGGCAGGCCAAAAGTTGTTTTTTGAGTCTAGTTTGAGAGTCGAGTGTTGTTTTGCACTCAGGATTTGTTTTTAGACTTTCTTTCAGACTCAAGCTGTGTTTTTGTCTCTGTTAAGTCATGTTTTAAGTCTTGCTTTTGGTGTTATTTGTTGTTTTTTTTGAAGTCAAGTCATGTTTTAAGTCTTGTTTTTAGATTAATTTCTTTCTTTTTTTAAGTCAAGTATTGTTTTTGTATTCATTACTTCTTTAAGTCAAGTCACATTTTAAGTCTTGTCTATCTATCTGTCATATGCAAACAAACAAAACATGTTTTGTCTGTTTAATTTCAGCTTTCTTATTAGTGTTCAACAACACTAAAGTGGAAAAAAAAAAAAAAGCAAAGTTTTACCAAAGCAAACACTTAACATCCCACATACTAATTTGATCAAAGACAGGCAGGAAATATTCAGCAGACACTTGATCGTGGGTCTAGAGAAGTGGTGAATACAAAATGAAGTGTCCTATTGTGACGGCTGATTTGTTTTCTTCTTCTACAGGTGGGGCACACAAGGAGATTTCACCACCACACACCCCCTGCCCGCGGTCAAAGTCAAACTGTTCACCGAAAGCACTGGAGTCCTGGCTTTGGAGGACAAGGAGCTGGGCAGGGTGAGACCAGAGTCTGTCCTTCTGTCCGCCACTGAGCTTTACATCAAGCTGCCTCTGCGTTCGATATGCTCAATTATTGGCTGATGTTGCGGGAACAGATGTTCTGCACACAGTGTGTGAACCGTGATGTGCGTGCACATGTGTGAGAGGAAAGTGAGCTACAGGCGAGGAAATCTCTAGTCATTAGGGCTCACGCTCCCAGAGTAACAGATGGAGACTCCCCATTAGAGACTCGCACCAAACAGACTGCACCTCCTCCATCTATTTTCTCCTGCCGTCTCTCCCCGTTCATCAGTCTAACCCTTTTTTTCTCTCGTCTCCCATCATCCCTTTCACACCTATCTCTCCAGCTGCCTATCCAGGTGTATCGGTCCTAATAACATGCTTCTCTCTTACTTTGTCTCGTTCTGTCCAGGTGGTCCTTCACCCCACCACAAACGGGCCCAAAACGGCAGAGCTGCACAAGATGGTAGTGCCAAAGAACAGCCAAGATGTGGATCTGAAAATCAAACTGGTGGTTCGCATGGACAAACCCCCCAACATGAAGCACAGCGGGTACGTCTGTAATGATGCTCAGAGATCCTGACCTCCAGGATCTGAATGCATCCTCACACGTTATTACATAAGCCATGAGATGAAAGGAAAAAAACATTGAACAAATTATAAAACAAAATATATATATATATATATATATATATATATAATTTTGATAAAATTTTGAGGGAAAAAAAAACTAACCCCTTTCAGCTGCTGGAAGCAAATTGATATGACTGAGGACAAATTCATTGGACAAAATGTGCTTATAGTGCCACCTTGTGTTCATTTATTGGTCTTTTGAGTCTGCTCATGTCACATTACATTTCCTTGGACTTCCAGAAGCCTCTCAGGAAAGAGTATCTTGTCCCTGATGCCTTAAGATTATTCAGAAAATCCCCCAAACTCGCTCTATCGATTATATTATATTATATTTAATTAAATAAAAATAGTAAATAAAAATAAATATTTTTCATTTATTGCTTATTTGTATTTTTATCTATTGTTTTTGTATTTTTGTTTATTTAAAATATACAAATTAATATATATTTGTATAAATAAATAAAAAATAAAAAATAATAATAAATTGCATTAAATAACATTTTATTTAAATATAATAATTTAAATAATTATATTCAAAATAATTTGGTTAAAGTAAGAATTAAAAAATCTATTTAATTTATTAAATTAGCTGGTCTAGAATTCTGAGTTGTTTTTTGTGGTATTTTCTGATATTTAAAATTTTTCTAACAAAAATACAAATCGTGAAAACATTACAAAAATTCAAATAAATAACAACATTGAATACGAATTGACAATATTAGACGCAAGTAAACCAAAACTTTATCATAAAAGTGTGTTTTTATACTTTTTTTACTTTTGCTTTTCACAAATAAGTAAATATTCAACATTAATATTTAAACAAATGAATAATATATTTAAAAGGTAGCATTAGAAAGTAGCTTTCTGAAATTTGCTGGTTATTTCAGATTTGGTATTTTTAAAGCAACAAAACAACAGGAGAAAAATGACAGATCCTTCTGTCTGTCCTTATTTACTTATCCAGAATGAGCTCTGTCAGTAAATGCCATAGTTCTCAGAAGTGAGTAGCAGCAGTGAAGATGTTCGGGACCAGCTGCTGGGGTCCTTCCCTCAGCGGGACGAGGTCAGGGGTCAGATCAGTGCCATCAGCCTGCTAATTACACAGAGGCCCTGTGGGCTTCCTCTATAGAGCGGCTCTCTGAGAGGCCTGCTGTAATTGGCAGAAGCCTCTTCAACCTGCAATTACCTTTTTAACAGACCTCACAAGACATTACAGAGGACCACTTACACGCTCAGACACAAGCTCACTCAGACCGTTCTCACACAGATACTGTGCTGAGACATACTGATTATCAAATTTATATTAATTCTGACATTTTATATGGTCAGGCTTTATTATGAAGTCAAATGTTTGCTCTTAACAAACTGTTAACTATGACTTTTGCCTCAATAAACTCCTAATTTGATGGTTATTAATAAATAGTAATGTAGTTGTTAAGTTTTGTTATTGAGAATATAGTCTTGCAGAGTATGTGCTTTATAAGAACCAATAAACAGCCAATCTGTTAATAATAGGTATGGTAATAAGCAACTACTAAAAATTTGTACCTTAAAGTGTTACTGAATTTATTTACTAAAAAAAGTTGAATGTAGGTCCCATTATTTATCATTAGTTAACGCATTAACTAACATTTTGGTTACACTTTATTTTAAGGTGTCCTTGTTACAGTGTAATTATACATATAAGTAATATGCAATATTAATTAACTACATGTACTTACTGTAGGTGTTTTTGCATGTAATTATGCATAATTTATTGTTGTTATTATTACTGGACATTACATTGCATTTTGTCATTTAGCAGATGCTTGTATCTAAATTTTATATCTATATCTATATATATATATATATATATATATATATATAGATATAGATATAGATATAAAATTTAGATACAAGCATCTGTATCTTGTATCTTAATGTTAGTTAAAAAAAGACATTGTTCATATTAGCTCAAGCCCATTAAATAATATTTAAGAGATAAAATGTTAAAATTAACATTAACTAATATTATTAAATGCTTTACAAGTGTTTTCGTTATTTCTTGTTAACTAATGTAGTTAAATAAAATCAACAAATAAAACAAAAATGAAATGAAATGTTAACAAAATATAATAGTATTGTACAATTGTAGAATATATAATTTTTAAATTTATATAAATATGTATTATATATCATATTTATTACTTTTTTATAAATATTTACACATATTTTTACATATCTGTATTTATATAATTTATATTAGAAATAAATATATTCAATATATAAAAAACCTGTTTTGCTGAAATATATACATGCATGTGTGTGTATTTATTTATATATATATATATATATATATATATATAGACATAATTACTATACACAGCACACATATTATGCAAACAAAAACTTTTTTGGGTGTGATTAATCGTGATTATTAATCGGCACTAACATTAAAAGAATAAAAACAAAACTCCAAAACACACCCAATGTACACTTTTTATTCTTAATTTTAAAAAAGTAAACTTTAAATCCTTTTTTAGTAAAATAGTTACATTGCCATCTTTCTCTGACCAAAGTGACTTGAACACATTTGACGTCACAATTACGACTTTCCAACTCGTAAATACGAACTTCCCAGGAGGGCATGAACGCAGCATTTGACTCGTGCAGCATATCCTCTAAAGCAAAAACATTTGTGTGAAGAACAGGCTAAACTCATGATGCTTTTTGGTCTCTTTTTAGATTTACAAGACCATTTCAGTCTTAGGTTTTGTCCAATTACTCATATACCCACACGCATCCACAAAAACAAACACCTGATGACTGTCGTGCACGAAGAGAGAGAGAGAGAGATTTTCAGGTTGAGTGCACCCCATTAAAAGAAGCCATCTGTTTATCAGCAGAGCGACTGAAGAATTGGGAGCCATTCAGTTTTGTGAAGTGACCCCAGCGTGGCCCTGAGAGAGAGAGCTGCCAGCTCCTGTCTGATCAGTCTGTCTCTGTCTCACTTATGCTCACTGCCTCTTTCTTTCTCTCCCATGCTCCTTTTTTACTTCTTTTTTTATCCCTTTAAAACCATCTTTGCCCTCTTTCGTTTGAGGGCCAGGGCACACATTAAAGCCCTTTTTACACGTTTGCATTTTTCTCTTATAAAATCTCTTTTAACCTTACCCTTCGGTTACGGCCACACATCGCATTTAAGACTCACTGATTCATTGCGTGCAGTATTTTATACTCCTATGCTAAAAGCGGTGAAGACTGAAATATATAGCAGTAGTATTTAGTGATATTTTAAAAAATTTTATATTTTCAGTTTTTATTTATTCATTCATTGTTTGTCATTTTTTTTTATCCATTTTTTTTTACATTTAATTCAGTTATAGTTTTTGTAATGTTAGTACTTAAATTTAATTGTTTTATTATTGTCAAGGCACCATTTCTAACTTTCCTGCAGGTTTTCCTAATTTTATTGACTATTTACATTTTATATATGTATATTTATATCATTTAAATTATATAAATATTTAAAATATAAACACAACTTATTTTTCTTAAATATATACCTGCATATGTCTGTGTTTATATACACACATAGCCTATATAGTATGTAAACAAAAACTTCTATTTTGGATGCCATTAATCGTTTGACAGCATTAATTTCAGTTTTATTTAAATTACTGAAGAAGTTTAAAAATATATATAGATTTAGGTAACAAAAACAACTAGTTTAAGAGCAAAGAAACAATGTACTGATAATTACAAGAATCATTCTTAAAATAATTTTAGCATATATTAAGGCACTAAACTTGTCGGTGCCAATTGATTTAATAATGCCATTATTTTAAAACCACAGAGAAGTCATTTCTGCGTTGGTTTCTCACACATGGCCCAATGAAAATAAAAATCTACGTGCTGTAATACTGCCGTTGAACCACATGGGGGCACTGCATCCGTTGTAATAACCTCTAACAGCTCATGCCACTTTTACTCATAGCGATCTCTTAATATTTCATTTGACTTTTTACAGTCATATTGACATAAATTGTGAGGTTAACATTTGTATCGCGTTTAAAAGCTCAATGCAGTATCATAACTTGCTATTTATTCGACTGATAAACCTATTGACTTTCTTGGATGTTGACGAACGCGGAGAAGAACAGGTTATTTGTAAATGAAGTCTATTTGCAAACAGGTTGAGTGCTTTTACCAAGTAGGTTAGAAAAATAGCAAAATAGGAT
Source organism: Enteromius mattozi (assembly GCA_032359235.1). Classification (NCBI taxonomy): domain Eukaryota; kingdom Metazoa; phylum Chordata; class Actinopteri; order Cypriniformes; family Cyprinidae; genus Enteromius; species Enteromius mattozi. Next base: position 9,794,546 of record JAUMHE010000085.1, on the reverse strand, counting down.
GAATCCTTAGTTTTCAGTTTTATTCCTCCAGTGTTGTAAATTGGGTTATTATGATTTGTACTAATTTTCTCTTCTCTTGACTGGTTTCCACCTAAACTCCTTGCACTACTTATCTTATTATTATTATTGCTACTACTGTTTTGTATCTTCAGAAGATTGTTATTATGATTAGTACTACTATTATTATTGTTCAGATTGAGCCGAAGTTGGCTGGAAAGTGCCTGCGGGGCACCCGTTCACCCGGAGGTCGTCTCGCCCGCCGTTATCCGACCATTGTTGCCGTCTAAATGGGATCATGTGTATCAGAAAGGTGTCAGAGAGTGAGCTGAAAATCACTTTCACAAGTGGATGATTACCTCTGCCACATGTTAACCCAGATTGGCCCGCTTCCATGCACTCATTGCTCCCTCAACCTTGACTGGAGCTTTTTTTCCCCCCACAGGCGCTGTGTGTCCATTTATGAAGAATTGATTTCACCTCACCCATATTTCTGCACACATCCTTTCTTTTTGTTACATTTCTAAGAATGCGTACTTAATCAATAGCTGAAGATGTTTTTTTTTTTCTTCTGTGAATTCAGGCATTTGGGGAATTAATGAATGACTGCAGCTGAACTCCATAAACTTTCTATATGGGTTGTGCACCTTGACTGAATGAATATGATGTTATATTTTTTACATGATGATTTTTTTAAAATCATGTTCGTAAATGAAAATATAATAGAAGGGAGGTTTCTGCTGTTGATGTGATTTAAACCATGACACTCATCATAATTAATTTTTTTCTCTGTACTGTAGGTATCTTTATGCCTTAGGCCAGAGAGTCTGGAAGAGATGGAAGAGGAGATATTTTGTGCTTGTTCAGGTGGACAGATTTTCTATTTATAGCTTTATATATAAATGTAATTAATTTGCTTTAAAAAAAAAAAAAAAACTTTTCAAATTATTTTGTCCAAATGTAAGGTTTTTGTTTTTCCTTCAGCAAATTAATTTTTAAATGTCTCATGCATTTTATGTTTTCAAATGTGTTTTTTGTGTGTGTGTGTGTGTTGTTTATCATTGATTTAATCAAATATAATAATAAATTACTATCCTGCATAACTACCAGACTTCTGAGATAATTTTATGTAGGGAAGAAAAAATTATCAGGAAATTTGATGTGTAACACACACACACAAATAACAGCAAAAATATGGCTGACCTCTCAGAAAACATTGTGACATCATAATTATTTTTTATTGGTTTCATTTGAGTAAAATACCACAGTAAATCCTTGCTTAAAATATAAAAGTTCCATGTTTTTTATTTGGTGTTACATGTAATTGTGACATAAGTTGCACAGTTTAGATATAAATTATAATTCGTTAAAGCTCCATGCCGCATACAAATATGGAAATGTTTTAGTACAATTTAGGATGGGGAAAAAAAGATTGTGTTAGGATGATTTCCTGTGTGTTGTGTTGTTCAGGTGAGTCAGTACACGTTTGCCATGTGCAGTTACCGGGAGAAGAAGTCAGAGCCGCATGAGCTGATGCAGTTGGATGGGTATACGGTAGATTACTCCGATCCGCAGCCAGGTACACTCACGCTTCAACACTAATGCCTTATTTATTAATGCTCATGTGGGCGTCTCGATTTTACTTCAAAATTGGATGAATAATCATGGTTAAGATGAATTTCAGTGAACTATGTCTTGAAATTGAATTTCACATTTGCTGCATTTGAAAGAGACACACATCATGAGCTTAAATGAAGCGGGTACGATTAATTGTAGAAAACTAGAATATGTTTAATTACAGCTAATGAAATTAGGCGGAAATACCATGCACAGGTTTACAATATTCTGTATTAATAATAATAATAATTCTATAGTGTAGAATAAAATAAATGTTCAGTGTTATTTTGATACGTATTTATATACACAAATACATATTAAATGTAATATGAATACCTGTATTACAGTCCAAAGCAGCTTTACTTTGAGATTATTTTGGTAACACTTTAATACAGGGACCAATTCTAACTATTAACTAATTGTTTATTAGCATGCCTGTTTATAACATATTGGCTGTTTATTAGTATTTATAAAGCACGTATTTATCATGACCATATTCTACATCCCTAATCCTACCCAATACCTAAACTTAAGAGCAACCTTACTAACTATTAAGCAGCAAATTAGGAGTTTATTGAAGCATAAGTCACCGTTAAAGGTTTGTTAACAAGAATTAAACCTTAAAATAAAGTGTGACCATTGTAGATGCCTAAATAGACCAGCAGTTACACACATGGGTGTGTTTATTAGTAAAGTGTTCTTGTGTGAATTGACTGATATGAATTAATTTGGTAAAACAAATCTCTGCAGGTCTTCAGGGAGGCAGAGCTTTCTTCAGTGCGGTTCGAGAAGGGGATCTGGTGGTGTTCGCCAGCAATGACGATCAGGATCGTGCTCTTTGGGTCCAGGCCATGTACCGCGCCACAGGCCAGTCCTATAAACCAGTAGCCCCCGCCCAGAACCAGCAGAACTGCAGAGGAGGGAACGCCCAAAAAGATGCCCCTGTGTCCTTACTCAGTATGTTATATGTCATACCACTATGATCCCAGTATGTGTTTTTGCATTGTGTTTTAAATCCTCGAAAAGAAGGTGGGCTCTTTTTCTGCCACCTTCAGCCGTCCCCTCCTGAACGGGCTTTGAAATAGGAGGCTGTGGTGGCCAGCCATCGATCCATTGGGCCGCAGCACAGACACAGTCTAAACAAATGTCAGCAGGGGGCTTGAATAACCCAAACACTGCTGCTGAGTGAAAGGAGGAACACTTACACAACTGAAATGCTACAGTTTGCTCACTTTCAACAAACGGAGAGTGAGCCGAATGAGGTTTATGTCATTACCGCCTCTGAAGAAGCGTTCTGCGAGCTCCAGGGCATTCATTTGACATAAAAGCTAAGGAACATGGCACAAAACTAGCATTTCGATTTATAAATCTGCTCATATATATACATATACATGAAATCACTATAAAGCTTCCTTAGGTTGATTGTGAACGTGGCTTTTATGAGTTAATAATGTGCATGCTCTGGCACTCGACTTCACAAGCTCCGCCATTTGACTTTCATGAAACATTTTTCAAGGTCTCTTTCCTCTTGTCTTACAGGACCTCATACACATTCGAGGTTCAATGCAAAAGCCACCTCGAATGATGGCGAATTGTTCAACAAAGGAAAAGCGTGGAAAAGTCTCTGTGGGGTCGCGAAAATGGCACAAATATCATCGCAGCCCAATTAAAAGGTCACGCATTCTTTCAGAAATATTTTTAATTGCTAAATGAATCCAACAAATTGGCCTAAAATAAATTCCTATTTGCCACTAACAAAAATCCACCACGTATCAGCGAGTCGATGAAGTTATTAACTCGTCTTGACATTGGACTTCCTATCATGGATTGATTCACTCAGATCTGTCCTTTCGTAGCCAGATCGGTGTTTCATATCTGAAGGAACACCGATGTCCTGTCCTGCCTCATTAGTCTTTGCAACTCCAGCTGGATTCACTCGAAGCGACCCGCCGGGCCGTACCTGCGATATCGCCCCCGCTGCTGCTGTTGATACCTGTCATAAAGCTCCTGTCCGCCTTGTAGAGAGATGTCAGATGGATGTGACTGCTGCCGTGACCGCCTGCCTGGACCGGGCCCCTTCAGCTGGGATTAAAGACGACGCACACCCCCTCCGCGCTGACTCCATCCACTTGTCCATGGATAATAGCGGTAACTCGAAGTTGACACGGATCAATGTGCTGCTCCTGTCAAACCCCATCCGTCAGACTCCCAACGTGGATCAATACCACGCTCCCCTTTTGTCTCTCTTTTTTTATTCTTGAGATGTAACGAACGTAAAATGACCTACATCGAATTAAAAGAACAGACAATGGGCCGGCGCTCGTCGATCGGGCACCCAACAAGTGCTGTTTCGGGGGGAACCAACAAATGCCCATACTGCTTCCAGGCAAGAACGGGGCTTTTCGCCGTCAATACCAAGTCGTTGGCATGCCAGAAATGGCAGCGTTAATAAAAGCAATCACTAATGCTCGTCTCAAGAAGGTGCCGCTGGCCACGGAGGCGTCAGGAGATGCGTCTCAAAAGCCTTGGTCTTTTGTGGCCCTTAAGAAGCGAAGGCCCTCGCTCTCCGCATATGTGGGCTCTCAACACGCCGCCAGCGAGTGTTAGGCTTTTCACGGACCTCCCATTAGCCCATTTTGAGGACGCCGGTGAAAGGACTGGAAATGAACTTGGGCACACTTTTAGTGCTTTCTCCTGCTTTTTCTGCCTCGCGTCTTTCTCTCGGCTCCTTCTTTCTCTGACTTGCCCTGACCCCTCGGCCCCTTCGCAACGTGTTTTTTTTTTTTTTTTTTTTTTTTTTTCTCGCTCCTGCATTCACATCCTCTCCGCCCAAGCCGTGTCAGGAAGTCTGAATGCGTACGTCGGCGAACGTGCGCCTGCGTTCGTCCTAATTACAGCGCTCTCACAAAGGTTCGCTCCTTTTACTCAAGGTCGAGACTCAATCAGAACGAGTGACATCACTTTTATACAACTCGCTTCTCTTCACCAGCCACTGAAAAATTGCTTTAAGTGCTTCGAATTCACTCGTTATTGTTTATATTCTGTTTCCACACAGCGGCGTTTTAAGCGTTTAATGCGCTAAAGATCAGAACTTTCAACCCGTCGAGGCTTAGCAGAGGCCATGGGGTGTTTTTATTTTTTTTTTTTTGCCAGACCTGGCCTTTATTTTACAAGGCTGAATGCTGGTTTGAATGTGAGAGGTGTTCGATTGATAAATTAGAGCACTTTAGTGCCGATATTTATGTGGGCATGTGGACAAAGTGCTAATATTTTACAGCAGTTTACAGCCACGCTTCGCTAACGTTTTGGAGCGCCTGCCAGCTGAAATGTGGAAAACCGAGTTTCACAGCGTAGCTTTGGCCAAAAGAGGTGAAATGCAAACACTCAGGCTGTGTACGGAGATGGAGAGTGTGTAACCAAACACAGATTTCGGGGCTTTTACACAGCGCTTCAAGGTGTGAACCACACTTGGGTTCTGCTACGGTGGCTTCATTTGAATAGTAGTACATGAGAGATATATGTTTGGCCTATTTTGTGAATAATTAAATGCTTGTTTCCTTTGCCCTAATGGGCGTCTTTAAGTATTTACAGCACAAACGGGCATTAACTGGCCATCTCTCGTGGTGGGGATGGGATTTTCTGCACAAAACGGTGCCATATGCCAGCTCATCCCAGATTTCTGATTTTGTGTGTGTGTGTGTCTCTGGCGCAGGTTTGGAGAAGACTCAGAGACAGGGAGTGGAGGAGCTCATCTCTGCCATGCCCTGCAACTTCGACCACGCCAGCCTGTTCTTCATCCTGCAGAAACACACACTCATACACCGCATGAACGACTCCTTTTCCTGCCTGGTGAGAGCACAAAAGTGTGTTGTGATGGAGAAGATTATGTATATTGCACTTATAATATTAAATGTGTTTTTTGTTCAGGTAGTTTGATTGATTCTTCTGAACATAAAAATAAAAATAAAGAAATGTAAAATTTGTTTACATATTATATGTGTGTGTACTGTGTATATTTATTATGTATATATAAATACACACACATATAGAGTTTTATTTTTTGTATATTTTATATTACGCTATAAATAAATATATGTAATGTATAAACATATTTCTTAAATATATACATGCATATGTATGTATTTTTTTATATAATAAATATACACAGTACACACAGATACATAGCGTGTAAACAAAAACTTATTTTGGATGCGATTAATTATGATTAATCATTTGACAGCACTAGTAATAAGTGTAACATAAATATACAAATGTAAGATGTATGTGTTTGATAATGCTGAATATTTTTTCCATTCACTAAAAAGATGGTTCATAAGCATCATTCATTCAGGACTGCAATAATCATAAGGAAACTGCATTGATGTAGTTTGGTTCACAAAAAAGAGCCCTATGGCATTGATTTGCTATAAATATTTGATTTGTAGGAATCATTTATTTAGGAATTGATTTGGCTACACTGAATACGGTGTATATCTTTTAGTTCATTAAAACAAATCATTTGTGAAGAATATAATGTAAGATAAGAATCATTTGGGAATTACTGTTTTTTTCTGAATCATTTGTTCAGGAACTGGTTGGACTACATTGATTGGTTAAATGATTTCTGGTTATAAATTACTGCAAGTTGTTCAAATGAATTGTTTTGGTGACACTAATTGTTTTTGATTCCCTGAAAAGATTCATTCGTTTGGCTGTTTTTGATTCACTGATTCATTCATTCTGGAATCATTTAGAATACATGCGAAGGGTTTTGATTCATTATATGGAGTGGTTTAGACTGCACAGGTTGTGCTGCATGGTTTTGATTTACCTCATTAAAATTATTATTTGGTAGAATCATTTGTTCGGGAATCGTTAGGCTCTGTGTGTTTTACACTCATTTCCAGAATTAGCATAAAAAGTAAGTGTGTGACTTGTAATAAGTGAGTGTGCAGTGTGTTGGTGAAAGTATTAGGTATGGGAGGGCTTTCTATGACTGGAGGGGAGGGTTGTAGCCCTCCGGCTGAGTCAGGGCTCACGGTTAAGACGGGGATAAACACTTCCAATCAATACAACCTAAATAGGAAAACCATCCGCTTGCATCCCGTCTTCTCCTTGAATAAAAGCTCCCTGCTGGGGACTGAGTATGTATGTTTATGTCTGTGTGCGTGTGATGAAATTGGAACAGTCATGAGACACATATATGGCTGAATTGTCCCCAGTAGACTACAGGTTGGAGCAAATTCAAATGTTAGTTTTTGAATACATAACTCAGTACACACTATTTAGTAATATGTAGTTGTCATTATTCACCGTTTGCTGTTAACACCCTCCGTACCTGCTCTGAGTGAGCACCTTCTGTTATCCATTCAGCTTCTGAATGACTCTGTCTGCGTTTGGCTCTTTGTAAAGGCTCTACATCCTTTGTTCAAACTTCTGTGTTCGGCAAAAAGAGAGCCACAAAAGCCACCTGAATGTGCTGCTTTTCCCATGCCTTCTGGGATGTGACATCTGTGGGGGAGTGGGCCTGTTTTCAGGCAAAGGAACAGAGGGGGAACGGGATTTTTCAGTAAACCACATGCATACTACAAAATGTATCTAGTAGACTGTGGGTCGCTTGTTCAATTTTTGCACTAAAATGCAATAGAAATCAGACCAAGTAATCAGGTCCAACTAAAAACATTTTAATACAGGTAGTGACTCAAAAGCATCAGTCACTCCTGTTAGCCTGCTAGTTTTATACAAGTTTCTTGTAACTTTTCATCTCAAAACCATAGGACATTAAGAAAATATCTTTTTTTTTTTTTTTTTTTACATGAAGATATTTTGTAAATTTCCTACTGTAAGTATATCAAAACGTACATTTTCATTGGTAATTAATTTAATCGGTAATTGGAACTTAATTTGGACAACTTTAACTAAATAATTCATTATATTTTTAAATATCTAATGTACAAATTGTATAGCACACTAAATGCAACTTCTGGACAAAGCCTTCAAATCTCAGATTTTCAAGCTCACACCAAAAAACTCCCAATCAATACATGTAGCCTCAAGGAAAATCAATAAGTGGTGCTGTTGTAAAGCATAACTTTTTTCTTTTTTTTTTTTTGCGTCAGCTGTTGTTTGATACAGGGATTAGGCTTAGTGAGCTGTTGGTGATTCAAAGACCAATATTTGGATTTTTTTCTCGACTACAGGGAATGTGTACACTGGATTCATTGGACTGCATGTGCATCTTCAGAAGCGACTCCAAAAAAATGTGTATTTTTGCAATCCAAAAGTTCAGGCTGTGAATGTGTCTTCAAATTAGGGGCAGCGATGACCAGTCATGCTCCAGCCTTAATGTAATTACTCACATCCCATTCACCCGCTATCCCATAATCACACATTCTCCCTGTGACACACTCCTCCACATTCACCCTTATTAACAACCATAATGGCCTCTAGATGGGACATAAAAAGCTTTTTATTACCATCCGTTACTGCTGGAAATGAAGTGATTCAGGACTATATATGTATTTATATATACAGTACATATATATATATATATATATATATATATATATATAATTTTTTATTTTTTTTTTACTTTAAGAACAGTAAATGCAAAGTGTGTATATATATATATATATATATATATATAAATACATAGTAATATAATATAATAAATATGAATAGTCCTATAATAAATATAAAAAAAAATTTCTTGAGATTTTATTTTGCCATGCAGATCCTAAGTGTGTTTCTCTCAGTAAACTTT
>JAUMHE010000085.1:9762393-9774998 GCA_032359235.1 Enteromius mattozi | reverse complement strand
GGCTTTCCTAATCAAGTCCAATCAGTATAATCAAACACAGCTGGACTCAAATGAAGGTGTAGAACCATCTTAAGGATAATCAGAAGAAATGGATAGCACCTGAGTTAAATATATGAGTGTCACTGCAAAGGGTCTGAATACTTAGGACCATGTGATATTTCAGTTTTTCTAATATATACAGTATATATATTAGTGCTGTCAAACAATTAATTGTATTCAAAATAAAAGTTTTTTTTTTGCATAATATATGTATGTGTACTGTGTATATTTGTGTATATAATTTGAAAACATTTACGTGTACAGTATATACATTGATATATTTATATTCTTAGATTTTAAATAAATATTTTTAATATAATATTAATAAACAACATATTTATATATGTAGTATGTATGCATGTGTATTTGTGTGTTTATATATATATATATATACAATATATATACTGTTTAAGAAGCAGATTTTACAACCAAATGTCACGGAAAAGTAAATATTTTTGTTCTTAAAGTCACAAAAACACATGCACATGAACAATAAATGTAACAGTGCCGTTTAATCATTTGGCCCCAAACTCTCACATTGGCTTCTCACTCGAGGGCTGTCCTAACTGTAAATTCCTGAATAATGCTAGCAAAAGTGATGTTTTTTCTCAGCACACAGCTCTAATAATGTAGCGTTAGGTGAAGTAGAATTGGATGTGTTTCAAGGTTTGAAGGATTCGTTTAGCATTAGTCAAGTCAATGGGAGGATGTGTGAATTGCGAGAGACTTAATTACTGACTAAAGTCGTAAGGCTTCGCTAGTCGTAGGTTTGCTGATGTACTGGGAGCCACAAACGAGGATGCTATAGAGCGATTCTCCCTCGTGCTAACAGTTCAATTCCCAGGCCTCTTGTTAGAAGCAGTTAAACTAAGAGGCCTTCCTTCAGAACTAATGAGCCTACACAGAACGCCAGACAAAGACACAGAGATTAAAGGGTCGATGTGGAGTTTATACACTCCTTAGCCTTTACCATAATGCAAAAAGGAGATTTTTTTTCTTTTCTTTTGCAGGCGCTGATCTCTCTCTCTCTCTCTCTTTCTCTCTCTGCTCACACATACATACACGTCTTCTGCCGCTCTTCACACCCCCTCTTTGTGTTCTCTCGGGATTAGCTGGCCCTCGTCAAAAAGAAAAGGCGGATTTCATTTAATGGAGAGAGGGATTTGAAGAACAGACAGGTTTACAAGTTGCCTTTACCTCTGCGTGTATGGAAAGCTGTCTCTGCGGCGCTAAGCTGTGCCATTCAGAAAGTGTGCAGGGTTTGGATAGCGAGGCACAATGGCTTTTAACTAAACTGCCCATTGTCCACGGTTAAAAACCAACTATAGAATGATTACTTTGGCTCTTAAAGTGCAATTGTGCAAAGCTTAAGGCTTGAACATATGCTGGCTACATTTGATTGTTGTAGTTATGTAGTATTGAGAGAGGATATTTAGTTTACATCTGTGACCATTTTATTTTGGATGTAGGTGAATGGACTTGAATAAACATCTTGATCTTATATCATTAACATTATTCAAACAAATATTAATGAATAGACAACATTTTGAAGAGACTATTTAAAATATATATTTAAAAATGTAAATGAATAAAATTAATATATTTTAAAGTGTAATTTATTCCTGTGATTGTAAAATGTAATTGTTTAGCTCCAATCACATGATCCTTTAGAAATCTTTTTTTTTATCATAAAATTGTTTTTATTATTATTATTATCATTTTTATTTCTTACACAATGTTACTTTTGACTGGTGATTATATTATTTATTTTTATTATTATTCAAAATTTTCAAATTATTTTTTTTTATTTATTATGAATATATATAATATTGCAATTTTTTATATCTTCTGATGTTAAACATAATATTAAATTAACATATTCGATACTGTAAATTATTAAAATAATTGCATGATTTTAACATATTTAGAATATTTCAGGTTTATTTACAATTAAGTAATTTATTCCATTTCACAAGATTCTATTTATAGAGAATTCTATTCATATTATTTATTATTTATATTATTTTTATAATATTCTGTTTTATTTAATTAGATGTTGAATAACTTTGTTATAATCTTTATTTGGTTGAATAATCTTTTTTGTGATTTGAATAACAGCTTGATAATCTCATATCTGTAACAATAAAATTAAAATATTAAAATAAAATTAAAATAATGTTAAAGAGATTTGACAATATTAAGTTTTTTTTTAAGTTTTAAATTATTTTTTATGATGAATATTACACACACACACACACTATCATATAAATTTATGTATGAATAGAAATAATATAAAATAGTACTTTATTTGAATAATTTGTTGATAATTCCAATTGCTTTGCATCTTTGTGATCTTTATTTGGCTTTATTGTGTTTCAAATAAACAGCTTGATAATCTTATATCTGAAACAATAACAAATATTTAAATAAAAATTAAGTATTGTTAAAGAGATTAGACATTATTCAAATACGTTTTTTTGTTTTTTTTAAGTTTCAAATTATTTTTTACTATGAATGTTACATACACACACAAAGTATCATATAAATTAATTTACATATGAAATATTTTACAAATAAAAATAATAGAAAATAGTCCTTTATTTGAATAATGTATTGATAATTTTAAGATTATTCCAGTTGCTTTGCATCTTTGTAATTCACAAAGGATACATTTATTTTGATAGTCTTTTATTTAAGGGCTTTGGATTGTGAAACCCTTCAATGTGTCGAAGCTTTGTTCAGTACTGCTGAAATATTTGTGAAACTTGACAACTATCTTTGAGAAATCTTTTGATTATGAGGTTGAAGCACAGGATTCAAGGGCGGTTGGAATTAATGAACAGGTGTTTTAAAGAATTAAGCAGAACATTGAATGTTTCCTTGTTGTTTTGGCAGACCGGACGGCATTGGCACAGTTACAGAACAGGAGAAGGAGGAGTTTGAGGAGATCAGGAGCAGACTGCTGACGTTACTGGAGAAGCAGATCACACATTTCAGGTAGAACAAGCTCCCATGTCCACTGCTTAGAAGAGTAAAAAATAATGCAAAAATCTAAATGAAAGCATCTATATAATCAAGACATGTCAAACTATAGCATTTTACACAATATAGATGATTTCAAAGCAGCTTCTTGACAGTTGTCATTATCCAGCTCGGTTCAGTTTAAGTTCTCATTCAGTAGTGTCATTAAAGTCAATTTGATAATATTATTGAATATTAAAGAAATAGTTCACCCAAAAATGAAAACATATTTACCCTTGGACCATCCAAGGTGCAGATGAGTATGTTTCTTGATGTAAACAGATTTGGAAAAATTTTTGCACACCAATAGATCCTTAACAGTGAATCGGTGGCGTCAGAATGAGTGTCAAAACAGCTGATAATAACAATCACAATAATCTGCAAGTAATCCACACCACTCCAGCCCATCAATTAATGCCTTGTGAAGCAAAAAACTGCATGTTTATAATAAAGAAGACCATCATAAAAACATTTTTGCTTCAAATCTGGCTAAAATATGAGTCTTCTATCCATAATATTGCTCTTTTCAGTGAAAAAGATGTTTAATCTGAATCGGGAGAGATATATGCACCATTTACAAGCTCTAAACAAATACACTGGTAAATTTTTATTTGAGCGAATAACAGAAGAGGAGGAGGTTTTTATTATGGACTCGTATTTTGTTTTAGAATCAGTGGTTTAGAGTTAAAATACCACATAATCGGATTTGTTTCTTATAAACATGCAGCGTTTCATTTCACAAGATGTCAAGTGATGGGCTGAAGTGGTGTGGATTACTTATGGATTATTGTGATGTTATTATCAGCTGTTTGGACTCTCATTGTGACGGCATTCACTTCATTGGTGAGCAACTGCATTTTCCAAATCTGTTCAATTTCATCTAGATCTACACAATAGTACATTTTCATTCGTGGGTGAACTATTCCTTTAAGCGCGGTTTTAAACCATCAATCTTGTAATTACAATGTAATAACCATATAATAACTGGTTCCAGAAGCCAAATCAGTCGATAACCCCTGTATAACATCTCAGTGTACCATTTACTCATTTACCACACCCCCTCTTCATGGGTCCTCGTTTTGAAGCGACCTCCCGCTGGCCCTCCTGTAGCGCACTGGAAACACTAGTAAAGAGGGTTTTAGTCTTGCGGTTGCAGAGACACCTAATAACCAGCTAAAACCACTCAAACAAAAGCTACGAACAACATCTTGGATTATGCAAATGAACACGGCCGGTGTGGGGCGTGCCGGGGATTAAGCAGGGTTCCCAACCCAAGCTGATTAGAGCTTGTTGAGTCACTTGGTAAGTGTGCCTCCTGCCCCGTACGCATGAAAAAAACACACTGAAGGCCGTTCTGGGGACACTTTCACACCTGTGGTGTGAGGCCTCCATGAGAAGCACTTCCCTTTGGCCTTCATTCATCCCGCCTGGCATTGTCCGTATTTGCGCTGACACCTGTCCCTCCTCGACAGGCTTTGGAAAACATCTCTATTTAAGAGATGTAATTATTGTCCCATGATAGCTGAGAAACAGCAGTCTATGACTGACTCCTTCAGTTTGCGCTCGGTATTCTTTCTTTGTAAGCCGTCTGTTAATTACCACTTGAGTTGTACCTTTGTCTTCTGGCCCGTAGGTACTGTTTCCCCTTCGGGCGACCGGAGGGGGCTCTTAAAGCCACGCTCTCTCTTCTGGAAAGGGTGAGTGTCTGCCAATTAACTGTGCATGCTTTGCATCTTATATCAGTGTCTTGTGTGTACTAGCTTTTAAGAATATAACTTAAAGCGTAATAAGGAAGTCTTTTCGTAGGTTCTGATGAAAGACATCACCACGCCGGTCCCACCTGAGGAGATGCGCAAGATAGTTCAGAAGTGCCTGGAAAAAGCTGCACTCATTAATTACTCCCAGCTGACTGAATACGCCCAGATCGAAGGTTTCTCACTGAATACTTTTCAGGGCTCAACAGTAAGGTTTTTTTTTTTATATTTTTAGCTGGCTCTGTCAGGCCGGTTGTTCAGATATGGAAATCCAGAACACCTGCCAGTGTTTTCAGTGGCACAAAAAAAACATACACTGATGTTGAAAAGAGACTCTTTTATTCAACAAGGATGCAATAAATATATTAAAAGCTACAGTAAAAAATGTAGAATGCTACAAAAAATGCTGTTCTGTTGAAATGTTTATTAATCAAAGAATATAATACTTTTATTACAAGTTTAGCTCATTTAAATGATTTCATTTTTTATTTAAAATGTTGTAATAAATACACTGCAAAAAAAAATTAAAAGAACACTTTGAAAACACATTAGATCTCAATAGGGAAAAATATCATGCTAGATATCTATACTGATATATACTGGGTAATGTGTTAGGAACAAAAGGATGCCACATCAATTGATGGAAATTGACATTTTGAACCTACAGAGGGCTGAATTCAAAGACACCCCAAAGTAAAAAAAAAAAATAAGAAAATGCAGCAGGCTAGTCCATTTTGCATCTCAACTGGTACTTAGTAGTTTGTATGGCCTCCATGTGCTTGTATGCTTGCCTGACAACATCGGGGCATGCTTTTAATGAGTTGACGGGTGGTGTCCTAGGGTTATTCCCTCTCAGATCTGGACCAGGGAATCACTGAGCTCCTGAACAGTCTGAGGTGCAACGTGGCAGCATCAGATGGACCAAAACATAATGTCCCAGAGGTGTTTTACTGGATTGAGGTCAGGCAAGTTTGGGGCCATTTGTATATATTTCTTCCTTTTCCAGGAACTGCCTGCATACATGAGCCCGGGCATAATCATGCACCAGGAGGAATACAGGACACACTACACCAGCGTAGGGTCTGACAATGGGACTAAGGATTACCTAATGGCAGTCAGGGTGCCATTGTCTAGCTTGTAGAGCTCTGTGCTTCCCTCCCCGGACCATCACTGACCCACCACCAAACCATCATGCTGAACGATATCACAAGCAGCATAACATTCTCCACAGCTTTTTCAGATCCTTTCCTGTCTGTTACATGTTTCTGATTGTTTGGTCAGAGATATTTACACCAGTAGCCTGCTGGAGGTCATTTTGTAAGGCTTTAGCAGTGCTCATCCTGTTCCTCCTTGCACAGAGGAACAGATACCAGTCCTGCTGATGGGTTAAGGACCTTCTACAGCCATGTTCAGCAAACCTTCTGGCAATGGCAAGTAATGATGTGCCATTCTGGAGGACTTGAACTGCCTGTGCAAATAGGGTCCAGGTATCGCCTCGTGCTACCAATAATAACACTGACCATAGGCAAATGCAAAACTAGTGAAAAACTATTTTAAAAAATGAGTAGGAGAAAATATGTTCAAGGCCTCTACCTGTAAACCCATTCCTGTTTTGGGGGCTGTCTAATTGTTCTAGCGCACCTGTTCATTAACACCAAAGCAGCTGAAACTGATTGACAACCCCCTCTGCTACTTAACTGACCAGATCAATATCAAAAGAGATTAACTGACTTGAAGCTATATTCTGATTGAAAAGTGTTCCTTTAAATTTTTTGAGCAGTGTATTTTAAATATTATTAAATGTTTCTGACTTTAATTCCAAATCACAGGAATAAAATACATTTTAAAATATATTACAATACAATATTACAATTGTATTACAATATTTTACAGTAAAATATAGCAATATAATACAAAAAAATGTATAGGAACATAAAAAAATCTATGTTATTACCCCTTTAAGACAAGTGCACATTTCAGATTGACTGATCCAGGGTTTCCTTAGGCCTGCGGTTCTCAATCCCAGTCTTCGTGCCCCACTGCTCTGCTTATTTTGTATGTCTCTCTTTGTTAACGCACCTGATTCTGATAATCAGCTCATTAGAAGTGAGCTCTGTGCATTATCTTTGTTCCGATCGACATGGTCCCTACACAGTGTTCATTGCTCCCTACTCCCTGAGCAGGGGAAATCTGTTACAGTTCACTTTACTTCGGAACATTCATTCACAGATTTGCTCTGTACATAAGTGAATACGATTTAAATTACGTCCCGCACACTTAAATGCACTTTAAATGGAACGGTATAGACGGTTTCATCAGGCGCCTGCGCCTGGAACTAAGTTAACTTCCGGTCTGTGTTTGTTTATCATCTGGTTAGTGCTGCCACCTACAAACGCAGCTAATAATGAGTAATGAAGTTGGTTTCAGGTTATTGTGCTGTGGAATGTGTTTCCCATACATTTATTTATTTGTGGCAACCTGCCACTTTATATCAAAACCGATTTTCCAAAAGGCTTCGTTGACTAAACATGAGAACGTAATGCACGTTTAAAAATCAAACCGAGGCGTGGGTGTTTTTATATCACTGTGTTTTTAGAAAATGCCGTTTTCATTTCATCCTGCATATAAGGCAGCGTTTGTAAGCTCAGAGCTGCTTTGTCTACAGCCGTTACCAGTGCTTAAAGCACCTCCTGCTGGCAGAGAATGAGTTTGCATTTTTGATAAATCCGTCTGATTTACATAGCAAACATATTTTGCTTGTTATCAAATAAAATAAACTACTCTAGTAGGACTTAGCTGCTGTTATTGATTCTGTTTGAATGTCTACCGGAAGTTAAGTTAGGGCCACAAAAGCACGCATGCGCAGTAACGTTTGTTTATGTTGTTGTTGTTGAAACCGCCAATAAGTTTGCTTCAAACTAGAATCTTGGCGGAATATCCGGTGATGTCCACTTCGCAGGGCACATATGTTCGAATAGAACAAACGTCTGAAGCGACAAAAGAAAAATACGAAATGTGCAGAGCGGTGGGGTGCGAGGACTGGGATTGAGAATCGCTGCATTTATGCACACGCGCGCTCTTCAAAAACATAGAGGACATGCAAAAATACACAATGCGTTTATATTTACATAGAATGGAAGATTGTACTGCATGTTAGCTTGCTTATTGCGCCCAAGTGCATAATTTATAACCAAGCCCACATGTCCTTCTAAGGAGAAACTATGATTTAACCACAGGTTGGGAGCTGTAGTTCTAATTACATAAGTTTGTGACGCTGTTTGTGAATGTTGAATGTTTTGAACCATGCTTTCGGGAAATAGATGGCTATCCATGCTTTTGGGAAATGCCCCCTAGAGTTGGCCGTGATGTTTGACTACAGAATGTTTTTCCTTGCGCCACCTGGTGGATATTGTGTGAAGCACAATAACGTTTAAAAAAAAAACTTAAAAAGCACCTGCAGGGAGCTCCATGATCACGCGTGCCGAATTGCAGGCTGCCGCGTGAAAACACATTTTTAATGGCCAGATCTGTACTGTATAATATATTTATATATATATATATATATAGATAGATAGATAGATAGATTAATTGAACTTGCACTTAAGTTTACATGCAACTCAGATGTTTTTAAGTTTTAAACATAAACTTAAAATTGTGATATTTTGTCAAAATCATTGAAGTGTAGCTGAAAAAGTTCTTATTGTCGAGCCCTTTTAATACATTGCTTTTTGATCTTAAACTATAAACATGTTTGTGGTGGTTGAATGTCCTAGTGTGAATGTTGTGATGCCTGTATTCAGCAGACAGCAGTCAAGCGCCTCCAGAGAAAAGGCTGGAGGACATGATCAGACTAGGAGAGCTGTGTATGGAAGTGTTACAACAGAACGACGAGCATCACTCCGAGGTAAAACCTACAGACATCTCTTCATAAATACTGGTTACCGGTGGCGTGTTGTCTCAATCCAAACTATTTCCTGCTGAGAAAGCCTTCATTTAGACTTTATATCAATGCTTTTTCTTCCTTGTTTCTATATTCCGCACCAGCAGCATTGATCTTGTGACGTCTCTTTACAACATATGTTCAAAGAAGCCTTCAGTCACGTAGACAGAGAATCAATCTTTGTTTATCATCAGGCCTTTTGGCGTTGCATGTTGCTCCAGAAGGTATTGCATGATCATTTCAGAGCAGACTCGTGATCATTTACCGTCTCGCTGTCCATTTACTTTGCCACGCTGCCATAACAGCTGTTAGCGAGTGACAGCTTACCCGTCCAATGCCAGCTCATAGTAGCGGCGCAGGAAAACAACGCCCACGGCCCATCTGCACAGGGCCAGCGAACACTCTCACATCAACATTCAAAAAATACAAGATCGAATGAAACGATCAACCCTAGGTGTTCGGGCTCCGCTGACAGAGCTGTGATCGTTTCGCTAAATAAAACAAATGTGAATGTAGACATCTGCTGGGCTATTTTTAGTCCTCAAGCTTCCAACAGCTGTCACAGGCGACAGAGACAATGATGCCAAAACGCTTGTGCCTAACAAGACAAATGTCCCACATGCTGTCACTAAGGAAACATCAAGGTGTGTGTGTGTGGTGTGCTCAGATCTACATTAGTGAAATTATGTTCACACTCAAGGTTTGTACAGTGAAAGCAAGAGTAAAACATTGTTGTCTTACACAGAGTGTACAGTGTTTTCATGTTCAAAATGCATTAGAATGCATATGCTGAACGAATAAAAGAAAATATTTTTGTTTATCTCATATTTTTTCTCATTTTCTCTCTCCCACTCCTATGTTTATGAATGCATTAGGGAAGAGAGGTAAGGATCTAATATTTTATTCTTGTGTTGTGTTGTGTTGTGCTGTCGTTAGCATGAAATACACAGCAGCTTCTCTTTGGACAGCCCTATTTATTTTATCAGTTTTATTCAGATTTTACAAGCAGATTTTTAAATCCTAAAAATTATATTTTTAATATATTTATTCAGCAAGGATCCATTAAATGAATCAAAAGTGACAGTAATAACATTTGCAATGTTACAAAATATGTCTATTTCAAATAAACTTATATTCATCAAAGAATCGTGAAGCAATGTGACCGAAATATTAAGCAGCACAATTGTTATAACATTGATAATAATAAGAAATGTTCTAATATGCAACAAATCAGCATATTACAATGATTTCTGAACGATCATGTGACTCTAAAGACTGGAGTAATGATGCTGAAAATTCAACTTTGATCACAGGAATAAATTACATTTTACTATATGTAAAAAAACAAACAAACAAAAGAAAAAACCTTATTCTTACTTGCAATAATATTTAACATTTTTACTGATGGGTTTGTTTGTGCATCTATATATGTTTTTTTTTCTTCAGAAAATCTGTTATTGTATATAAAAATAAATGTATAATATATATAGAATACATAAAATGTGTAATGTTTATATTAATAGGTTATGCATTAATGCGTTATTTATGTTTAGTATAGATTTTAGTTATTTTATATTTTCAAAATATGTATATTAATGTGATGCGGATAACTCTGTTTTTAACCATTTTTCTTTTCATTGTGCATTTCAATTAATCTCAGTCGAACTGCAGTTAGGTTATTTTGATTGGGTTCAAAAAATCAAAAACACAGGTAACTGACACAATAAAACATGATAAAATTACAAAAAAAATTACAAATTAACTCTTCATATGTAATACTTAATTCGGCATGAAAATTTTATAAACCAAATGCAATATAGGCTGAAATTTTTTGTGTGAGAACCTTTCTGCAAATATAAATTTAAACTCTTCTACAATGTCAATAACACACATAGTGAAATAAAACCAGAACCTGTGATGTGCAATGTGCGAAACATATTTTCTACTTCAACAAGTTGTTTAACAGTTTAACAGACGTATTCATCAAAACAACAAAAAAGGTCTAGTTATCTTTTTTAACTTTAATAGGGAAGTTTTGAGTATGCTTTAACTTGAAACAGATACAGCAGTGAGCGATTGGTTTTGCTGGATGTCAGTTCTACACCGTACAAAAACCTGCCTCTCAAAGCCCTGAAGACAATCTCACTCAAGGCCAGTGACTGTAAAACATCAAGTCAGACAAGAGTGGCGTTCTCACACACACACGAATATCTGCACACAATAGCACCCTGAACGATCAGCGTTCTCTCCACCGCATATTCTTCGCAGTGACTGATTTGCACTTTTATCTTCATTGCTCGACGCCGACCTCTTTGGACGGAAAGTTCTTGGCTTGCGCTGCCGGCGTAAAGAATACAAGACAACATGGACAGGCTTTCTTTGACGCTCTCAATTAAGTTCGCAGCAGCCGTCCCCAGGAATCAGCCTGTGGAAGAATGCAAAGAGAGAAATGCATTGATAGACTTAGATCTTTTCAGAAGGGCCTTCAATGCACATACTGGCCGACAATGAAGAGCTCGACACAATGTAGGAGGACGCTGCTGAATTTTTTCCCTTTTCTCAGGAGAATTCAGCAGGATTTATGGGCTCTGGTCTGCTGCAGTCCACCATAATAGACACGTGGATGGCTAATTGTCCTTTTCTGAACTTAAACTTTTCGACTTTTTAGTACAGCACCCTTTTCCACATGTGGAACGTTTTAAAAAGCAACAGATTTGATTTTATGTGCATGTGATTGTTACCTTCCATGTTTAAATACTTTATTTTCCATGTAAAATAATTTATTAAAAGTAATACCAATTTCATGGTGAAAACGCATTTACACATAAACACAATTTAGAAAAATACTGCATTTCAAAGCTCATGATTTGAATTTTTTCCATGTAGCACAAATAATGCTTTAAGGCCAAATTATAAAACTTAAAGTTAGAGGTTTGTACAACTATATACACACATAGTGCTTAGAAGTAACTCATTATAAAACCAAGCAAGCAAGCACGCAGGCGCAGAAGCAACCTTCTGTTCTCTCTGTATTTATCTCCATCTTTGTGTGCTTCTTTTCAAGGTCACATATTGTATTGCTTGACTTCTACTGGCTGTAGTTTCATCATTTCCATATTTTATTGTGCTTTGTTGTCAGTATTATGTACCATGTTTAGCTCTCTTTGTTGTTTCTCTGTTTTTATACTTTGGCATTCTTGTTTGTGATTGTGTGTTGCGCATGTATAGAATATGTAGCACATTTGAAGTATTTTACACTTTAACGGGTGATTCTGTTCTTATAAGAGGAAACGTCAAGTCAATTATAATGATTTTAAGAATGCATTCATAAAAAAAAACTATAGATAGATCCCCTTCTTCTTTGCACAAAAAAATGAAAAGTGAGAGCTTAAATATATATATATTAACTCATTTTGTGTTTGCGTATAATTTGATTGTGCCACTCCCTAGTAGAGAATTTTAATAGAGTAACTTTTTTTAAATAGAAGGTTAATTGACAGCTGTCTCTCTTGTTGTTTTCACAAGTCAAAGACCTTGCCAAGGTAGCACTTCTCATTTTCATTTAGTTTAACATGAACTACTAAAATAGCTAAAACTAATGAATAAATATTAATGAAACAAAGACAAATGAAATATATCCAATGAAAATGACTGAAAAATACTGAAACTTCATCTAAAATTTCTGTACCACTATTTCCGTAGGAATATTAAACGGCTTCAACTTCAACATTGTATAATGCATAACACTGTGTTAAGCCATCGTTTGTCATTACCTAAACTAATGAGACAGACAGACAGTCAAGCTGCATCAATCACAATTTTAGACTACATTAGGCCCACAGCTGAACAAC
>JAUMHE010000085.1:9711248-9762293 GCA_032359235.1 Enteromius mattozi | reverse complement strand
ATAGTTTGTTCACATACAGCTACATGACACACTGCATGAAAGATCATATTTGAAAAGGCATAATAGGGGCACTTTAAGCACCAAATCAGCATATATTTGAGTTCAGAAGAAAAATGTGACATTTTCTGACAACAGAAAATAACCTGATTAAAAAAAAAAAAAAAAAACAAGTCAAAACTGAAGAGTCACCATAATACACTTTAAAATGAACATTCCAAAAGGGTTTTTTCCTCTCACAGCGATGCCATAGAAGAACCAGTTTTGGTTTCCCAAAGAACCTTTCAGTAAACTGTTCTTAAAAGAACCATTTTTCTTTAGTGTGTAGAAAGTGGTCTAACATCGTGTCCTAACTACACGCGACGCAACAAGATTCCAGCGACAAGCAACTTGGGTGTCCACACTAGAGGCGACAGAATCAATCAAATATCACAGCCAATCAGAAGCGTGCGTGGGCGGGCTCTCCCAACAAATTATTTATTTAATTATTAATATTGTTTATAATCTAAATCATAAATATTAAAGCTTTTTAACATCATTAAATGTACATACTAAGTGACTGATACCATCTCTGTTATGAAATACACTCTCGTTGGTTAATGGACATCTTTGCTTTCATTTATTTTCAAGATCTGAGGTAAACTGTTGTTGCTTTCAGTATGGCTGTAAGGTCACGCAATATGACATTTAAAGTAATATTAGACACGTTTAACTTTCAATGAAGCACATAATCACCTGAGATTATCTACTGTCATAGTTTGTATGCTGTTGTTCCAGCTGGGACGTCGCAGAAATAAAATCTTTCTAAATTAAAAATTTTGCGTGTGACAGCTAGTTAGGACAAAATCTCTGATTAACATATAAAATATACCTTTTATCACGTGTAGTTAAGACACAGTGTAATGAAGCTTTATCCACTGTAAAGAACCTTTTGGTGGAATGGAAAAAAAATTCCATGGATGGTAAAGGTTCCACTGATTTCACTAAAGGACCTTTATTTTTAAGAGTGTGTGTCTGTGTTTTGCAGGCCTTCTCCTGGTGGCCAGAGGCGATGGGGGAGCACGCCGAGACCTTCCTGTCTCTGTACACGGTGGACATGGACACAGCGCTGGCCGTCCAGCAGCAGGACTCCTGGGACAGTTTTCCCCTCTTTCAGCTGCTCAACAACTTCCTCCGCACTGACCGTGTGTAGTGTTTATCTTTCTTTCTCATTCTTTCCCCCACCATCTTCAGCTCCTCTTCGTCCAAAGTTCTGCTCACATGTTCTCACCGTTAATCATGCTAATTAGCACCAGTGTCGCTTTGAAAAAACAATATTTGTTAGGCGAGCAGGTTAACATGCTGTGCTCTGTTATTATATATAACATGCTAATTAGACATACAGTGTGATCGGTTACTGGCACCGGAGGGTACATTATCTCCATGTCACCTGAATTCTGCATGTTTTTGCAAATCCCAGACTGTCCGACATATCCTGAGCACCGGTATCTCTCGTAATCGACAGGAAATTTTCCATGAGAGTTTTGAGTACTTCACAACATCGAGTTAATTGCGCAAGGAGCTTTTGGTCTATTGATAGAACAGCATCTAGAGCCAAGTTGAAGTTACAAAGATTGTTTTGCATGACTGTGACATTTGCGACGGTGATAAAGAGATTTGCTTTACTGTCTCGTTCAAACAGCAGTTGATTTGGAATAGATACGGTCGGTTGTCTGGGGAGCATGACAATGGAAATGGCAGCCTCTAATAACACAGACAGTTGGCAAAAAGATATAGGGAACTCCCACACTGTTTCATATATGAACTTTCTTGTAGAAGATCCAGTCATATCGCTTTCCTCTGCCCTGTTCTCACTAAATTAATCTTAGTAAATGAATCTCTTTTAATCTTAAAGGTGCTGTATGTAATTTTTTGACTTTTCTAAAGCCAAAAAATATGTTCGGCGATATTTAGGAAACATGTTATGTTGCCGTAATCCTACTCTGAGATGTGCTTTTTATCCAGATTCCGGGCAGGAATTTCAGTATTTCAACCGCTAACTGGCGATATTACATAGTGCACCTTTAGGCCTGACAATGGCGTTTTTGCAGTGATAGGCACATTTCTTAAATTGTTTACAGTTGCTAGTGAGCGTTCTGCACGCTGCTTTTGTGCTCTGTGCGCCTTTTCGCAGCCTGCTGTTTTTGCAGGAGTGTTCTGAATGCCCGAAGTTGGGGGGGGGGGGGAAATCAACTCTGAGCGGAAAAGTGCTCAACGTCATTCACGTTTTTTCCATTGTCCAGTCGAATGAAAGCCTTCTGTTGTGGTGATGAACATTTACCTTAGTCCGGAGACTGCAATGATCGAGGAGAAACTTGTGGTATCTGTCCGCAGGTTAACCGGAGCTGTATTTTTAAGGTTTTTGATAAAATGACAGTTTACTCAACATCGAAAACCAAAGATTTTAGAGCGCTCGCGCTATAATCCTGTGATGAGGTTGACAGGACAGCTGCAGCGCCCTGCTTTTTTTCACCAAAGAAAGCAGTGCTGTGCGCCTCATGTTTTCAGAATTAAGAAACGCATTCTATGTTATGTTTACATAGCTGTTTCTCTGAAACATAATGCTATAGCCAGTAATTCTACTATGAAATGTGCGTTCCAGGGCAGAATTCCTTTGTTTTTGCAGTAACTATTTCAGCCGCTAGCTGTCAGTCTTACATACTGCACCTTTAAAGGTAGAATTATGAGTGAAGCATGTTGGTGAACATGTTGAACATTTCAAGGTTTTTTTCATTGCCTGTTTAAATTGGAAGATTTAAAGGAAAACCATTTACTTCTTTCGTGGAACAACAAATAAGAGATTTAGAAGGATGTTCATGCTACTCTTTCCGTTTTTCTTAAAATGAAAATCTGAGGCACTAGCACTGAAATCAACCTGGGGTGCATTTCACAAAGCAATCATAAGCTACGTATGGTCGTAAGTTCTATAGTATACTATTGCAACGACGGAAGTTGTGACTGTAGTTGCTTTTCGGAAACGCACCCCTGATCTAATGCAGGAACCTTTCCGCAAAATGCAAATTACGTACATAGAAATGAACACCAGTGGTGGTGAAACAGTGAGCACTTGTAATCGTTTTCATCCACACTCATATGACGCTAATGATGCTGAAAATTTAGGAATAAATTACATTTTAAAATATATAAAAATACAAAAAAGTTATTTCAAATTGCAACAATATTTCACATTTTGAATGTATTTTTGGAAAAACAAACAACACCTTAGGGAGTTTTTTTTTCATGATCAATGACAGAATAATGAATAATTTCTCTAGTTCATGATAAAACAGTGTCATTATCGGACACTGATATCTAATAAATTGTATATTGTACACATGAAATGCTTCTGAAACATTAGACAGAATAATATAAAAAGGAATTCCATTTTATTCAAACAATTAGAGACTAAAATGTGATGAATTTCTTAGCTGAATGTGACTAAATAAAGTGGTATTATTTAGGACAATTAAAATAGTTGTTTCGAGAGCACAAAAATCTCAATGCTACCTTGACTTTTTTTTATTTTATTTTTTACACTTTTCTTAACAATTCCTTTATTTAGAGTGTATACTTTACATTTTAATTATGTGCTGAATTTATCAGATGTTAGAGCCTTAGAGCCACCAAATGAGATTTATAGGTAGCATGTAACACCAGAGCAAATGAATCCTCTCATTTCCCTGATTTCAGACAGGGATAAGTTTCAGTTGTGCGTGACTTTTACAGTTTTGAGTGTGTGCACATGACAAAAAAAAATTGTTGTGACATTGACACTAAACGCTCAAATGAGTTTCATCATTGTTAAATGGTTGGGAAATGAGCTCAAACACCCATGAGAGTAAAAAGGCTAGTGTTAATGATGAAGAACAGAGAGATGGGAATTACACTTAATGATGCCTGAGGAGACATGAATCTCTCTCTCTTTCTGAGTGCTTTAATTACATTGAGTGCAATGTACAGGAGAGAGGGGTAAGCTGTGCCACTTTTTACATGCAGCGTGTTCTCCTCTGTCAAATGAATGGAGAGATGAAAGATAAAATAATTATATTTCAGGCTGTATGCAGTAAGCTAAAAAGAGAAGGAAGCATCTAGGTGAAAAATGTGAATGGTTAACGTGAATGTGTAATATATTTTATAGGTTTAATTCAAAAACAATAATGTACATTCACTATACTTTGTGTTCACCATGACAGTAAATTACAGAAAATTAGTTAACTATAAACTATTTTAATACAATTTCTTTCATCTTTCTCTGTTCTAACCAGCTTTCACGAGTTTGCGCTTCCTTATCATAATGAAAAGCATGTTTGGCGTGCTGTCCGGGGGGCGAGCCGGGAGATCTGCAGACTCCGAGCCCTAGTAGTTTGAACCCTAGCGAGGGCTGAGCTCGGCATCCAGCTCGAACCCTGCGTGCCCCCCGTGTGGGAAGTCGCGGAACTAGGCGGAGAAGGGGAACGCGCTCCTACCGAAACTTGTTTATCAACATCACTAATCTCTCAACATTTTTTCCTCTTTTGGAAAATCATAGCTTGTGAGGGTTTTTTTTTCATTTCAGAGCAAATGTCAACACCAAAAATGATGTGCTGTCAAAGGATTCATCGTGATTAATCACATCCAAAATAAGTTTTTGTTTTTATAATATATGCTGTACATGGGTAATGTGTATATTTATTTAGTATATATAACACACACAGCATATATTTAGAAAAAATGTATATACATTTATCTTATATAATATTTACTTGAAAACATTTTATAATAATAATAATAATAATAATAATAAAAGTAATCATAAATATTATTATTTATAGCCATAATTTACAGCTTGAATAATTATGATTATGATTATAAATAAATACTATTTATAATAATTTGTCTTTAGATATCTCTGACCTAATCAAAATAGTTTAGTTTATTTTTATAAACATTCATTATTATAATTGATCTAAAAAAGGGCAAACATTACCAACAATTTGCTAGATTCAGTCATTTATGTGCAACTCCGCAACACAATGAAACCACGTTTACATGGCATTCGGAAAACATTACAATTGTTAACATTACAAATAAATTCATTCATTTGCTTCATGGTTAAGTACATTGATTTTCAACACCATAAACACAGCATATATTGGATTAAAGAAGGTATTGATATTATTAATTAGAAATGATACAAGGTTGTCTACATTTCCTCCACTGGCATTCTAGAAGTATTTCCACTTCAAGAGAGCATTACTCACAATGTTTAGCCTGGTAATGTACAGTAAGCTGCACAGCCGTCAGTACTGTTGTAAAGCGTTCATTCATCCTTATCTTCTTCAGCTCACCTGTGCAATGGAACGTTCCACAAGCACCTCCAGGACCTGTATATTCCTCTTGTGGTGCGCTACATTGACCTGATGGAGTCGTCAATAGCTCAGTCCATTCACCGTGGTTTTGAGCAGGAGACGTGGCAGTCTGTGAAGTAAGAGCCCATTTCATGTCAAACCAAGAGTCCAGTGTGATTTTGTTATGCATGTTTTCTTATTGATCGGTTCTCTTTGCATTTAGACGAATACTGTGATGTGTCAGGCTGTTTATAGCAAGCCTATTAACTTGTTTGTTTCAAACACTGAAAAGATGATTGGAGAGAGGTGAAAGAGAGGAAGTCTGTAGGTTGTGCTGTAGTATACATGGCTCGTGATCACTTGGTTGAAAGAACAATTTCCTGTGGATGTGAAACTATAGAAAATGTTGGCTGTGAAAATTAGAGCTTACGTAGGACATTAACAATAATGTTCTAAAGACTGTTTTTATGTTTGGGATGTACATGTAAAAATAGTAATAATCATAATAATTTGCCTTTAAGTTCCTCTAACCTAATCAAAATGCTTTAGGATTTCTTCTTAGTAATATAAACAATAGTTGCCTATTAATTTGTGTTATTATTTGTTTTCACATTTAATATATATAAATTAATTTTATTTTGTTTCTCTGACCAAAGTTCAGAATCAAAATGTGATAATTATAGTAATAAAAATAAGTGTTGTTGTTATTATTATATCAACATGTTGATACAATTATTATTACAATTATTTTTATAATTGTTTATTATTATTATTTATGACAGTAAATTATACGTAATTAAAATTATTATTACACATATTTTTTTACTATTATAGGTATTTGTCTTTGTTTCTATGACCAAATTAAAATATTTAATATATATTATTAATATATTTATTATCATTATTTGTAAATTAAATTATAAGTTATTATAATGATGTCTTTGTTTATTTGACCTAATCAAAATAGTTTTTCAAAATATTGTTGTTATTAATAATTGCATATTTTTTATTATTATTATTGTAGACGTTTTAAGGTTTATATAATAATTTGTAAGCAATAATAATAATAATTGTAAGTTGTTGTTGTTGTTATTATTATTGTATATTATTATATTATAATAATTTGTAAGAAATTAAATAATAATAAGTAATTAAATAATATTATTATTGATGCTTTAAGTCTACGTTTCTTTACTTAAGGTTACTGTTAACCATTTTATATATATATATATATATATATAAAATCTGGCAACTCCGAACTGAACATGACACTTAAAACATTATGTCATTGAAAGGACTGTATAACTCATAAAACATGCTGATTTCTCCATCTGAGGTGCATCTCTTCCTTGTCGTAAGCTTCTGAAGCCTCAGAACGATCAGTGCTGCTTCTGCTCTTTATCTGATGAACTCTTACTGTCGGCCTCCTCTCAGGGCTTTCTGCTCTTTCACTTTCTGATCTCCGGCAGGACCATCACCAACAATCTGCCCAGCGTTCCCCTGCCCAAGGTTCCCAACCTGCCTCTTAACCTCCCTCAGATGCCCAGCTTCTCGGCCCCTTCCTGGATGGGGCCGCTGTGTGACAGCACGTGTGTATGGGCCAGCTGGGCGCTATCACTGCTTACTGCCCTTCACTTATGCTTATTATAGCCACAAAACAAGCATTCAGCCTGTAAAACCATCCAAATACATTTTAATCACAGTAAAGAGATAGTTCTTGGAGTTGTTGGTTTGATGAATCTCAGATGTTGCTATAATAAGCATTGACTTGTTAAATGTAATTCATAACAAAAATCAATTTGTTTTAGCACAGTGAAATTAGACTTCCAGTTTTAGTAGCCATAAGTGCATCCTAGATTGCATGACTGTGTGAGTGTTATGATTTGTTTTGTCTGCCGGCTTGGTTTGGGAATCAAAAAGCTGTTTTTTTTTTTCTGAACTCTTTCCATTATTTAAAAAAATACTTGTTCTTGTCAAAAATGTCTGTTCTTCTGCAAATGTTGATCCAATAAAGTGCTGCAGTGATGATGTATTTTTGTAGGCCAACCCATAAGTTAGCATCACCCTGGTTCAACAGCCAAAAAAAACAAACAAAAACCCATTGGGTTTTATATTACTGCAGAAAATAAGAGACACAAACAAAAATTTATGATCATTATACATCATCACGATGATCTTCGTAAATCAACACAGCTTTTAAATTTTGTAGCCTAAAAATACAATCGGCAGTAGGCATTCATTTAGAAGATAATGTTAAGTAGCTTGTGAGAATCCCATGTGAGTGATTTGTATGAATCAATCTACCAACTTATTGAAATTTTTTACCTAATTTAAACTGAAATGTATATTTTTTTATCGCATTAAGTGCGTAAAAAACTTACTTGAATAAAAATGACCTTATCTCTTATCAAAACTAATATTATTTTAGTTTTTTATATAGCTAAGCTCATTTATAAGACATTGGGATTCTTCAAAAGTACAAAAGAATCGTACATAAGACCAAATTGCTAACGATTCCCATTCCTGTTGCCATTAGTGTATCGATCAGTGCTGGGTGGATTTCTTACAAATTGAAGTCTGTTATTGATTATAAATTCCATGTTGAAAATGTCATCAAGATTGCTTATGTTAGATAATGACTACTTTTAGATTTCTTTTGGCATAACTGAGCTTTCATGCAGTGCGTAACACAGCAGACTTGGGAAAACATGATTTTCGTGTTGGTCTGAATGAAAATCCAGATTCATTCTTTGCCACTAGGTGTCGCTTTTGAAGCAGTAAAAGCTCACAAAATCACCGGAGAGGTTTGGAAAAATTAATTGGTGTACTAATCATTAAATAAAGTAAATAAATGCAGATAATAATAATTGAAAGTGTTTTTTAACCATACATCCATGCCAACCTATTATTTGGAACTCCCAAAACCAAAATATGAACCTTTCATAACCCATAATAGGGTTTAAAATGAAGAGAAATATGAATCTGTTAGCCAGCATCAGAGAACATGCAAATGTGTTGCTGCATTATTAAAATAACTTCAAATCTCAGGGGGACTAATGTACTGCCGATTCACTTGTGCGAATTATTTGTAATCAAGTAATCCATAAAAAAAGTAACTTGAGTATTTTAAAACATAATATAATTAGAAGTACTTAATTTTGGAATCTAATGGAATAAATGATATAATCCGGATAACATTACTACCCAGCACTGGTAAAGATCCTGTTTGTGATGTGATTGCTTGAAAACATTGGTGTAGTTGTTCATTTTAGTGTTTTTTGTGCCAAAGTGGCTCGGTAACTTACCGTTTTGGGGAGCTGCTGTGCTATGTGGCTTTTTGTATGATTCATTGGCTAAATTTAACACAGTTATGCATTTGGTTTTACAGCGGACAAGGAATTAATTTGCCAGACATTTTGTGAGTACCAGCGACATGCTTGTGTTTGCCGTGTGTTTGGTGTTGTGTTTCTAGACCACGAAATCTCAGAAACCTGTTTATAAGATGATTCAGATGGACAGGGAGTCTCCATAAACTCCATTTTTCTCCTACATGTGGAGGTATCGTTGGTTCAATCTGCGAGCGTTTAAACCCGCTGTGAGCATGCGATGATAAACGCCAACACTATTTTCTCTCATCCGTCAGGGGTTATCAAAGTAACACTATACTACACTGACCTCAAACACCTTTATCCTGGCCGAGGTGTAAACAGTTTCACTCTACAGGAGGACTCCTGACAGCTACGCGAGCCTAAATAACGGCGGAAAAGTTAAATTTCATCCGTCTCAATTAGTCTAAAGAGTGTGAACTGCAAAAGCACACCAGCTTTCAGGCCTGAAACAGTGTCTGTAGTGGGAGTAGTCCTGTGGGTGTCTGTCAGAGGGGACTCTGTGGTTAGCTGCTTGTTAGATTCGGCGAGAACTTTATGTTCCCCCCGGGGGGATCTGTTCGTCAGGCGAGAAACTCGTCCATTTGTTCACCCGGCTCGCTCGCTCGGGCTCGAGGCGGAGGCGCGGACCCCCGAGGGGGCCCTTACGGACCGTACCGCCGCTAATTAATCGAGTGGGAGCTTGTGCTCGCCCCTTTTAATTGCACAGCGGACTTTGCCAAACGATTTATTTTCCCGGACCGCCACTTGTGAAGGTAACAGTCTTTTAACAGCACGCTGAACGAGTGGCCTTTTTTAGTTGCGCCGTGCTCGTGTTGCCATGTCGACTGCGGTTGACAAGGCAGCGTCGCTCCATCTGTCTGGATCTCTTGAGCCCATCAGAACCCAGCGGAGTCGCTCACAACATCAGAGGATATTGCTGTCGATCTTGGAACAAACGTTCTTAGTTCAGTGAGGTGCAAGAGAACCTGACTTTTATAGTAACTCTCTCGCTTAATTAGTCGTTTGACTGTGCATTTAGCAGTTTTGGAGGGATTTATGTCTTTATTGACAATGGAAGGTGTTTTCACATTTGAGTCCTCGGTCTCTGAACCCTGAAGTGCATTTACATCAATTCATTTATAAGGCATTGGTATGCAAGTGAGAAATACGCGTAGGGGTTACTGTAATGTGAAAAGTGCTATAATGACATGCAAGATCATTTCTTCATTATGACCAAAACATGAAGTAAATGAAAAAGAACAGATCTGTCTTTGTGTTAATCCTGTCTCTGGCTATAAAATTGGAATATATATATATAATAGCATTACTTATATACTTATAAAATATTCATAGAACAACATCAGCAACAATAATAATATGAAGAATATATTAATTGTAATATATTAGTGTTATAGATATAATACTGCAATATAGAATATATTTAATATAAATATATTATAAAATGTATATTAATAGTATATAAGAATACAATATTAATATTCTTATAATTATAATAATGGTAGAGGTAAACAATATTTCATATTATTATTTTAGTTAAAAGGCCAATATGAATTTATTAATTAGAATAATTAACAATATATATATATATATAGATATAGGATATAATGCTATAATATAAAATAAATTAAAATTAATATTAATATAAAATCACTATCAATAATGTTATTTGAAAATTAGAATAAAATAATTATAAAATATAATACTATTGTAATAATAATTTATATATTCATTTGTCAAATTTGTTTAGTGAAGTTTAATGCAATAACTTTGAAGACTCAAATATATAAAACATTTTTAGATGCCTGAAACTAAGCAAATGTGAAAACATCTTAAGAATAATTCTACAGGCCAGCTATAATTCTTTCATGATTACAAATTACATTTTTAATATACTTATATTTAGCACTTTTAATTTTCAATACACATTTTTATCATTTTATCAAATGAACATTTAATTTTTGTATTTTAATATTTAGCATTTTTATTAATCATTGTGTCTGTGTGTGTGTGTATATATATATAATTTTTTATTTTTTTTTTTTCTTCAATTTAGTTGCCAAGGCAAAATTCCACACAATGAATTTTGTGATTATTTTTTACACTACTTGCAGTCATGTTATTTTAAACATCAAATCATTAGTCCATGGGCATTAAAAAGTTAAAAAATGCCACAGAATTCAGATAATATCATATGTTCATAGACATCAAGGACTGGTCTGTTTTGCATGACAATATCTGTTTACTTACAATTGGCATTCTTGATTCTACATGTTTCATTTTTTCATCTTTCTGGCTTCAAGATCAATCATGAGCTAACACGTCACTGTTTCTGTCCTCCTCAGTAACGGCTCGGCCACATCAGAAGATCTGTTCTGGAAGCTGGATGCTCTCCAGATGTTCGTGATGGACCTGCACTGGCCAGAGCCGGAGTTCGCTAAACATCTGGAACAGAGGCTCAAACTGATGGCTAGTGATATGATGGAGGCCTGTGTCAAAAGGTCAGCTATTTAACAAATAATAATGGCATTTCTTTTAAAAACGGGGGCTTCATGTAGCCAATTTCTCCATCTCTGATATCCAGGACCAAAGCTGCCTTTGACGCTAAAATGCAGAAGTCTTGCAAATCAACTGATTTCCGCGTCCCCTTGTCTGTGTGCACAATGTTCAATGTTCTCATGGATGCCAAGAAGCAGTGCTCCAAGCTCTGTGTTCTTGACCAAGGCCAGGAGGTACGTCACAATCCTGTCAGGGTCTCTCTGAACAGACACATTCCTCTTCACCTTAGTAGATGTTTTTATGAGACTTACGGAGTTCATAAAATCATCTTGTCTCTGTTCAATTGACAGTTGGGAGGTGAAAACAAGATTAAGAACATTGAATTGCATGACTCTAATCAGTCATTTGAATAGCTGTAAAACTGGCAAAGATCCATTTATCAGTTTTTCCTTTTATACTGCAAACTTGCTTTTCAGTTGAACTAGTGCAGGTGTTATCGGTTGGTGTGAAGTGTTTTGTGCTTCCTTTCAGTGGGCGATATTATTACCTCCTCTTCTTCTGCCTAGAGATAAGTCTCGACCAGAAAGTCCTTATGCTCCAGAGGCCTTGAACGAACCACAGTCAAATGATTTTAGTAAAAATGTACATCTTTCAAAACATTGTTCTGTCAGCTTCTGACTGAAGAGCAAAAGATGTTCACAGCCAAATGATTTTAGTAAAAATGGACATCTTTCAAAACATGGTTCTGTCAGCTTCTGACTGAAGAGCAAAAGATGTTCAGATCGGCCTTGAAAGCTTTAAATTATGATTCTGAGTAGAGTCGCTAAAGGTGTGTTCGCACTAAAGATCCAAATTGGTTTTTAAATCAAAAATTAAATGGCACAGTTCATTATGAGGGAAAAATGTCAGCATTCAGACAGAGTTATATTGCATATTTTATATGACATGACATATAATGTCAGTGAAGAAAACGAAATTACAGTCTGAATTTACTTAAGCTGTGTTCACACTAAAGACAAATCCAAATTGGTTTTTAAATCCAAATTAAATGCTGTGGTTCGGTATGAGGGATGACATATTTAGATATTGGACATTTTATATTATTTTACTTGCACCACGTAATGAGCAATTAAGAAAACGAAAGCGTAGTTCGGAGTCATTTAAACGGTGTTCACACTAGAGACAAATCCAAACTGGTTTTTAAATCCAAATTAAATGTCGCAATTCGATACGAGGTAAAAATGAGCGTGATCAGATGTAGTTAGCACCACGTAATGAACAATGAAGAAAACAAAATTAAATCACACTAAGACACATTGTAGAAAATCTGATTTTAATCTAATTATGCTTCAGTCTAGGCTACAACTAAGTTTACTTTTGTGTACTTGATAGTTTACATTTGAGTTTTGTATCCAGAATTAGTGATTCAGACCCTAAAGTGACAGTTTGCTTGTTTTTTTTCTTAATAAATGACTGTAAATCTGATTTCATATTCTTTCTTTAGAAATGACCAAGTTTGTTAGATTTTGTGCTGTTTGTTTATTACCTAGTTTAATTGTAGCTAATTAATTATCAAAATTATACTCAGGATAAGATGAGTTTTATTTATCTGTTGGCTGTCCGTTAACCAGCTCTGAGATAGTTTTCATTCAAATGTTTTTTCTTTTCTTTTGGTTGGTCGTCTTTCTTTGACTCATCCCTGCATGTCCTGCACGTTATTGCATGAACCCAAGGTTGAGCAGCAGTGGGTAAGTGTCC
This sequence comes from Enteromius mattozi, assembly GCA_032359235.1. Lineage (NCBI taxonomy): Eukaryota > Metazoa > Chordata > Actinopteri > Cypriniformes > Cyprinidae > Enteromius > Enteromius mattozi. The sequence continues at coordinate 9,749,287 of JAUMHE010000085.1, read as the reverse complement.
CCTAACCGTCTCCTGTCCGTTTGAGAAAGAATACATTGTGTGCAATTAACTCTTAAAGGGATGGTTCACCTCATAATGAAAATTCTGTTATCATTTACTCATGTCGTTCCAAAATTGTATGACTTTCTAACACAAAAGAAGTTATTTTGAAGAATTTCGGGAACCAAATAACATTGGCTTCCATTGTATGGACAAAAGCTCACTAAAACATTTTCAAAAATTAATGGAATCTCTCGTAAACACACAAGTGTAATTTGAAATGACTTTGGTTTAAAAAACGACACCCTCAAATTTGATCACTGCTATGTTTCTTTCTTTGAAAGCTTCTGAAAAAGAAGTAAACTATTTGTTTTTGTAGTTGAGATCTCCCTCTTTCTCTCTCTCTCTCTCTCTCTCTCTCTCTCTTCGGAATTGTGCAGTCTTAGTCGATACTACTCTTTTCCAGTCCTAACAAAGGTATTTCTCAACGCTCAACTGATTTTCCTTCACGTGGGACTGAATTTAATGGCCATCAGTGCATGTCGGCGTGTTTGTGAAAGACTTTATTTAAAAACAAAGAAAAGATTATTTTACCCGAGTTTGCCTGCCGCTTTATTTGGAAATACAAGGTTACGCTTTATAAGCCGCCATCTCGTTGAAGTGACTCTGAAGTGGATGGCTACCAGATAAATGTTTTCAAAAGAAATTATCTTTCTTTTGGTTTTCACACACACGGCAAAGACCTCCCTATTTAATCGGCGCTAATGCGAAAAAAGAGCCCTCGCCGTTTAGCCGTATAAAAAGCAAACATGGAAGTGTTAATTGAGGTAAAAAGTCCTCAAGATTCTCCTATAATGCCATTTATGAAAAAACTGCCATTTTGCGCGCAGGGAAAAAAAAGGGTGAAAAGAAAATTAGGGCTGCTGACAGTGACCTCTTAGCACCCTCAATTTGTCACCGATCTGCACGCATTGTTGATTGAAATTTTTAATTTGGGTGTCCTTTAGATTCGCCATGAATGGCCATTGTTGGCGGAGATGAACTCCTGCTTGCAGCGCATGCAGCAAAGGCATCTATTCAGCACGGCCAAATGGATGCGCTCTCTCTCTCTCTCTCTCTCTGTTTCAAGCCCTCACATTCTCCTTCCTCCTCTCCCTCCTTTTTTCCACAAAATAGGTGAATAAGACTTATCAGACATGAAATGGCGGATTAATTGAATGTAGTGTGAGCCTTTGCTCGCCGCAGCTGGACGGGTTCTTTAGAAAAACACAAGGCTGCCCTAATTGTGGCCCGCACAAAAAGTATCCTTCAAATTCCTTTGCCCAAAACGAGAGCAGGAATGCCATTCACCGGCATAATGGGCCTAATAGATGCTTAACTCAGCCCTATCGCACGGGGAGGATTTTTTCCCTCTGCCGAAAAATGTCTTTGTTAGCGTGTTGTTCTTTTAGGATGCGTGCCTTTCCCATCGCGCCTGTTGTATTTGTTGATGTTTCTCCTCCTCCTCTTGTCCTGCAGCAGCAGTACCACTCCAAAATCGATGTCCTGATCGATGAGGCCTTTAAGGAAATGATCTCCTCCTTGGTCTCAAAGGTACTCCCAACAGCCATTCTCTAGGCCTCTTCTGAGCCGCCACATTTCACAACATTGAGATTTGGCTTTTGCCCATTCTTTTCAGCTGGCCTTCACGGCGAGCCGGCGTTATATTTGCGAACGTTACTTTGTCCTAAATTGGTAATTGTTACTTGTGCTAAAGGCGTATGCGCCTGTCACACAAACATGCTTCTTTGCTTTCACAGTTCGCAGCTGTTCTGGATGGGGTGTTGTCCAAACTCTCACGATACGACGAGGGAACATTCTTCTCCTCCATCCTGTCTTTCACGGTGAGTATTTTCACGTTCATTCCACCCACACACTCCCCTTTTCGGGATCTCATTTCATACTAAACGTTTAACAAGCCAAAGATATTCAGCAGGTACTTTTTATTTATTTTTTTTTAAGGTAAAAGCAGCAGCCAAATATGTGGATGTCCCAGTAAGTGTCATTTTGGACGTATAAATGCGCATGATGCCGATATTTTTTTTTTTTTGCATGCCGCTTTGCATTGTGTGTGTGTTTTATTATTTACTTAGGGAAACAGATTCTCTATTCAGCTTTGCCAAGCGTTTCCATCTTGCTTTGTTTTTAATATTTAAAAAGGCTTAATGTGTATTATTTCATCATTACTTAACACAATTATATGTTTTTTTTATCATTTGCGGTTCATGGCCAACTGAAAGCAGGATTGGAGCGTCTATCAGAGCTGGCTGAGCAAGACTAATTAGCAACCCGATTGGCTTAAAATCAGTCTCACGATCTGCCACAGTGTTGACAATGGGCCGTCACAAGCAGAAAAAGATGCTAATGAATCACCAGGAACCAGGACTGTTCAGAGCGCAGACAGTGAGCAAGCAGAAAGAAACTAACACGGGGTGAGGGAAAGACTGAGTAATCACATGACCTCCTGATCCGAGACCACAGTATTAGAGAAGGGCTTTCTGAATAAAAACATGAACAACAACTCATTCCAGTTAGTTCTGTGACTAGAGTTTGTGTTCATAAATAGAGTATGCCACCGTTCAAAAATCTGGAGTCAGTAAGATTTTTAAAAGCAATGCTTCTAACGGCTGCATTTCTTCGATCTAAAATATAGTTATATTAATATATAAATAAATATATATATTTATTTTTATTTATTGATAGATTTTTTTGACTATTTCAATGAATAGTGTTTTGAATATTTTAATGAATGAATAGAATGTTTGAAAGAACAGCATTCATTTAAAAATAGAATTTTTATTACAATATAAATGTCACTTTTGCGCAATTTAATGCATTCTTGCTAAATGAAATTATTCATATCTTTCCAAAAATAATTTATAGTATAAATCCACCTATTTAAAGTAGACAATGAGTGGCTCTAAAAAAATATTTGAACATATAAGTCACAGTTAAAACTGTATAAATGTTATTTCATTAGATGATAAAAAAACATATATATGAAAGCTTTTCTCAAAACTAGCTTTCTTTGCACACATTATTTTCTGGGCTGATTTTAGGGGGAATCTGTGGAATGAAATTTAAACATTTTAAAATGTTCAACAGGGCTGAGAGAACTACACTTTTTTGGCAGATGAAAGCATTATCAAATTAGCCAAAATATTTAATATACAAACACACAAGGGCCGGGAATGTTTGGATTTCTGCAGATTTGGAACACCCGTTATTAACAGTTTTTCTGTGGCATTTTGTGAATGCGGAGTCCATGTGGGCATAAGTTTAATCAAAGAGTGATTTTAGTGGATGTACAGTATGTAGTCAGTTTGCTTTCACACATTTCACACAGGTGCTCTGTGAAGCAAGCACATGATCCACTAATATATGACCAAAAAGTGGGTTTTGACTTCATTTTGAACAGTTTATTTTGCTGTTTTATCATTTAAAAAAAAAAAAAAAATATATATATATATATATATATATATTATTATAAAAACAATTATAACATATTATCTTTGTTTTGATATTTTATCTAATGCAATAACATTCATTCATACAGGATTTAAGTGTGACTTACGTGTCTGAATGTTTTGTTGATTTTAAACAGTTTCTTTTGTTTTATCATTTGCAACTTAAACTTTAAAAACTAATATTTGTGTTTTTGTATTTTATCTAATGCAATAATATTCATACATTTTTACCGTATGTGTGACTTTCCTTGTCTAAATTCATTTTGTCTTGATTTTAAACAGTTTACCTGTTGTTTTATCATTTACATGTGTCTAAATACATTTTAAACAGTTTTTGTTTTAAAACTACTTTGTCAAAAGTGTGCTTTGCTGTTTTTTTAAAAAAACATTACACTGTTTAAGTATTTTCTATAATGCGATAACATTCAGACATATTTATGTGTGACTAAAGTGTACTTCAAATAAGTGCCGTCAAACGAGCACTACTTTAAATCATCTTTTGTTTATTTTGATTGTTTGGTTATTTGTTTAAAACAATGTATTTATTACGATTCTCAAAACGATAACAATATGAAATATTTTGTATTTATTGGTTTTTAGGCGCAAGTTAAACAACCAAATACTTTTTTGGGCCACTGTAGAAGGCAAACCGTCAAGATTAAAAGCCATTGTCCACCGAGTCCGAAATTTTCATATGTTGAAAAATATATACGACCTCACGTTGCGTCAATCACATTTACACACTGCCTCATTCATCCATCAAAAAAAAATGGATCAGATTCGATTTTCGCATCCATAGCATGCATTTTGATTGATGACGAATATGGAAAAGCGAATGCGAAAATTATGACTCCGTGTGCCAGGACCTTAAGAACAGAAAAGTCAGTCAAACCCTAAACATCCACACGCCATCGCTCCTTCTGAGCTCTCGGCATTGGCTCCCCGAGGTGTGCAGTGGGCGAACACCCCATCTCCCCCTCAAATTATAACATCACCTCCACCTTGCGCTTTTGTGCAGAAGGAACGCTGCTCCATGTAAGCCCCTTTCACAGCTCCCGCTGAAGCCAGAGAGGGAGGGAGGAACATGGCTGTGGTCTGGCCTTTGGCACTGAACATTTCTGGGCTCTTGTCACGAAAGGTTAAGCTCCTCTGCTCCTTTGTGAAGGCTGCCATTCAAGCGCCGGGGCTTTCTGGCGAGACGCCCTCCCGATAGCGCTCTGTTAACACACTCGTTCGCACATTCACACCCACAGCTCGAATCTGCGCTCGCATTAGCACTACCACAACAAAGTATTTACTCAAAACTTGCACAAACGCACTTCACACGCTCTCTACTTGGACACCGCACACACGCACACACACACGCGCTCTCACACACCTGCACCTGGACAGTGAATGAGGCAGTGGCAGGAAGCCAGGCTAGCAGCTCTGTGTAATTACTGCGCATTTCGTCTCCCCTTCCCTTTCTCCTCTGTTTCCCATCCACGCCATTTATCCGCTCAGCTTAACCAGTCATTAACCTGGCCTTAATCGCACCGTCCCACACCTCTCCATTTATTCATTCACACTCGGCCCACACCCAAGCACCATGGCATTGTCTGGCCTGACAGATCGGGCCTGTCCCTCGGTCCTCCGGTTGGATTTCGTAAGAGAAGATCGTGTTTTGGTGTGCTTATCGGTCCATCACAGGCTTTGTCGTCCTGTCAGAGACATTGAAGGAAGGGCGTTGGGTTAAAAAGACCATGTCTTGCTTCCACCCAAGTGCCTTTTAAGGGGTCGCAGGTGACTGCCATGATAAGTCAGAGATACTATATGCTTGGTTCTGCACAGGAAGTGGCAGTTTTCTTCCTTCCTTTATAATATATGTCTGTGAAGACCTCTGACGACCTCTCACTCAACACGATATGAAGTCCTCTTGAGATCCCAGTCGTACTTGATCAGCTGCTGTGTGTCTGGATATCAGCTGACTGTGGATGTGGTCAGGAGGTTATACTGAGTGCTGCTGTCCGGTATTTGGGGAATTGCTAACTATAATTAGTGACATTACTACGTAACTCTGTTTAGTAGCGTGACAAGTTTGCCGTTTTCAAAATGACGCAGCTTTTCTAAGAACAAGTTTGTTTTTACAACAAGTTGCATGTGCGAGTTTACAGCCAAGCCATGGGATAGTTCAAAACAAGATTGAATCTCTCATTTGAGTCCTTGTACAGGCGTCCATTCACTGCTATTTGGCAACATTTTTACAGTTTATTAAGTTAAATCATCAGTGTGTTTGACTGCTTGAGCATTTTCAGATTTTATTCACATGTTTGTTTGTTTTTTATTTTTTTTTTAAGAAATATATCTGGTATATATCAAATGATATATTCATTGCCAATCAAGTAAGACATCTTTTAAGCTTTTTTGAAATAAGTCTCTTATATTCACTAAGGCTGCATTGAAGAAAAAAAACTGTAATATTGTGATATGTTATTACAATTTCAACTTTTTTCTATTTTAATATATTTTAAAATGTCATTTTTTCCTGTGATGGCAAAGCTGAATTTTCAGTAGTCATTAGTCCCATCTTCAGTGTCACATGATCCTTTAGAAATCATTATAATATACTGATTTTCTGATTACCGTGCCCCTATTATGGGTAATGAAAGGTTCATATTTTGGTTTTGGGAGTCCCCAACAAGAAACTGACATGCATGCAAGGTCCAAAAAATCGGTCCGCGTATTGATCTGCGTTTAAGAGTGCAGTGCTGTTTTACCAGGAAAACACTATTTTAATGCTCCAAAAGCGACACCTAGTGGTAAAGAGCGAATTAGCATTTTCATTCAGACCAACACAAAAAGACCAACAAGTAGGCGAGCAGTATGCTAATGTTTCATGTTGACATCAACATGAAACACATGAGATTCATTATAAAAACGTCTAGTTTCAGAGATTCAGAGTCGACTTTTTCTTTTGAGACAATAACTTTATATACGGTGCACTTTCAGATTTAAAACTTTGCAGGATATTTTCATTCACTTAGAGCTATGTTACACACTGCATGAAAGCTCATTTTCAAAAATCCATAATAGAGGCACTTTAAGAAACTTCTGTGTTAAAAACATTTGCTTCTTAACAGGGCATTTTAGTGGAAACAATGTTACATTTTTGAGGATTCTTTGTTGGGAAAAGCAATTTTTTTAGATAAATTATGAGTAGTTTGTTGTTTGGAAAACCAGAGCTTCAGCACACTGGTACTGTCACATCATTGCACATTGATTCTGTCATAAGACCAAGACAAACTCACAGAAAGAGAGGCCTGACAAGAACAGGTTGATGCTCGGGTGTCTCTTTGCTCTCTAATAAAAAAGGGGGTTTTCCAGCATTTAAGCCCTCAAGCTATCTCAGCCCCTGAGTCATGGGTGGGAAACGTGTCACAGCAATTACAGCACTATTAGGACATTTTTTCCCTGTTTTAACAGCCCCAGTGTGAATAGAACATAATAATGTTTTTCCACAGGTAAAATGATTGCTTTTAACAGGGTATAAGTCTCAAGAGTGCTTTTTGGTATTTTTTTATTTTTTTTTTACAAGTTTGCATGTGATTTTATTTTTTTAAGCATTTTCTCAAACATCCTTCAGCAGGCAGATATAGTGGTGGTGACTGTCAATGTTTTGGATGTGTTTTGTCTTTTTTATTTATTTGATGCAACTGTCTGATACTACTGCGCAAACGTAATACTAACACATGAATGCAGCATTATATAAAAGCTAAGAATTTTAGTTAACAATGTTATTGCAGAAATATCAGCTCGTATTTATTAATAATAATAGTCATCATAATTAGTTTTTTTACTCACCCCATGGAGAATTAATCAGCTTTTACTCTGCCATTGTTCTGACTGATGTTTTGTCAAAAAAAATTGTACATTGCTTAAGGTGCAAATGTTTATTTTTGAAGTGATTAATCACTTAATTAATCAATATGACAGCACTGCTTTGCTTAAAAAATGACATGAAGACTCAAACTGAATGAATCTTATGACCAAACTGATTTTGAATCCGTCACTCTCCACAGAAGCCTGGTATGGATCTAGCAGACACCTACATCACCTTTGTACGACAGAACCAGGATATTCTACGTGACCGTGTGAATGACGAGATGTACATAGAGAAAATCTTTGACGTAAGTTTCTGCCAGTCAATATACACACTATAAATAAAATTCAGTTTCGCTCCACTGCTTTCAAACACCGTAGCTAAAGAAATGTTACATAATAAGTCTACAGATCAATGCAAAGCCAGCAGAGTTACTTCAAGCAAGTGTCATTTGTGCCATTGCATGTGAATGAACATCCAACATCTCATTCTATTCCTGTTTTTATCTGTCTCGGTTCTTTTCCAACCGCGTTCCCACCACATTTCCTCAGCTGTGGGTATTGTAAAGCCGAGGATGAGGGAGGTGAGAAGGGGTGGGGAAAGTTTTTGTAGGAAGAGGCAATGAGGCCTCACCAAGAGCACTCATCAGCCCACTGTGACCACTTCCAGTGCCTGAGCACTCACCCGGGGCTCCTGTTGACCTGTTTACTCTCAAACATCATCAAGAGAGAGAGAGGAAGGCGCAAACGCATACGCCTCGCTCCTTAATTTTGTTTAGAACACACTGCTCATCCTTCAGAGCCGCTTCCAGAGACAGCAGATCTATAGAACGCCACAAACACTTCAGAGGATGTACACAACCCTCCCTCCTCTATAAATCCTGAGCAGATTGCCTTTCGAAAACTTTCTATTCCGAGCCAGATTGGAGAGAAGCAGTGTTTGATGTCTTCTCTTGATTTATTAGACCTTTGCCGAGGCCGCCGATGGAGACAGGCAGGCGGGATAGAGGTGCCCTGCACACCAGAAGCCCCTAATGTGTGTCACATGCTCACAGGCATGCACGGAGAGCAAGCCGAGAGAAGGGTCGCCGTGTGTCACCGCAGAAACTTCCTCATCAAGCAGCCTCGAGGCCGTCTGTTTCGAAACATTTAATCTAATACGCATCTCTGGATGGCTAAAAGTTTGGGGCATGAATATTTTTGAGCGCTGCTTCTTAAGTACGAGAGGCTGTACCATTCAGTGCTGTGTTGCGAAGGCGCTCAAGTAAATAAGGAAATCAGTCGCCGCATGCCCTTGCAGGCTGCGGTCTGTTTGTCCGGGGCACTAAATCACTGTGATTAGTGGAGCGATGAGGTTTGCACGGCGAGGGGCCGCGGCCCTCAGGCTGGTCACAGGTGCGGAGGCTGCCCTCCCATGCCTCCCTAATGAACCAGAGAAGTGGACACTTAAGCGTGTGATTACCGACGGAGATTCGCCTGATATGAAGAAATGCGTTGCCATTCTTTCACCTCCAACAATTAGGGCACAGTCATCTGTTTCCCGACCAGCCTAAGTGCTTCAATTAAGTGGCATCTCATCTTTCCGTTTTGCATGCTTTTTGTTAACGGCAGGAGCGGACTTTGCTGATTATTGGTGTGCTGTTTGGATTCATTTACACTCCCGTTGCAAATTTGCGAGCCTGATGTTAAATTGCATGGGAAGCTCAATGAAAACAGTCCTAAGTGATGTATTTTGCCAGTAAACACGATGCTGTGGTCTTATACGATGCGGTCTTGCTTGGGCGTGAATCGTACTCCAAACGCTTGTACAATCTCAGCCTTTTGTCGACGTGAGCTAATAATTTCCAAAATGAAATTACCGGGCTGAATGCAAAACTGATTCACGGTCTGATCGCTGCTTATTAAAGAACCGGCTTCTTTCATAGAAAAGTCTGGTAATTATATAAGGTGTCCTCGCATGAAGTAATATGCGAACTGAAGGTGTTCGGCATGCAAGGTGACCCCTTTATATGCATATTCAAGTGTTAGCCCTGTAATTAGTAGGTTCGGTATCTTTAAGATTGTTATTATGTGCAAACGCGACCTCAAATGATACTTGGGGCACAGGAAGATGCTTGTAAGTTTAGTAGAGAGAAATGAAGTAATGACTCTTAATGAATATTTACTACATTTAATAGGTAATCGACAGTTCCTTGGTGGCTCTTTGGTAAAAGAGCATGAAGTGTAATAAATGTATTTTTCGAGGGCTGCCAAATTCAGAGTGCGGATGTAAATTTTCAATGCATAATTGAAAGAGAAATATGCACATAAAGGGAACTTTTAACGTTAACCAAAAGCTGCTTTTTCCTTCACGCCCCGTGTAGGTCACATCTTTTTATTTGCTTAAAGTACTGAGGTTTTTGATTTAGATATTTTTGCATAACATCTATGTCCTCTTCAAGGTTTATCTCTGTCTTTCTCACATGCACAGCAATGGTACAACTCTTTGATGAAGGCGGTGTGCGCCTGGCTGACGGACAGACTCGACCAGCAGCTGCATGTTTACCAACTCAAAACTCTCATCAAGATTGTCAAGGTAAAAAAAAAAGAATACACCGTGAACAAGTTTTTGTTCGAAACTGTTGATGCTAATTGACCATGACAAGAGTGTCAAGTTCAGCTTGGCTGCACAACGAATTCCATTACCATGAGAATGAGAGATTAATTAGTACACGAGTGCCGTTTCAGGCGAATCCTGATGCACAAAAAGTCAAAAAGTAAAATCGACCTGTCCTTAAACTGTCTCATTGTTCTCCCTGCTTGCTTTGGTTCTTTATTTTCTGTCGTACAGAAGTCGTACCGTGACTTCAGGCTGCAGGGTGTGTTGGACGGCACGTTGAACAACAAGAGCTACGAGACCGTTTACAACCGGCTCACTATCGAGGAAGCCACAGCAGCCGTGTCGGCCACGGACGGCCTGCAGGGCATTACCATGAGGGACAGCGATGAAGAGGAGGGTTAACGTCCCACCTACTGTATGGTCATAAACTTGATACGAAGAGGTCGGATTCCAGCTCTCCTGATTGGAGCTCACGCTTCATGCTCCCCAGTCAGTGCTACGCTGCCCTCCCGTCTAAGCCGATGTCACCATGCTTGTATAAAACTCATTGGCCACTTACAGACAGCTAAAGTATCCCTGTCGTTCTGTATTTGATGTGCAGTGATACGGTGGCTCATCACAAGGCAAGCTCGGGAAGCACTTGTAGGCACAAATTTACCCACAAAGTACCAGCTGATGATTTGTAAGTGTATAATAGACATGCTGTCCCGGAGTGAAAACTAGAAATACAGATCGTGAGGCAAGTAGCGTCTGCTTATGTGCTGTTTTTTATGTTTTCTCTTTTTTTTTTTTTTTGCATCAGCTTCGGATCCTCAGGCCAAAGCTCCAGATATGGTGGATGAAATGCTAGCTGTTCACTGTTTATTCGACGAAATCGTGACAACGTTCCACTCAATAGCTATGAATTCACATTCAGATTCTTCTGTAGAAGTGTGTCATGTAGAGTATGCTGTCGATGTCCAACTATGTTTCAGATGAAAATCTCACTGGATTTTAACAAGAGCTGTATATTTCTATTGTCTTTGTGCACCTGAGATTGCCCAGGTGTCTTAAGTGTTACAATTAAAGTGTTTTTAATGTCACTTCTCTGGTCTTTTCTTTGTTTTGCATGAAATTATATGACACACATGAAGGCTGAGTAGCCTGTAAATAAAAATCTTTATAAAGCATCACTTTAAATGGCCTTTATCTTTATTGTCCATCGTATTAAACAATTAAAAAACAAATGGAATTCTATTCATAGCAACACATCACTAGAACAGCTTACCACACAACGGGGTTAACTCCATTATTTCTAGACGTCTAAACGAAATAAGACTTGGGTCACAGTAGTATGAGTAGATTTTTTTTTTTTAATTCTAATTTTGCTAAATAAAACGTCGAATAAAATATAAAAATAGACTGTTACCAATGAAAAATTACATTTAACTAATACAACTTCCATTTGCTGTCTACTTCTAATGCGTTTTATTTAAACGGCAAATGATTTCAGCTTTAAATGTAATCTATAATAATTAAGCAAACGTTTCGATTCATCATTCTAGTCTATAGGGACCTTGAAGAGATAGTCTAACATTATTAGTTTTACCCTAAATATGAGGTTAAAAATGTCAAGGCTTAAAATGTAAAAATAAATCGCGACTGTGAGGCTATTTCCATCATCGAATCATGCTATTAGCTATATTTCTTACTGAAATGCAGCGAAAATAGACTATTGAAATTCACCGAGTCATATCAGATAGGCTAACTAATAATTGGACTGTAAATAGAAATTAAACTCTCAAATCAGCCAAATCTCATATGCACGCCTCATATTAGATTACTCGTATTTTATATATTGAATGCGTGCGCCAAGAAAAAAACACGACATTCTTGAAATAGCCTACAAACATTAAGCAAAACGAAACAAATATTAAGATGCATTTATGCCGTGATATCATTACAGAGGTTTTTTGTTTTTTTCGTTTTGCCTTCGCCCAGCTGAAGAAATCTGAGGAGCAGCATATGACAACAGTGAGGCGACTGCTTATTATGTGAAAAAGCTCCAAATTGCAGGTTATTCGACACCCATCTGCTTCCAATTGAACAGCAGTCAAAATTAGCAATGTTCTAAAGTCGCCCTAAAAAACACAAACATTATCATTTCAGCGCATTTATCTTAATGCTGAGCGCCAATAGCCTTAAAATAAAAAAACCCGATATGGTTTTACAAAGTATGTAGGCTATATTTGAGAATAAATAATAAACATACAAATATTTTAAATCGACGCGCTCATTTTTCCATACAGGTTACCTTTTAAACAGAATAATCCTTCTCCGCATCGAATCTGTGTCAATTGTATTTCACACCGAGCTGCCACTTTTCATTTCTGCTTTTGCTCGCGGACTGACTCTCTCTCACTCTCTCATGGCATGATCTCAGCTCCTCGGAGGCGTTTTGCTGTTAATACCTCTCGTTTGGCGCACAATTCCCAGATGAATGTCCTCACGAGTTTGCGTTTGGAAACGAAGGTCGTTTCATGCGAAATATAGCTTTTCGTTATCTTTTGTCTGTGTGCGCGTGATGGAAAACTGGTCACTAATGAGACGCGAAAGCATAACAGATAATTATTTTATTATATTTCACATTAAACTGTATTTAGACATAATAGGGGGGAAATCTGTGAATTTATTGTAAGCTAAATTAGATTAGAGGTGCTGCTGGAATCCACCGCTTAAACACTATGGAGACTGAAGTGTAACACGGGGCGAGCTGTAACACCAACAGTTTAACCAATTAAAATTAACTGCAGGGGTAAAATTACGATCATATGTGACCGACAGCCCCCCGAGGTGACATAATAAGACATAAGACTTTGTATTAAAAAAAAGAAATGAGCAGGACAACGTAATTTGCCTGCATGTGGATTTAAAACATACATAGGCTAGTTTACTTTAAGCTTCGATTTTTTATTTGCTGTTTCGAATTGAAATATATCCTGTATTTTTACATTTTGAATTAAAATTTACCAAGCACATTTTATTATTACTATATTTCCGTGCACAAAATGTTCATGTTTAGGGGAAAAAAGTATATTTGTAAATAAATTTGTAGCAGATAAATAGGTTATTCAGTTCAACTGAAGTATTCAATTGGATATTGTATAGCGCTTTTCACGAGACTACAAATTGCTTTACAGCTTTACAGAAAATGTATGTTTATATTTTAAAGTTTCTGTATGATATTTAGTTGTAGCTTATCCTGTCAAGTTGTCTATATGGCAGAAATGTACAGTAAAAGCTAAATTCTTAAGAGATATTTAAATTGAAAAACAGTTACAACCGTTTAAACAAAACTTCTAAATCGGAATATCGTGTCAGAGTTTAGTCTTTACTTCAGACAAAATGTTTCACTCAGGAATCTTAATAAAAATTAAAAAAACCGCGTGAGAATGCGGTTTCAAATCAGGTAATTCAGGAGTTTTCATATGTCAGATGTTGACAAACATGATGCATGCGCGCTAGGTGCAATGATGTCACAGCGAGGCGCGAGGGGACCGGAGATTAGTCCAGCGCTTTACAGTGCTAATAAAGAGCACCTTCTTGAGTTAGTCACCAACAGCAGTGTGTAGGACAAGTGCAGAGAGAGAGAGGGGGGAAAGAGCCGCTGTAGTGATTGATATAACTAAATCGAGCATCTGGGCTGCTTTACGCGTCTTTGACGTGCGCGCGTGGTGAGCCCTGAGTCGCGCTATTGACAAAACACTCTTTATTGAGCAATCCGGAGCGGACATAAGTGCTGATTGTCCGCAATTGACAAGCAGCGGAGCAGCCAGGGGGCCTTGGCGCTTGATGATGTCTTTTCTTGCGGGTCACTGAGAGGAATCAAACTTATCTACAAAAGGAGGACACAGGTACAGGTGCTGCGCTCAAGTCATGGACGGCGCGCTGTACCACTCAGCGGGAATATTCGGCGCCCCTTCGGCTTCGACGGGAGCAAGCATGATGGCGAGCGCCAAACCACTCGCTTTTTCGATCGAAAGGATTATGGCCAGGACGCCCGAGCCAAAGTCGATACCGTTCCCGAACTTGCTCCACGCTCCCGCGGGGAAAGCGGAGCCCAAGCAGTCTCCCGCGCCGCTGCACTGCATGATCCCCCTCATGCCGCTCGCCTGCGAGCCGCCTCATAAACTTCACGTCAATGGATTAGACCACCCTGACGCGTTTTCCTACAACGCGAGCGAGCTGCTGAGCATCGGCTTGAATTACAAGAACGAGCAGCTAGACGCGACGCCGTCGGCCATAGGACAGTACAAACTCTTTCGGCCGCGCGTCGTCAACCAGGCGTCCTTCCACGCCATGGGCGCCGCCGTCTGTTACCTGAACTGCGGGGAAAGTGCGTGTGCGCCTCACGCGGGTCTGGTGAACCTGCACCCCATGGCGTCGTACCTTCTCAACGCGCCGCTGCACGCGCGCCAGAAGAGCCTGTTCTCCTCGGAGAAGAGCAAACCGGACAGGTGTGCTCCTCCCGGCGCGTCTTTTAAGGAGCTTTCTCACTCTCACCTGCACCATTACATGAAGGAGAGCGCGCACATCTTGTCCGAGAAGCTGTTCAAGAACTCCGCGGCCAAATTAAACGGCGCCTCTCCTCAAACCAAACCAAAGGTGTTCACCTGTGAAGTTTGTGGCAAGGTGAGACGAACGACCTCGATCTTCTGTTTTAGCACAGATTGCATCCTGCACTTTTTTTTTAACCCGATTTGCAATTTTCAGGTGTTCAACGCGCACTATAATTTAACGCGTCACATGCCGGTTCACACGGGCGCCAGACCGTTCGTCTGCAAAGTCTGCGGCAAAGGATTCAGACAAGCGAGCACTCTGTGTCGCCATAAAATCATCCACACTCAGGTAATCAGGATTTTACAAATAATTCTACAAATCATATTCCTGCTGCTGGTGTAAATCTGTTTATTAACATACACGCGAAAGCTGCGTAGAAACCATTTTAGTTTGCTAAAATTTATTTAAAAAAAAGACACGGCAAGTAGAACATTGAATTAAAATGTGAAATTTCGAATTAGAAAAAAATGAAATTGTATTTTCTTGTAAAACGTATTCTACTTTATTAATATGTGTTTCGTTTATATCTTTCAAAGATATTTTTTACAGTGAAGAAGCTACTATTTTATCGGTAAATCCTATATATAGCCCAGAAACGCATTCATTTGTTTTAATACAAAGAAAATTATCATTCAAAATTTATAAATGTCTGTTTTATGCTATTTTTAAGTATAGACCTAAAAAAAATAGAACAATATGTAATAAAAGCAAGCTTGTATATTTGTCTGTTGTATAACTTAAGTTTTTGAATTTGTATTCAGATAATGGTTGGTTTTAAAATGGTTAAAATAATGATATCATTAAAAAATTGCGGTCCTTGTTTATCTAATTTTCAATAATAACAAGCCTTATAATAGGCTAATAATATTAATAATAATTATAATTTCGTTTGAAATGAAACATAATTTCAGTATTCGGTTTATTTACACTCAACAATAGCTTTAGCTTCATTGTGTGTGATAACGTGTCTTCTCCATTTGTTTGCAGGAAAAACCGCATAAATGCAACCAATGTGGCAAAGCTTTCAACCGAAGTTCAACTCTCAACACTCACACACGAATTCACGCGGGGTACAAACCCTTCATTTGTGAATTCTGCGGCAAAGGATTTCATCAGAAAGGTAGCTGTTCTAGAAGGGATTTTATATCTTGCATTCATCGTGTAAATTACACAAACAACAATAGATAGACAGATAGACAGATAGATAGATAGATAATATTATTTTTGTGACATGTTTTTGAGATTAGCTTCTAACATTTTTTTTTTTTTTTTATATTTCAAGGAAACTACAAAAACCACAAACTGACCCACAGCGGAGAAAAACAGTTCAAGTGCAATATCTGCAACAAAGCCTTCCACCAGGTGTACAACCTCACATTTCACATGCACACGCACAACGACAAGAAGCCTTTCACCTGTCCGACGTGCGGCAAGGGTTTCTGCAGGAACTTTGATCTTAAGAAGCACATTAGGAAACTGCACGACAGTTCCCCGGGACCCCACTCTCCATCGACCCCCACTGCGAGCCTGGAGGCGCAGTAAGACTCCTCCGCGTCCCGCCGGGAAGAGAGAAAAATCCAATCGCGCATGCAACGTTTTATTTTTTTAAATGTGTTTTTATTATTATTTGTATCGTTTTGAGCGACCGTCATCTTTGTTGAAGCTCGTCTGTGAATGGTAGATCATGACATGATTCTTTTTACTCTCAGGGTATAACGACAGTCTTATTTATTTGAAACTGTACTGTTGTCATTAACTTAAAGAGAGTAATCGAAACCCGTATGTGGAACATTAATTCTCGTGACCGCTGTGTATTTTAAACCCCATTTTATATGTTTATTATTTATACAGTTATTTGTATTAGCTATACTGTTTGCCAACTGTAAACGTTTTGTTAAATCAATGTGAATATATATGCAAGGTTTGTTGTAAATTTCCAATGACATCTGATCTGTCAAAAAGATTATAAAACATATGATAAAGGGGGTAGGGAATCAAAATAAATAAAACATATCTTATGCTATATATATGTTTTCTTTGTGAATAGAAGCGTTTTTAAGACTTGGAAATAGCTTAATATTTCATTTCTGAGTGATCGAGCGTCCTTTCTCTCTCGTCGAGCAATAGGGTCTATGCAGTGATGGTTATTTTATACTTCAGTTTAACTAAATAACATGTAAATGATCAGTATCATAATTCTAGTGCGCTTTATTGGCACTAATAGAATTGCAGAATTCAGCAGGCTATGTCTGTAAAGATACTGTGCGCACATTATGAAGAGAAAAGGCCCCCCCTGGTGGACGAAACTAAGAAGGGAAATATATTTAGTATTAGGGAACTATATAGCATCTATACCCGGTAAATTGATATTTTATGTATGGGAAAGAGACCACTGCAATTACAATTATATTAAACAGGCTGCCAAAAAGTTGCCAAAGCTTAGCTGCAATTGCTAATTGATTTAAAAAGGTTGCTTAGGCTATACAACTATTTTATATTTAATGTATTAATATGTTTAAAAAGAGCTTGTTTTAGTGGTTTCTATTGGGATTTATTGGAATAAAGATGCCAGTGATTTGGATTAAATCGTCAGTGGCCTAAATAGTTAATAAATTTGGTTTAAATCGTTAATGAATAACAAATCTTGAGGCATTTTTGTAATGGGGTGGGGCCATAAACTACTTCAGCACCACAAGACTGAACAGCTCCCAAAATTATATCACCTTAATATTCTCTAAACGCTTAAAAACAGATCCCTGTTATCCCAATTTGTACATTTTTTGTAACTTCAAATTTTGAAGTTTCTATTATTACTATTATTTAGGTTTTTTTATACAGTAAGACAACTTAAGGAAGGCTCCCATCCCAAAATACTTTTTTTTTTCCTTTAAAAAATGACGTAGGCTACTGAATTTTGATTTGTCTTCGAGTCATAAAACCATTTCTATTTATATCTACACTCGGTGTCGTGTTATATTCTGATTCTCGTCCACAGCCGACAGAAAACGACTGTAAAAATTGCATTTACACCGAACAAAGGGCTAAAACGTTAATATTAAGCTTGTTTCTGTTCGGCAATATGATCTCCAAGCCTGGCCTTAAAACAACGTTAGTGTTGTCTTAACAGTAACAGAGTATTAAAAGGCATCTTATTTAACCTGTTTTAGATTTAATAATAACGTGGCAAAATATTTTTGTGAACTTCATGAACGACGAAACAAAAAACTGATTTTACCTCATCGCTCCCAGTATTTGTAGGAGCGCGCGACAGGGGCGGGGCCTGCTTCCTTCCGCTGCTCGGTCATAAAGCTGCGACGCGACGTCAAGGGCACGCGAGGAGGCAGATCCGCGTTCTGTGTCGGGATTGGTGGGAGCTAATCCAGGGCTCAGATTACTTCACTGAAGCGGAGACGCATTCCAGGCAGAAACAAATAACTGTGCTGTAATCTATACCTCATGGATAGGTCTGGTTAGCGCCACATTATTTGCCTGAAGTCTTGAGACAGGTCAATCCCGTGGCGTTATTCCTCCGTCATTAACGTTCACGCGACACATTCACTCATAAGAGCTGCGGCGGCAGTTTATATATAAACCTCCTGTGCGTTTCACACTGCGTTAATGTGATTATTCAGCCGGGGCCACGTTGTAGGTGCTAGGAAACTGCTTAAATCTAAAGGTACAGGTATGTATCAGAAAAACTCGGCATGCAGTCAATCACTTGTTGCTTCTAAACAGCAGGAAGTCAACCCTACAGGGCTGTTTCTCAGTAACTGTGAGGTTTTGAGGCAAATGTCTACGTGTATATTTCTCTCATTGTTGGTTTCAGACTATATGAACTTTTTAGCTGAAAGGTTCATGGTATTTTTCATAAATATCACGTTGGGGTATTGTCACATGTGAGTTATATGTTTTAGTGTCATTAAATCGTTTTATGTTATTTAAATAACCTGCTAATTTGCTTAAAATAACTATAACGTAGTTTAAATGCATATGTTTTGGATATATACCATATAATAGTATTTTTTTCAAAGTAAGCTTCCACTGTGACAACATACCCCATTGGCTAAAAACAGTGTTCAGTAGTTGCTTTTTATTTAATTGTTCGTTTTTAGATTTACTGATTCTAAAAAGATCATACTTTGTGAGAAATATTCACTCAAGTAAAAGGTTTAACAACTAACCCTGGGTTTACGTACATGCGTGTTCTGTACAGTAGTACTAACATTAAAATGATGCATTGCTTTACTAACAGCTTGGTGTGCAATGCATTACATTCATTTTTTCCTAAAGAATGCAAACCACATTCCAGGTGCTGTCAGTTTACTAAAGCTTGTATTTGATCCTGTGACATATGTTACTCTTTGAACTGAAGTTTTAAAGGAGCACAATTACAGCATGTGCATTTGTTGTTGCTAATTAAACAGCAGGATGTGAATAAGAGCAAAATTATTGTTGAACTTTATTTTTATTTAATCTGTTTTATAATAAAAAATGTATATGTCAGATAGTAAGATGTTAAGTCGGGTTCATTTATTTATTTATTTATTTTCAGTTAATATTTTAAGCAATTTAAAAAGCAATGTGAAAAGAAAACTGATTTGACTTTGTTCAAATGCAATCCTCTCCTTTGCAAACCATAGACTGTGTTTCTGGGATCTCTTTTCTGTACGTCTATCACTCTCAGCACTCCTCAAGTGTGATTTTTCAGATGTGTGTAGTTGTTGTAACCTGTGTGTTTTGGACGCAGTCATGCTGCGTCTTGTGAGGAGCCAGGGCCGAGGCTTTAGGGGCTGTTTATGCTGTCAGCTGAGGTTCCAGCATCACCATCATCCTCACCAGCAGAATCACAAGAGCGTCATAGCCATCCGCCGTGAGGATGTCAATGTGTGGGAGAGACGTGCTCCTCTGGCCCCACGACACGTCAGGGAGATCACAGCAGCTGGGCATAAGGTGCTCGTCCAGCCCTCCAACAGACGAGCCATCCACGACAGAGTGAGTCACTCAGTTATTTTCTGTATACGGAGTAGTTAGCAGTGTTAATTTTTGTATTGTGTGTTATTAGTTGTTGGTGGGATCCATTAAAGGGGACTTTACACACAGTTAACTTGACAAAGAGTGTATTTGTTACAGAAATAATTTTCTGAAACTTCAGCCATGATTAGCATGAGAATCCTACACTTTAAATAGCTCAGAATGCAGCAGAATCCCTTTAAATTGATTAAAACTGGAAGAACAAATGCTGTTCTTGTGAACTTTCTATTTAAGAATCCTACAAAATGTCAAAATTAAATCGATAAAAAATTAAGCAACTCTTTTCAACATGATAATAATAAATGTTTCTTGATTAATCGCATCCAAAATAAACATTTTTGTTTACTATATATATATGTATATATTTAAGAAAATTTTTATGTTTGTATATTAAATATATTTATATATAATAATTTATATGACTCTATATATATGTAAATATATAAAAAAAAAATATATGCTGTCTGTGTCTTTATATATTTATAATAAATATACATAGTACACACATGTATATTATGTAAACAAAAACTTATATTTTGGATCAATTAGTCATTTGAAAGCACTAATAATATACATATTTTAATTTTAAATAATTTGTAATATATCTTTTAATTCTCCAGTGTTGTTGTGAATATATAAATCATATTTTATTTTTAATTGTCATAATTTTTAAAATGAGTGCATTGATATGTGTTGCTTATTTAATAAACTAAATCATGCAATTAAATGATTTATAGATAAATACAAATGGTAAACTAAAATGTAATCAGTTATCAAAGGGAGTTGCAAATACTCCCTATCTGCTTTGATGCATTTCTTTGTTTGTTCTCCTACTTTTTGGGGCTTTTAATGTGTCCTTTCCCACTTGATATTTCTGGTATTTGCATGAATGAAAGTCTTATCCGATTGGCTAGAATTCTGAATACTGTTTCTGTTTTCAGTACTATGAAAAAGCAGGCGCTATTATCCAGGAGGACATCTCAGAGGCGTCTCTGATCATCGGTGTGAAAAGGCCCCCGGAGGAAAAGGTGTACCCCCATAAGACCTATGCCTTCTTCTCTCACACAATTAAAGCACAAGAGGCAAACATGGGGCTCCTAGACGACCTTCTTAAAAAGGTGAAAGTCTCTTTGTAGAATCACTCGGTCAAGGACAGTGTTTACACCGAAAGCCAACTGCAATACTCTCTCTAGCGTCATGTTTTTGGAAATGTTTATTCAGGACAAGCAGCTTTCACAAGATACTCATGTTTCATCATATCCTTCCCTTTTTAGGAAGTTCGACTCATTGATTATGAAAAAATGGTGGATCCCAATGGCTACAGAATTGTAGCATTTGGGCAGTGGGCAGGTGTTGCTGGTATGGGACCTTTTTGTTGCTGTATAAGGAGTTTAAAAAGAGAGTTCACTCAAAATGTAAAATTCTGAGATCATTTCTGGTATGACATGTTAAACATATTGTCTGTATTTTTCACAGGAATGATTAACATTTTACACGGCCTAGGCCTGCGCTTTCTTGCCCTTGGACACCACACCCCATTCATGGTATTTGTTTGTGAATTGCACAACTATGATAATGTCTGCTTTTGAATTGCCACTTACACTATTATGCATGGTACTCATTTATTGGTTCTTCATTTAGTAAATTTAGTAGTGAATTTTCAGGATTTAAAACTGCTATTTTTAGGCATGTTTGTTCATATTTGTCATTTGACAGCACATTGGTATGGCACACAACTACAGAAACGTCAGCCAGGCCATCCAGGCAGTGAGGGATTGTGGGTATGAAATATCCTTAGGTCTGATGCCCAAGTCCATTGGTCCTCTCACATTTGTGTTCACTGGCACTGGCAATGTGTCCAAGGTAAGTGTGCATTTATTGTGTAAATTGTTTTATGAGATTCTCTAAGTGCCTCATATCAGTGTAGCAAATATTTACATTTATTTACAAACAGAGAAGCATGAGAAGAAATCCTTAGTATTATAAAAATGAAAATGCATCCTCTTCAGGGCGCCCAAGACATTTTCAACGAGCTCCCCTGTGAGTACGTGGAGCCTCACGAGTTGAAAGAAGTCTCAGAGAGTGGAGGTACTTCTTGTATTTGTTTTTTATGATTGCACATAGGAAGTGTACTTGCACCTGTGGTGTTTGCAGTAATCAACATTTTGCTGTGCATGCTAATTGACTCATGCTAATTGTCTTTGCAGACATGACAAAAGTGTATGCCACAGTGATCAGCAGACACCACCACCTGATAAGAAAGAGCGACAGACTCTATGACCCCCTTGAGTATGAAAACCATCCTGAGCTTTACACATCACACTTCAGGGAGACAGTAAGTAAATACTAGGCAGCTGATTGTTTTGGCTGCCACTTAAAGGAATGATTCAGAACAGATTTGGAGAAATTCAGCATTATATCACTTGCTCAACAATGGATTCTCTGCAGTGGATGGGTAAAAAACACCACAGTAATCTCCAGTCCATCAATTAATGACTTGTGAAGTAGAAAAAAACATGTTTGTGTTAAATCCATCAATTAGACATTTTCACTTTAACCCCTTAACAGTTGCTTCCAGCAAAGATCTATGAAATATTGCTTTCTCCAGTGAAATAGTAATTTTGTTTGAATCAGTAGAGAAATATCCACAAAAAAAGCATTTATAAGCGAAAACAGTCCAAAAGAGTTCTAAACAAATGTCACTTTGATGTGAATTGATGGACTGGAGTGGTGTGGATTACTTGTTCACCAAATCTTAATTTCTAGGTGAACTATTCCTTTAAGGCACTTACCTCTATCGCAGGCAAAATCCAGTTGTTTCATTGAAAATTCACATAATCTGGAATTGAATGCAGTGTCTGAAAAACAAACATGACTGAAATACATTGTATTTACGCAGGTGGCCCCTTACACAACCTGCCTGATAAACGGCATATACTGGGACCCTCACACACCCAGACTGCTGCGGCGACTGGACGCCCAGCGACTGATTAGACCCGTCATATCTGCATCATCATCACCTGATCACGGCTGCCCTGCTCTTCCTCACAAGTGAGCTTCTAATGTTAAAGTATCATAAAGGATGGTACTTATAAATTTTTTTTTTTGAGAAAATGACACATCCGATCCTCTGAATTTCAGGTTCTTGGCCATTTGCGACATCTCTGCTGACACAGGCGGCTCCATTGAGTTCATGACTGAGTGCACCACTATTGAGAAGCCCTTCTGCATGTATGATGCCAACCAGCATATTGACCATGACAGGTGTGGTAATACTTCCTCCAACTGCATAAACCCCCTGACACTTAATATTAAACCTCGGCACAAAGTTTGGTCTGGATGAAGGTGAAACAAGCTAGAAGTCCCAAAGACTTACACAAGTTATGTCAAGAGAACATAACTGTGACAACAGCAGAACCATTTTTTGTGTTTAATAGAACCCTTTTTATGAGGTTTCATAAAGAACTGTATTTTGGCAGTACTATATATTATATACAGTATATACAGCCTTCATGGTGTTATAAAGAACCTTTTAAATAATATTATTATTAATAATAATAATATGATAACTTTTAATGTTATATTATTTATTAATATTATGTTTTTCTTCTCCCTTATGTTACTGGTCATTGAAAGATTTTTTTTTTTTTTAACAGTTTTGGGAATGCTATTCTCTGTAACACTTTACAATAAGGTTCTTTAATTAGTTACATTAGTTAACATGAACTAAGAATGAACAATACTTGTTAATGCACTAGTTAATGCACTGTGAACTAACATGAACTAACAATGAATGATTGTATTTTTATGAATTAACGTTAACAAAGGTGAATATATATACATGTTAGCTAATACATTAACTAATGTTAACAAATGATACCTTACTGTAAAGTGTTACCCTATGTTTTAACACAAAGAACCATTTCAGCATAAAAGGACAATATGGTTCTCAATAGAAGTATTACTATGTGGAAAGATCCTTTCAAAGAACCAATCTTTTTGGAACCAATGCACTAAAATCAACTCTGAATTCCATAACAATTCCCTGGTAACACTCATACTCATTATAAAATGTAGTTTTTAAACTGATTTTAAATCTAATTTGTCCATGCAGTGTGGAAGGTAATGGCATTCTCATGTGCTCCATTGATAACCTGCCCGCCCAGCTACCCATTGAGGCGACAGAGTATTTTGGGGACCGGCTGTTTCCTTACGTATTGGAGATGGTAAGATGTGATACAAGGTGAAGGTGGTGAGTAGTTAACCAGCAGCATGAGATGCTTTGCTGAGGAGAGGATTGCTTTGAACGGTAGTATGGTTATGATTGAGAGACTTTTTTTTTGTTTGTTTCTTGGCTGGATGAATTTAATATGTGGTGGACACTGCTGTTAATGATTTGAGCAATTTTGTAATGGCAGACTTTATCCCACAGCTCCCATCAGACGCCACCAGACCGCTAGAGGAAGAGGACTTTTCTCCACAAGTCAGAGATGTGAGTGTATTAAGAGGGTGTTTTTACAACTTTCTTCTTTTTTCTCTCTCTCTTGCAGAGAAATGCTTCCTCTAAGCTGTGCGGTCGTGCACTTCTGCACAAAATACTGCACAGAAGGCAGACTCAGAAATGTGTGGAAAAACTTGAATCGGAGCTAAATGGGCGGCGTTTCAGCTGGAGCCCATCCACACATCCATTGATTTTCAGTATGGAACTAAAGCTGAGAAATCTTAAATACACATTTCTGTTTACTTTGAGGTAAAGGCCGTGGCTTAGATTAGTGCAGAGATTGAAAGTTCATAGCAGCACCAAATGGAATTGCTAAAATAATATATTTTTCCACTCATGTACTACTGTTCAAAAGTTTGGGCTCTGTAAGGTTTTTGTAGTGCTTTTAAACACCAATGCATATCTTTCAACAAAAACACAGTTAAAAACAGAAATATTGTGAGAAATAATTTACATTTTTGAATAACTGTTTTTTTTATTATAACATTTTGGAATAGAATTTATTCATGTGAACACAAAGCTGAGTTATTCTAGTCTTCAGTGTCACGTGATCCTTCAGAAATCCTTCTAATATGCTTACTTGCTTCACAAGCAGCATTTCTTATTATCATCAATGTTGAAAACTGTTGTGATGCTTAATAGTTTTGTGAAAATATACATTTTTGATGTTAATACATTTTTCAGTGTTTTTTGATTTAATAGAAAAAAGCCACATTTATTTAAAATAAAAATCCTTTGTAACATTATATTCGCTGTCACTTTTGAACAATTAAATACATGCTGAATAAAAGTATTCATTTCTTAAAACTATAAATAAATTCTTAATGACCGCAAACTTTTGAATGATCATGTAGAGAGTCCATTGTTATTATATAATCTCAAGAAAATAACATAAATGTACTTAGTAAGTGTATAGAATTAAAGAAATGTACTAAATACTAAAGAAATTGTTAGCATTGAATACATTTTAAAATATGAACATAAAATAGGAACCATAAAATGAAAGTTAATTTATTAAATAACGTTTTTATTAATTCTACTTTAAATCAGATTCAAATGCTATTCTGCATTCTGTTTGCTCCACCGGTTCAAATTCAACAGTGAATTGAATTGAACACAAAAACAATCCTACACCATATTCATGTGGCTTGGTATTTCAGAATATGCAGTGGTGCATATCTAAATGGAATACCATGGTATTTTTTTGTTGGCATCTAAATCTGTTTGGTGCACATTGCAGTAATATTATTTGTATTACATGCCATTTTTTTTTCTCAATCTAGGCTGTAATTACATCCAATGGGAAGTTGACACCCAAATTTGAATACATTCAGAAACTTCGAGAAAGGAGGTAAGAGATGTTTTGGAGTTGATTCAGTCCTGTGTTACAGTAGCTTGGATACTTGCTCTGATGTTATACGAGGCACAGAAGTTCTTGTAACATTGATTTGGATCATATGCTTACACACTGAGGATGGCAGATTTATTCTGAAGATTTCTTCAAAGGTTGAGACACAGGTAAAAACATTGCCCTGTCCCAGCTCTCAGCAGCCTGTAGCTTTAATATGCACTTTTATCGCTGTAGATTAAGATGCTTTAAGTTACACCTGAATCTAGACACCGCTTATACGCAAAAGATAAGAACGCAGGGCTGATATAGAACTCCATCCCTTATGAAAATATCAGAAACTACACACATTGTAGGTATCTGCTTTTATTCTCAGCTGCAATGGAGTCATCAAGTGGACTATGTTTGTGCAGAAGCTAGTCAGCACTTGCATTTTTTGCGAATACTCAGGGATTATTGGGTGGATAGAAGAATCATGATAACATTTTACAGATCAACTATTGAATCTATAATATGTTATGGTTTAACAATAATTTGCCAACTTGACTGTTAAAGGGTTAGTTCAGCCCAAAATGAAAATGCTGTCATTAATTACTCACCCTCATGTCGTTCTAAACCCGTTAGACCTTCGTTCATCTTCAGAACACAAATTAAGATATTTTTGATGATATCTGAGAGCTATCTGACCCTCCATAGACAGCAACACAACTGAAATGGGCCCAGACCCAGAAACGTAGTAAATATATCATGAACGATGATGAACGATCATTTTATGGGTTTGAAATGACATGAAGGTCAAACTAACCCTTTAAACTTGGGTCACAACTTCAAAACGTGGTTACAAGAGCTGGAGAAATATATGTATGCTGTCTCCATTTTCTCTTTAGGACATTTTTGAGATGTCTGTTAGGAAGCGGAGTCTTAAAATTATTGGTGACCCAAGCCATATTCTCCATAAGGAGTATAGTCTGATGCCCTCTGGGGAGGAGGTATAGATATTAAGCTGAATAGATATAAATGATCTCTAATTCTATTATCTATTGATCTATTATCAAACTATTGAATAATAAGTGATGGAAATCGTTGTGTGGCTAAGGGTAATGTGATGGGTAACATGTAATTTTGGTGTATTATTGGGATTGTGTAGGAGTGATATGTTTCTAACAGTGTGATTGATTTTGAGAGCATAATGTGTTTCTGTATTATTTGCCACTAATTTGTAAAGTCCCAATGAAACTGGTGTGAAAGAAAGCATGTTTAGCTCAGTCTTTTGAGGCTAATGAATTTCCCAGGATGGGTTTGAAGCATTAAACCTCAGTAAGTTCATACACTGCAAAAGTAAAGAGAAAACAAGTTGCTGACCGTGTTTGTTTTGTTCAGACACAGGTTGTGCTCCTCCTGCACTGCCTTAACACCTTGCTTGGCTAGAGCACAAGTTCTCTCATGGGTAGACAATCTTCCTCTCTCACCGCAGTCACAGTCTCTCCCACTCGCTCTTTTACTTGGGATTTTTTGCATGCCAGAAAAAGAAATCAATGCACCAGTTCTTTTTTTAGTTTAAGTTCAATTATTCTCCAAGGTAAGCTGCTTTTTCACGAGCCAATTCATGGCCATTAATTGATTATATCACGTTTTTGAATCATTTTCATTAAATGGAATAGCTCATTCCTTTCATTTCTTTCTTATTCAAGACGTAATCAAAGCTTCCTATGTTTTTCGCAGTCAACACGTCTTTCTCAAAACACTCTTTTGTGCTATCTCTGTCTGATTCAGTGGTAAAGAACCAAGCTGACAAAACATTACACTGAATTTGCAAATCTGTTTGTATCCATTGTGGTCTATACTTAATTAGGCCGCCCACAAGCCAACATTGACCTCCATTTAATCAATGGAAAGCATTAAAGACCCACCATTTGACTTTTGATTTAACTTGTTCTTGTCCTGAATGAAAACCATCTAAGAGAGCCGTTGCTTTTGAAATAAGGTCATCTGATTACGAGATACATAGTGCAATATAGACGAAATGATTATGTATTATTAATTCATTTTCTTTATTCAATAATATTAATATTTTATAGTAGTATTAAAATATAATAATAGCATATAATATATTAAAAATTATATTTCATTTCTTGTTTTTTTTTTTTTTGTATTCTCTTTTAAATGTTATTTCATTTTAGTGTAATTATATACACACACACATACACAGTCATGTCCTACATGTTTGGCCATTGTGTCATGCTATTTTTTTTTTTAACCATATTTGTGATTTTAATACAGCATGTCAAGTGTAAAAACACATCTCGAGACCCCTGTGATCAGTTCTGTCTGAACTTGCTTATTTGGCATGTCTATATTTAAACTAATTAGTTCTCTAGTCCTTCAAGCAACCCAGAGATTTTAAAAATATGGAGTGTTGCACATTCATGTGATAAATTGTCATTTATTAATTTTGCCATTACCACTGATTTATAAAAGCTGAAAGCCACAGTAAGCAGTGCAATTTTTAATGGTTTAGTGGTTACATGCTCTTTAACACCCTTTAAATGTGGTAAAAATTACTGTAAGGCCAAGCACAACCTTTCTATTTGAAATGAAAGTGTGCTCTGTTTTGAACTAATGCACCTAATTATGAGAGCTTTTAAAAGTAGCGCTAAATAGCAGTAAAACCATGGTCTAAAACACATATTTAGTGGTTATTATGAATGTCTAGTTTAATGGTATTTTGAGAAGGGCGTGCAGGTGGTTGGGGGTTAAGTGTTACATTTTTTGCTCATGTGCCACATCAGATCCAATTAGGCTGAGCGACGGGGGTGCTTGGATCACATGTGTCTCCCAGGGGACTTGCGGAGTGAAACGTTGATTTAACAGCCCTCTTAAACTGCTTTGATTATGTTCTGAACAGAGAACTGGCTGATCTAGAAGTAGATCTATATGTTTTCCTTTAGTTTTTTTTTGGCACCCTCTCTGCTCCTGAAATGTGTTTTTGGTGGGTTCTGTGTTTTTTTTGTTTTGTTTTTTGGTGTACTCTTGTCGTAAAATGAAAAATTAATCTTTGGTGTGTTTTAAATATTCTTGATTTCATCTCCTGGACAATCCTACAAGATCTTTCCATGTTCTTTTGTGGGTTTTGCATCCCTTTCAATCGGTTTAAGATCACTATCCAGCAGGATATGTTTTGTGATTTCACAGATTGCTTGGCCAGTGAGAGGGTGTGTGTGTGTGTGTGTGTGTGTGTGTGTGTTAGTAGTAATGGCTGTACCATCTGGCAAACAGGGAATCAGAGCAGATCCTAAAGAAAGGAGGAATGAAGCGGGTGCTTTTGCTGGGTGCAGGCTATGTGTCTGGGCCAGTTATCGAGTATCTCACCAGGGACGCTGGCACTCAGGTCACAGTGGGTATGTTCCCGCCTCAAAATCTGTCTGGAATGCAGAGTAGAATTTAGTTGCAATTCTTTATAAAAAAAAATAAAAAAAAACTTGTGGTCTTTGCATCGCAGCATCAAATCTGTTGAATCAGGCTGAGGACATGGCAGCCAAGTACCCCAACACCATCGCAGTGATGCTGGACATCACCCGCCAGGAAAACCACCTTGAGTCTCTGATCAAAGACCACGACATCGTCATCAGGCATAATCATAAACTTCATTATGCATTGACATTAGCAATTCCACTTAAACATACACCTTTAAAGCTAATTTGTGTCCTTTCTTTTGTTGTTTTTGGTGTATAGCATGCTGCCATATGCATTTCATCCACAAGTAGCTAAGCACTGCATTAAAATGAAGGTGAACATGGTGACCGCCAGTTATATGAGCCCAGCCATGAAGGAGCTTCAGAAGGGGTAAGGACATGTTTTTGAGACCAAACATGTCAAACTTTAAGAAAAAATGAATAGATATGACAAAATAAAAGCATCATATCATTGACTCAACTGCTGCAAATAGAGAGGGTGAGTTGAACTGAAGAACCAGATTTATGTGTGAATTTGTTAACTGGATAAGATAATTAATTAAAAAGTTCAACAATATATGAATCAAATATATATATATATTGGAGAACTGTTATTTAAATTCAACCCAGTCACCGAAAGTATCTTTCTTGACCTTATTTGATTTTAAACTGCCTCTGGTTGACTTCATGAATCTCTACATGTGGCTTCACCATGATTGGCTGTTGTTTCCCAAGTGCCGAGGATGCTGGCATCACCATCGTCAATGAGATGGGTCTGGACCCTGGCATTGATCACATGTTGGCCATGGAGTGCATCGACCAGGCCAAGGCAGACGGTTGCACTGTAGGTATTGCACGCATGCACTCGTGTTTGTTTACCACTCGGATGTGTTGATGGGTATTTGCGATAGTGACATACTGTCGCACCATTGGTGTACTCATCACCACGTCTGGAAGACATATTGACAGACCTCAACAAACGTTCACAGCATCTTGAATGTTCATTTTCACTTATGTAGCGGTCAGGCAGAGCTTGGTCTTCATGGTGCTCTTGTAGTTACTCCAAATTTTAATCGCCGTTTCTTGACAGGTGGAATCGTACAGCTCTTTTTGTGGTGGTCTTCCTGCCCCAGAGTGCTCGGACAACCCTCTGCGTTATAAGTTCAGTTGGAGTCCGTACGGTGTCCTGCTCAACACCATCAGTCCAGCCATCTATCTGAAAGACAATCAGGTGACACTTCAACATATATATATTAGTATAACAGTATAATTAAAAACATTTACAAACTATGTGGTTTGTCTGTTCAGGTGGTCAGTGTTCCTCCTGGCGGGGCTCTCCTGGATGTTACAAAGCCTATGGACTTCATGCCTGGTTTCAACCTGGAGGGCTTCCCCAACCGGGACAGCACCATATACGCTCAGTCGTATGGGATTGAGTCTGCGCACACGCTGATCAGAGGAACTCTGCGCTTCAGGGTATTCATACTAATGAGATGTAAAGATAAGCTCAGTGTTGCTTCAGTGTCTGTGTGTCATTATGAGCTCTATTTGTCTTCAGGACTTCTCCTCTGCGATGAGTGGCTTTGTCAAACTGGGACTCATCAACACTGAGCCCTGTCCACTGCTGGGACACACGGCTTCTCCTGTCTCATGGGTCTGGATTTATGAACCTTTTCCATCCAACTCTTAATCCAAAAGTTTTCAAGATATATACTATATACAAAATAATAATATGTATGTAAATGCCATTTTGTCTCTTACACAGAAAGAGCTTCTCTGTAAGCAGATTGGTTTGTCCACATCTGTGAGCAACAGTGTGTTTGAAGACGCCATTTATAAGCAGATTGGACAGAATGACTTCAGAATGCAGACTCTCAGATGGTGGGTTTAGGAGTTCACTAACAATATTTTATAGACTTCCATCTAGTGGTCGACTGATATATCGGCTAATATTTGGCATTTTTCAAATATCAGCATCGGCTGATGTGTTTTTCTGTTTAGTCATTTATGTTCGAGACTTTTATTTTGGCAGCGCTGAGAATGTTGGCACCTGAGCACACAGCGCTCACATTCTCCGTCTCTGTTGTTTGCTCTCACCATCTAACAGTTCTGCATAAACTGGATAGACATGAACTGAACTGTTAAAGGAAAACGCCACTGTTTTTCCATAACCGTCTTTAAACAGGGAAAACGTGGAAGTGTTTGTTGGTTCCTAAAGTCATCCCTATTTGGATCCTAAGGAATGAATGAAAAAAGTATTATAACAGCTGCATTTAATTTTTAGTAATAGAAAGGCATTATAATAGTTTCTCATTTATGTCACAATTTAGTAAATATGCATATGTATCATTTAAGCAGATCTTTGAATGTTAATAAGCATTTAATTTGATGAACCTTGCAGATTTAGATTACTGAGTGGACTGTTGTTTGCAGTGTTTTTATTAATGTATTTTTAAATATTATTATTATTATAATTTTTTTTTGTGAGAATTTTCTCAAATATTAATTAAAAACAATACAAATTGTAATTAAAATAAAATTAATTGTTATCAGAAAATTATGAATTATAAATAAAAAATATGCGTATATATTGGTCATCGACCACCCTGCTTTCTTTTCTTTCTTTTCTTTTTTTTTTCACCCTGCTTTCTAAGATATCTGCATCGTCTGTCAAAAACAATATCAGTCCACCACTACTTCCATCACAGTACCTGCTGATATACAGTGCTGGGTAGTAGCTCATTACATGTAATCTGAATTATGTAATCACATTCCAAAAATGTTTCACTTGAAATTAATTAGTTTACATTTTAAAATGCTCATAATAAGAATACAGTTACTTTTTATGGATTACATAGTTACAAATGTGCATTGATTCTCCCTAGTCCATAGTTTATCTTTCTACTGCGTGTCATATTGAATACAAGTGAGTTTTCATAATATGGCATGGCCATGTTAATTAATTTGCAACCAATGTATCTGAATTTTGGGACAAAATCAGTCAGTTGCAGCACGTATGAGATGAATAATTACACAAGTTACTAAACACTGCAGATGTATAACAAACAAAATATTTACAAACCTAGAAAACTTTGACCATGTCATTGCTGTTTAATGTTTGTTTATGTGATCCAGTGATTCAATTTCTTGTCAGTCAGTCTGCTTTGACCTAAAATATTTGCTGAAATTTAAAGCTATTATTTCAATAATTTAATAACAAATTTGTGTGCTTTCTGGTGTTGATTTTTGGTCTTATTTCTTTGTTGTTGTTTTTTTTATAACAATATTCCCTATTAAGTAAGCAACTACTCACTACAGTATTCTTCAATTAATTTGTAATCAATAACTGATTACAGTTTGTAAGTAATCTACCCTGCACTGCTGATACATGAGGGGAGCATTTTAATATTTCTTTATTAGTAATGTCTTATATGTGTCTTCATAATGTCTATGAAATGTCTATATAAATATATATATATATATATAAGTGACTGGATGATTCCCATCAGGCTCGGGATGCTCAGTGAAGAGCCGGTTCCTCACGCCGACACAATCTTAGCAGCAGTTGCTAAGCATCTAGAGGCCAAGCTGTCTTTCGGTAAAGAGTCCATTCCTCTTCCTTTTTAATGTCATTCTGTCTTCTGTCATTAGATTCATAGAGCTTTGAAGATTCAGCATGTGTTTATGAAGATCATCCATCCATAATGCTGTTAAATGTCTAATCCTGAAGTCCAGTTCCAGATAAATGATTGCTGTTTTCGGATCTTTCTGTCCTGTGCAGCTAAAGGTGAGCGTGATATGGTCATCATGAAGAACGATGTTGGAATCAGACACCCAACGGGCGAGCTGGAGACCAAACACATCAGTCTGGTGGTCTATGGGGATCCCAGTGGATACTCAGCCATGGCCAAAACCGTGGGCTACCCAGCAGCCATTGCAACTCGTATGGTGCTCAACGGTCAGTGCAACTTAACTTGAAATGCCCAAATTTCAAATAAAGCTTCTTTTTATTAATTAATTTTTAATTTAGTTTTGCTACTATTTTTTAGTTTGGTATTTGACCAATTTATTTTAAGATTATTTTTGTTAAAAATAGATATATTTATTGGGAATAAACATAAGTGTAAAATATTAAAATGCAAAAAAAATATCAGCACATTCTGTTTTCCCCCTATTTTTTTTGTATTTAATAGCAGGTAGAGCAGCTTGCAATAATGTTAGGTCTAATGATCATTTGGATGTAATTAATCCATAATGCTGGGCAACGATTAATCGCATCCAAAATAAAAGTTTTTGTGTACTGTGTATATTTATTATGTATATATAAATACACACGCATACATGTTATGTTTATATATGAAATATATTTATATATAATATAAATGATAAGAATATAAACATATATAAGTACTAATTATATGCTGTATATGTGTGTCTTTATATATACATAATAAAAATACACCGTTCACACACATTATGTACACAACTTTTATTTTGGATGCAATTAATTGTTGCCCAGCAAAATATCTTAAATATACCTATTTTAATTATTGGACATTGAGAATGCACATTTATTCTTTGATACTGATCGATCAGTGATATTTCATGCATCCCTAGTTTCATTTCACTGTGATTACATCAGTAGTTTGCAATCTGTTCCTAATTTTGCACAATTATAAAATAGAACATTTGTGTAATGTCCAGCAATTCCAAACAACGTTACTGTTAGGACTGTTACTTTGACTTTTATTGTGAGTGTATGATGTCCCACCACAGGTGAACTGACCACTAAAGGACTCGTGGTGCCGATGACGAAGAACATCTACAGTCTGGTTCTGAAGAGACTGCAGGAGGAGGGTCTCCAGTTCATCACCAAGAGCACCTTATCAGAGTAACCACACACCTTAAGATCTCAAACTCACTCGTTCTGCGCCACACGTGTGTAATGAGATGAAACATCCTTCACTGCATATACTCCACAAAGGTTGCAGATCTTTAACTTCAGAGTGATCCAACGGTTACTGCTTTTGCTTTCAAACTTGAATCTATTAAGTAGATTTAGAAAGTCTGTAGATATTGACAAATGAGTTTTCATTTTTATCAGCCGTCGTCATAAATCGGGACACACAAAGCACTTTGACACGAAACCGTCCCATTTCCACTTCCTGCCATTGAAAATGAACTTTATACGCCATCAGTGTTTTCTTACTCTTGCTCAAAGGGTTTAAATGAACGTCTGCCTCAGTCAAAAACATGCAGTACCATCATATTTATGTGAAACATGATGTCATGTTGATAAAATTGACAGACTACTGATAAAATTAACAGGTTTCTGCAAGGCATTAATGTCATGTCAGCTGAATCTTTCTTTAATGTGAAGCTTGGCTCTGTATTGAATTCTTTTTGGTGGTTTTCCTGTTCAAACGTTAATATAAACGTTCATAAGTTATTGTGGCATTATAATTAATAACATTTTAAGATTAGTTCATCCAAAGAGTTGTTTTAAAACTAGCTTTTGTCCAATAAAAGTTTTGCTTTCATTTTATATTTCTTGTTTTTCTTCAAATAAATATCAGATTTTGTTTATCAGTTATATTAGAAAGTAATTGCATGATATTACTGTACCCATTATCCCCTTCTTTTATTACATATTAATATATGTAAATTATAAAGTTGGTTGCCAGATTTTTGAAGATAGATAGACAGATTTAAAAACATAAACATTTTACCATTTCAAACCACTTCTATTCTTCTGAACCTGAGAATGAGTTTTAAAACTAGCTCTCATTGTTTTATATTCAATCAATAACATCTAAATGATTGTTTGTGGTCTGTATTAGACAGAACTGAGAAGAAGTTCCCCATCACCCCCCTCTCTCTCTCTCGCTCTTGTTCAGTCTGCATTGTTCAGAGCGGTCACTATAAAGTAGGCCACCAAGCGCAGGATAATTGGGGCTGTAATTATTAGAAGTTAAAAATGCAAATGAAGGAACCAGTAGCCCCTCAAGACCGTGTCTGGCCATTTGACCCATATTTTTGTGTAAATGACCTTTTGGATTAGAATAGAGGAATAATTACAAGCGATTCTTCAAAGGGATTATGTCATAACTCGTGTGGCTGTCATCTTCGTCACCCGACCCTTAAGCCGTGGACTTATAATAATCGGTTCCTGAAGATGCAGTTGGCTTAAGAAGTGACCTGATCGCTGCCAGAAGCTCCGTCTCCATGATGAATCTGAGGAGGGCCGAAGCAGAAGTTAATTGAAAAACAGCCCTATCTGGCGAACGTCTTTAGGGAAACTTGTCTTTGTTGTCTTTTGCTGACCTCTGAGGCCAGATGGAGAGCTGAAGGACTGTTGATCTGGCCTCTTGTGGTTTGTGAGTCAGGATGCCGAGGTAACAAGAAAAGCAAGTTCAGAATTAGCAGCTGACACGAGGCAAGCGGCTGCTGTCTGGAGTCTGTAATCAACACGAGTCTGTCCCGAGGGCAGATGAACAATATTTTATTATGGAGACTTTCAAGATCAATCTAAAGCAAAAAACTGGTAACAAAAAATGCACAATGCTATATGAAAACACCACATACGCAAGTAGTGCTTTGGGTTCAAAATAAAATATTAGCTCATCTCTTTGTTTTTCTTTTTAAACTTAAAAATGAATAGGGAATTATTTTACAGATTTTAAATGCAGAAATGTGTAACTTACACATTTTCTTTCTTTTTTTTTATTATAATTTTGTTAATGTCCTTACATTATTTTTTTTTTATTTACATAATTTTTTTTGTATCAATAAAATATTTTTTGTACACAATATGTACATGATATAAAAAATATTTAATTGATACAAAAAATTTTACTTATGTAAATAATTTATGTATAATGTAATACACTTTTAATGTATTTTTAAATGACATTAGTATTTTTGTATCAAAATCTTTTTTGTATTGTTATATCAAGATATATAATAATGCATAATACATTGTAAGGCATTTTCAATTTAAGTAATCTAATTTTTTTAAATAATTCTTTATATCATGTAAATAATAGATAGTAATTTATAAGTATATGTATTACATATACATAATTTTTTTATTTTTACATTATTATAATTTACTTGATAAAAAGTGATATACATATACACACACATTTTTATTACTATTAGAAATATATGTAATATTTATGTAACTCTTCTTTGTCTCTCTTTCACTCTCTCTCTATTTTCTTTTTCTTACATTGTTTAATACATTAGCTAAAGGTCAAGGATCAGATCTTAAATCAGAAATTAATATTTTATTCAGCATGGATGCATTAAACTGATCAAAAGTTTAAAGACATTTAAATTTCAAATAAATGCTGTTCTTTTGATTTACTTTTTTTTTTTTTAATCCATCAAAAATCGTGAAAAATTGTATCATGATTTTTACCAAAATATTAAACAGAAAAGGTAAATGGGTGATTTTTTTTTTCACACTAAAAGCATATTGATATACACCGTTTGTGTACATTATTAAAACTGAGTATTTTAACATTTACAAATTGGCCTTACTTGCAAATGCTTTGCTGATTAGTTTTTTTTTTTTTTCTTTTAGAGTCAGGGTTCATGTGAAAAATACATATCAACATTATTAAACAAACTATTCCATTAAAAACAAAAATGATCAAATCTATGCATTTCAAAGCATGTGAAATACCCAAGTGTAAGCAGACCAGTCTCCTTGAGTGCTTTCTTGATTTGTTTAATCCTACGAACAGACAAAAATATCTGGTACAGCTAAACAGTGTCAGTATGTAAAACATCATCTTATACGTCAGTAACAAAACACAGCGGCATCAGAAATATTAAAACATCATTTCAAATCTGACTAAATTATTCAAACGCAGCCATGTCTTGCAGCACTAGTGCCTCAAATATAAAATTCTACACATAAATAGAAATTTGGTCCATCGACGTGGTTGCTGTAATATTATTTACACATTAGAATATTATTTCCTGCCCTTTATCCACGACTGGTTTTGCCACTTTCTTTGTATATCTGTATGAAAAAACAGTGGCTCAAATTCTACTACAAAAAATAGACTAATAAAAAAAACAGTCTTATTAAAATAAAAAAAGTGTTTTCCCTTTTAAACAAGCTTTTAAGCAAATAAATATGACTATGAGAAGACATTAGTATGTAAGACATTAGCACGAGGTGGCGATTTAAAAGAGAAAGGATGAATAAAAACGTGGAGTGTACGAAGGCACACATTTAACGCCGGCGCTGCATCCAGCAGAGCGCTATCAGTTCAGAGATGGACTGGGAAAACAAGAGCATTCTTTGATAGAAAAAAGCAGTCTTTTTCCTGTGCCGGCTCGTCGCTATGGTTACACCAAGGATTCCAGACTCTCGGCCGCGCTTGAGATGCCTCCTGGGACTGTGCCGTTGTTATCCGAGGACTGAAGCGCCCGCTCGTCTTCTTGGGTGCTGACCAAACTCAGAATGGCTTTGTAGAGGAACTGATACTGATCCTGTCCCACCCAAAAAAAAAAAAAAAATTCAAAAAACAAGAACATGTTGGTAGTTTGACCACAACATACCACTCTAAATATTAAATTTTCCCTTGTGGATTTGAGTTAATTCCACCTCAGGGCAGGATTATTAATGACTGACTTTTCCTCATCAGAACGGCTGCCAACTCCAGAGAGACGGGGGGAAAAAAAAAACAAAAAAAACTAAATTTCTTTTAAAATGTATAAATGCCAATAGTCTGCAGACCCATGGAAAATACTAACGTTACAAAAATAAATATCTTGAAATATAAAAGAGCTCATACATACTATAAAAGATTAATATTCACATAATCAATAAAAAATAAAAATAACATCCAAATATAATACAGATATTTATAAAACATTAACACAGTATTCATATACTTTTACTGTATTATATATGTATTACTGTTATATAAGAGGAAATGTACACACACACACACACACACATACATATATAAACACAAAAATACAGACACAAACACACACACATATATATAGTGTATATATATAGTGTATATATATATAGTATACATATATATATTTAGTGGAGGGCACTGTATATATATATATATATATATATATATACAGTGCCCTCCACTAATATTGGCACCCTTGGTAAATCTGAGCAAAGGTG
>JAUMHE010000085.1:9664750-9705124 GCA_032359235.1 Enteromius mattozi | reverse complement strand
TCTATCTGTCTGTCTCTTTTCATCTGTCCATTCATCCATCCATCCATCTATCAACCTGTCTATCTGTCTGTCTCTTTATATCTGTCCATCCATCCATGAACCTGTCTGTCTATCTGTCTCTTTTCATCTGTCCATCCATCCATCCATCCATCCATGAAGAATAATAACAAACACACCAGGAATCAGAGAGCAGTTCCTGTTTTTCACTCTGTTGCAGTCACTCAGGGCACTACTGTACTCGTTCTGTTTGGCATTGGACTGGCACACCAGCTGCAACAACAAAGTCATTGTCACATATGTCAGGCTATTATTCATTTACAGCTGTGGTGATACAAATACTTCCAGCTGTGCTCTTCAGAAATCACTTAAGAACTGAGAGCACACTTACTTTAAACTGCTTCTCCAGCCGTGTCTTGCATGAGGCCCCTGGGGTCAGGAGGTTGTTAACATACTGATGAATATGGCTTGATGGCACCTCTGTCTCTTGACTCAAAATGGCCTCTACTAGTGCATCATGGGTAAAGATGTATTGCTCCTGTAAGAGTACCAGAACAACTGATGTTGGGAATGAAACTTAAGTCCAAATTCTAAGCAACACTAACGTTTGATTAAATATTAAATAATGCATTTTTTATAGAGCACTATGAAGACTTTGAGTGACTTCACTAGTTGCTCTAGTTCACTCACCTCTGTTTGAACTAGATAGTTCCGTTGTGTACGAATGTGTTTGAGGAAGCCCATAATATTGACTGTCCCCTGCACTTTAATCTGTTTTAACATGCTGTCCAACACTATGTAGGTCCCTGTTCGGCCCACGCCAGCACTGAACACACAAAAACACATGTCAGATGTGTCAAATATACAATATGACACTTGATACATTTAAAGTAAGTCCTGTACCCTACCTGCAGTGTACAATCATTGGCCCCACGTGCTCAGTTTGGGCTCTAGAGGACTTGTAAACGAATGAAAGCACAGGCAAGACATACTCAGGTACACCCATGTCTGGCCATTGTGTGTAGTGGTAATGTATTACTGTCCTCTCGTTACTATGACCTCTCTGAGAACCCTAAAAAACAACAAACAACAAGAATACATGTAATCTATAAACAAACAGAAGTTAGTGCAACCTTGTGATTGTATCAGCATTTAATTAAACAGTTAATATTAACTATTTAGTATTACTAATATTAAATTGATTTTGACTTAGACGTTTAAATTTAGAAATTCAGTGTTTTTAAATATTAACTTTAAATGAGTTTTAGATGATTGGCACAGGTATATGTAAAAATGTAATAAAAAATGTAAAAATGTAAATTTAAAAAAATTTTAAAAATTAAAAATCCAACATCAACAGATACAATTAAATACAAATAAATACCAAAATATCTAATATCAGCCCATAAGTTGATACCTTCTTTATGCTGGTGTTTCTGATGATGAAGGTTCTCTGGGTGTAGTAAGCAAGGACTTTTGTGCTCTTTACAGTAACCAAGAAACATCCATACTCTTCCTGGTTCTCCAGAGGCCAGTACTGGTCACACTTCCTCTGTAAAATGGACCAACATTATTATATTCAGGTCGAATGAACCCATATTTTCATCCTCTTCTAAACCCTTACAATTTTGCAATTCCAACAGAAAAAAATCTTCTGAAGCCATATGAAAATGTTTTTGATCACAAAAAACTTTTTAAATGTCAGATATTATTTTAATCTATTTAGGTAGAATCTAAACTAAAATGGCTCACCCTTCCTTTCTCCACCAGGTTTGTGATCATAACAATCACTCCCACGTTCTGCTCCCACACCATCCGCCAGAAATCCGCTGTGCTGGACTTTAAGGGTCCTTGTGCTGCAATGTAGGCTTTCTGTTTGTTAAAACCCTTGTGTGAAACAAAAAGAAGAGACAGATAAAGGTACGTGATGGGGAAGAGCAAGTATTCTTGGTTAAAACTTTGAAAGAACATCTCAGGTGACATAATATTACAATAGGGGCCCCAAACACTTTCTCACACTCGCCACCAGGCCTGACCTTCCTATGATTGAATCAATAGCACATATATAGCAGTGCTTTTCAGAAGTATTCATCACTTGTTCTAGTTAAAAGGTTACACTTTGAGGGTAGTCATGCCTCACTGATTAAATAATGCTAAAATGATCATGATTTGCCTGGCAACACTTCTGAGTCCAGGTAAAATCTCTCACATCAACGTAGTTGGCATTTATATAGTCGCCTCCGCTTCTCCCATCGTTGTCATTTAGGGGTGCGAGTCGCACTCTGCTGTGATCATCTAAAGGATGTAATTGAAGATATTACAACTTTATACTAGAAACATGCATATAATGCTTATATGTATTTGTGGCAGTGGTTCTCACAGGCTAATATGTTGACGTATCGGTTCTTGGTCTTATTGTCTGGATGGCTGGAACAGTCTGTTGTTGTTCCAAGGTCCACAGTGCACATCTGAACTTCCTAAAAAAAACACAAAACAACCCTTTATTCCAACAGTCTGCCATAAAGTGACAACGCTAAAGACATAGTCAAAGACTCTACACAAGTGCAGACAAGTGAGCGTCACAATTTCATGCTAAAGCTATCAAAAGCAAACATATTAAAGGGAGATGTGGCTTACCTCAAAATACTCTTTCAATATCTAATGGGGGGTGAGAATGCAAAAAGCAATGAAATACAGTGACAAGCACCAGAAATACACGCAACACAACAAAGCAAAAGCACTGACAGCCTGGGTTGAAATCTGCTTATTTAACTTTCAGTTTTGGATGCTGACTGGTTACTAAAACAAGAATTTAAGTCACATCGTGAGATACTTAGTAACACCGTGAGTTACTGAAATGAATGAAAATTAAATTAAGTTGCGATATAAATATAATTATTTATATAATATAAAATGTAAAGTCACACTACGCAACAATGTTGCAATTATCAGAACTAGTCACAGCTGTGAGATATGAAATCACAATTATGATACAGCTGCAATTGTAAAATAAAGCCATAATTTTAAAACATAAATTCACAATTACAAGAAATAAAGTTGCAGTTGCAAAAAAACAAAAAAAAAAACCATAATTGTGATATAAGTATAGTCGCAGTTTGAAGAATTGATGTTTGAAAGATATACTGTAAATTCACAATTATAATAAATAGTTGCAATTGTTAAATAAAGCCTATAAATTTCAAGAAATAATGTTGCAATTATGAGAAACAGTTGCAAAAATAAATGCATTACATTTTTATTTAAAGCCACAATTGTAAGATGTCACAATAAGGAGACATAAAGTTGCAAGTGTGGGATATGAAGTCAAAATTACATAATATATAGTTGCAGCTTCAACTGAGGTTTTAGTTTGATCCAGTGGATATTCCACTACTTTCTGTTAGAATAACAGAAAGTAAAAATAATAAATGAATGGCACTTAATTTCCGGGAATCGTTTTCCCAGAATGAATGTAGTCACAAATATCAACTACGCTCAGTTAAAATAGACAGAATCCAAAGACCTGCTGCCATGGATTGAACAAAACATGCAATCAAACACTACTGTTTATATCAGTGCAGGTGTTTAACATAGCATGCCACAAAAACATATCACTACAATAAATCAGCCTGAACATGACACAAAAAGCAACACAGGAACTTCTGAAACATATTTATCACTTTTTCGTAGGATGTGCTTATGACAAGAACTAATAATTAGGTGTACTGCCTGGTTTGTGTCCAATTAAAGCTTTCTTAATTTTTGCATGAACTAATGAAGTGTAAATAATTGAATGTTATGGTGAGAATCTACAATCTGACACTGATTGATGTTAATGAAGCTGTAACTGGGTCTTTTTGTGCACCTGACTGGAACATAGAGCCGAGTGCATTACTGACCTAATTATAACTCTAATTTATTACCAGCAACCTGCGTTCACACATGAATAGATAGAGAGGGAATATACGTGCCTGAATGAACCAAACAATTCATTTATAAGACATGCCTTAATGACATGTTGATCTGCTATATCAAGGCTCACATGAGACAGCTGTCCCTTGAAGAGTGTCAAAAGAGAGGGGGATGATGGGATACGAACCTCAAACTCTCTAGAAAATGAGTTGGTATTGTGAAGCTCAGCCACATGCTTCACAAATTGCTTTACTGACTGGGGTTCATGTTCACCTGGAAGTATAAGATGTGTCTGATGAGCAAAACAGCTGTGAAATTATTATTTGTAATTATTATTTGAGCATGAATAGCATTTAATTTTGAGGTACACACTGATTAATAATGATGTAAGTGCATTTGGTTTAGTTTTTCCCTAAACTGTGTTGACCAAATAATCTAAATCTAAAATGTCATGTGGTTTAACCATCAAGTAAAAGGCATAAACATATTTTCCTTACACTATACATATATATATATATATATATATATATATATATATATACATATTCAATCATTCCATTTTAGAGAGTTGCACCACATGACACTGATCTGTTATTTTAAGAGTTATTGTCCTGGACACAAGAGGGTCTGTAGGGGTTGTCGCTGTGATTTCATTTTTGTTCTGCAAGTTGGTTGCACCACAAGACAGCTTGCTAAATATTCAATTTGGTTGTTGAAATAATTGTATATAATAAATTATAACATTGATAGGTTATCCCAAACACATTTTCTAGAATTAATTTCTTAATGAGGCATTTTTCCCTTCATTCTTATTTTAGGACAGTTACACCACTTGACATTTTAGAATTTAATCCTCCCAAAAAATATCTATATTAATTTTTTATTTAGAAATTAGTCTAAAGTCGTCACCATTTACAAGGTGTATTCAAGTACATGAATTACATTTTTATGTTTTTGTTTTTTTTAAGTAAATTAAAAGATGAGCATTAAGTTACTGACCCACATATCATTAGAATTAATGGAAACTCCCTATTATGATTATGAAAAAGTATGTGTGTTACCGGTCGGGTTCAGCAATGGTGAGGAGGATATAACCCTTGGTGATGTGCTATCTTCAATGTAGAAATGAGCAGTCTGAAAACATTTCCTGTAACAGCAATAAACACTTTTTCTACTCTTTATGTAATATAAGTACTGTTGACTCAATAGCATTGTAAAGAGCATGTACTATACAAATGACCTTGACAAGTTAATAAAAACACAGAAAAAAAAAACATGGTTCTAACATGCAAGCTTTGATTATTTGCATGTTGATGTCTTATGCACATATGTGTTGGAGACTGAACTCTAAGCTTAAAAAATAAACACAAAAAACATATTTAGTCTATCTAATCCACAACACGTTTTTAACAGGATCACCCAGAGGACTTTCTGAACTGTTTTGTCTAAAACGGAAACTTCTTGGAAGGGATTAGTGACCACAATGACGGGCGACACAGATTTAACGTTAACGTTTCAAGACGTCCCATTAAGTGCGCATCTGTCTGCTCTCCAAATGAGCACCATGTAGCTACAGATGGACAAGCAGTCGAACATGCCCATGTTCTGCTGAGATTGAACCACCCACGGCTGCACTAACAAGACATGAACATGACTTGGTCGTGTTGAACATAATCATGTGGAGGTTCTTTCTCCAGCCTGGCAGCATGTGTTCCCTGTAGGCCCACAAACAACAGATCAGCGTATCGGAGATTTAATCACCGGCTCCAAGATTACCGATTTAATCTCCTCTCAATCTTCATGGTGTAACAACAAAAAGTCAAGCATGAGCAATATGCTGAAGGGGCAAGAGGCACGTCGGAATGAGAAATGTACAATCTTGTGCCGCTAAACTGTTTACACATCTGAGACGTGTTCTTGATGGGATTGCCAAAGTTGCTTATTTCACGGTTGGGAATATCTGACGGTAAACAGGATTTCAGACTTCTATCCTGGTGTGGAAGGACCATTTTTTACCGCTTTGGTGTGATTTCTGGGTGCTTTCACACACATATACACACACACACACACATAGAGAGAGACCACCACCACATCATGGCTTGTTTATCTTGTTTCCTTTTGAGGTGGTCCCTCACCCGGTGGGTGTGAGATTGGGTCTGTGCCCAAGATTAGACCCCCATCACAGACAGACAACACGCTCCTCATGGGGCCACACCGCTCCCCCTTCTCCTCCTTATCGACGATTGTTATGATTATGGATTAGCAACAATATGATAGAAATCATGAGCAGCTGTCTTGGTAGTATATTTTTGTTTTCCATGCATCCTCTCCGACTATGCATGACTGATGCCAAAACAGAGATAGATGCGCAGAAAAAAATGCTTGGGTAACATTTGTATCAAAAATATGGTGTAAATATTATTTAATTGTGTTTATTTTTTTAAGGGTCAGCAAGTGTATGCAAAATAGAAATTAAAACAACTTATAAAAAATTATATATGTTAATTAGTTAAATGAGTTTCACATTTCTATTAAATGTATCATTCTATATTCAATAAGATGCTGTTACCCATAGGACTTACCTCCAGTAGATAAAAATGCCAATTAAAACAATGAGACCCAGGAAGGTGAGGGTGGAGACCACAGCCAGAGGAATCACAGCCTTCTTCTGGCGCTCTAAGCTGCTCGCTAGGCCCACCCGAGACTCATGGCTGCTGTTACTGGCGTCTAAGGGTTAAAAACACCCTGCTCAGATCAGAGCACCATCAGCAATCAATGTTTTTGATGGAAAATGCAGTATCCTATTAGACTCATGCATAAATGTATTTGGCGCACTGAGATAATTAAACAATAAAAAATATATGACAGACAGCGCAAACAAACTCACCTTATAAAACATTTTTTTTACACACCTTCAAGACAAG
Organism: Enteromius mattozi; assembly: GCA_032359235.1. Lineage (NCBI taxonomy): Eukaryota > Metazoa > Chordata > Actinopteri > Cypriniformes > Cyprinidae > Enteromius > Enteromius mattozi. The sequence continues at coordinate 9,698,291 of JAUMHE010000085.1, read as the reverse complement.
TGGAACTAACACACTTCACATAACTTGTAACACAGATCAAGGCAGATCAATCTTACTGTACTAAAATGACATAATTTGCAAATCAGCAGGCCTTAATATCAGCGTATCGGCATGAGTCAACAACTGAGAATAAAAAACAAATAACATCAACAAATTAAATTAAAAATGGCTTAAAACAATGTAAAAACAATTAACGAATATTGACAGGATGTACACGCAATAACGGTGTAGTCAATAAAAATGCAGTTGATAATTAATAACAATAAAAACTGATGTTTTTGGTAAACTGAACTCAAAATCCGCATAAAACCACTAAAAACCACCATTTGTTCTTTAACATATTGAGTTCAAGCTATCGGACACACAGGATATTGACTCAGTTTCTCTTTGATTCTTAAAGACACTATAATCAGTATGTCATCTATAAGGACCACTTAATCTATTCCATCAGAAATGTGTTTTGACACTAAGAAGCTAAAGAGTTCACAGGTCATGATTCATTGCAGACAGACACGTTTGAGAGATTAAGACCTGGCCTAGGACTGTCTGAGATGACCTCGGCATCCCAGCCAAAACACAATGCGGCTACTGCCAGCTGTCACCTACTAGTGACCAAATATAAGAGATTTGCTGCTCTCTGTTGGACAAACAGTGAAATTACTTATCCCATGGAAAAATAATCAAACAGTGCTAACATAGCTAACCCAAATCTTGGCTCAAATTCTATGCCTCCATGCTGCTTAAACTGATATACTGACTTTCATTTAATTCTACAATTTGAGCCCATTACAGTAAAGTCAAAATTTATAACCAGTTCTCTTGGATTCAACTTGAGATGGAAAACATGCTGTTGGTAAGTTTCTGATGACAGATGTGAGCATGCTAATAAACATTTTAGCAAATAATCACATAAAGAACATGCAACACAAAACAGAACACACAGGAATCACATGGGACTAGGAATCAGACACATATTGTGATGATGGGATTTTCTAATTAAGATGATGGATCTTTAACCTTTAGTCTGAATCTAACCTTTAGTCTGAAGATTTGATGGATATGTTAATTAAGGATCTTCAATCTTACCTTACCAGTGAACTAACTTTTACAAAACACTTTCATGTTGAGGTTTGAGGTTTGAGGGATGAGGTTTTAACTGTTTAGGTGACATTTGTGGTGGGTTATGGCATTTTTAGGATGGATTAGTTGTCCTTGCAGCAAGAGCTTTCAGGTTCTTCAAGACTCTTCACTGATCAAGCTTCTGAGCATGTCTAAATCAAGAGGCACCTTCAGGGATGGACGTCAACAACCAAGAACTTTACCTTCCACTGGTTCCTCCTCTGAATCCCTCTCAGTGCGCTCAGGAATACTGAAGTCTGAAGATGTCTCGTTATCTGTGAGGTTTTCACCTGATCCGCTCTCCTCTTCCCCACTTCCCCTTAGAGTCCAGGACGGGCTGGGGCGCAGAGCAACTTTGAACTCAGTAGATTCATTATATGTCACATTCTCACCCTCAAAGTAAAAGGAGGAAGAGTGTTCCTCATTCCCATCATCTGTCTCATCAGAAGGTACCTCTGTTGGAGTGGCAGTGGTTATGTATGGGACTATACTCTCATCTCCTGATGCAGAGCTCTGGCCCCAGTCTAAGTCAAGAGCCCAGCCCGAGGCACTGTTCTCCAGCTGTCCATCTGCAGAGTGTGTAGGCATGGAACTAGACTCTGGAGCAGAGGAAACTGCAACGGTTGGGGGCACCTCAGAAACAACCACTGAGACGAATTCTGGGGCAGAGGTTGGTGCAACAGTTGGGGGCACCACAGGAGTAGGTATGAATATGAATTCTGGAGAAGAGGTTGGTGCAATAGACGAAGACCTTACGGGAGCAGGTACTCCCTGTCCAGTTGCTTTTTGTGCAACACTGCTGACGGTGGCTGAAACAGAAATGCTGAGGTCACTAGAAGGCATGGTGAAAATGGAAAGAGAAGACAAAAGAGCCTCGGTGCGGAGGTCCAAGTCTGCGTCGCTGCACAGAGGAGTACCGGCACTGGAGGTGGACAGAAACGAATGGTGTTCTACAGGACTAGATGGGTCACTCAAGAGACCACTACAAGGGGACAGTCCCGAAGTAGAGGAGAGCAGCAGGAAGTTAGAAGAGGCATGCAGAGAGATTTCAGGAGATTCACCACTGTCTTGACTAACTGTAGGAGCTACTAGAGATGAATCTACCCATTCCGTCAGCAGTCTAGTGTCCTTAACGCTACCTGAGAGAGAAGAGTCAGTGTCAAGGGTTGTCTTCATCAAAGAGTAGTCATTAGAAACAGGAACCGAAGGCTGGAGATGTGCAAGAGTGCTCAGCGTGGAGGCAATACTGAGGGACTCAAAGAGGTCAGGTTCAGAGCTTGGCTGCATGGAGACCACAGAAGCAGTCACCTCTGGTAACGTTTGAAGGGTACTTCTACACTGAGGGTCAGCAGAGATGGACCCAGACAAAATATCATCATCACCATCATCATCATCATTACAATCACCACTAGAGACAGGCTCCATGTCTAAATAAGACATAGAGCCGGTGAGGAACAGGGTAGGGTAGGAAGGGGAAGGGGTGATCGACTGTGCACCACCATACACCAGCATAGAAACAGTGTACAGGATGTCCCAGTCAGGGATAGGCTCAGACAACACACTGCTTAAGGAATAGGGGGACACAGGACTCGCATGCACGTAGGACAAAGTGTCAGATACAGAGGGGGCATACGAGGCACTCTCACCATTAAACACCGGCTGGGTGGTCTGCAACAGAACAGTGCTGAAAGCGGCAGTAGTTGGAAAAGGCAAGCTAGCAGTTGTGGGCCACAGAGGGACCTCTGGGGGGAAGGTAGAGGAAGTTGATTCCATTGGGATTTCAGGCAATGGGGCTACAGTCACTGAACTCTCCCCATAGCTATGTGATTCGGTTACAGTCACTTCCTCAACCTCTGAAATGTCTATCAAAGGTGAGATTACAAAAGTTTTAGAGGTTACACTTGTTTCAAGAGTTCTGTTTGCTTTAAGGGTTACACTTGTTTCAAGGGTTCTGTTTGTTTCAGGGATAACACTTGCTTCAAGGGTTCTGCTAGTTTTAGGAGTAATGCTTGCTTCAAGGGTTACACTTGGTTCAAGGGTTCGGATGGTTTCAGGGGTAACACTTGCTTCAAGTGTTCTGCTTGTTTCGAGAGTAACACTTGCTTCAAGTGTTCTGCTTGTTTCAGGGATAACACTTGCTTCAAGTGTTCTGCTTGTTTCGAGAGTAACACTTGCTTCAAGTGTTCTGCTTGTTTCAGGGATAACACTTGCTTCAAGTGTTCTGCTTGTTTCTGGGGTAACACTTGTTTCAAGGGTTCTGATGGTTTCAGGGGTAACACTTGCTTCAAGTGTTCTGCTTGTTTCTAGGGTAACACGTGCTTCAAGTGTTCTACTTGTTTCAGGGGTAACACTTGCTTCAAGTGTTCTGCTTGTTTCTGGGGTAACATTTGCTTGAAGGGTTCTGCTTGTCTCGGGAGTAACACTTGCTTCAAGGGTTCTGCTTGTTTTAGGGGTAATGCCTGTTTCAGTGGTGAAGCTATGGATGATGTTTGTTTCAGGGGTGATGTTTGATGGAGAATCTGTGAAGGTATTGCTTTGGCCATCAGACTCTGAGGATATACCTGCTACAATGCTAGAGCCATCTTGTCTAGTGGTATGTACGTCAACAACAAAACTAGTGGTTTTGGTTGCGTGAGCAGTAGGTTGGTCTGTGTATTTCACTGTAGGTTTATCTGTGTATACTACTGGAAAATAATGATCATGAGTCTTCTGGGAGTCTTCTACTGGAAGTCTTCTTTCATGAGTTCTTGGTGTCGTCTTGAAGACTGGATGGACCGGGCGCTGTGTTGTAGTAACTCTTGGGCCGGTTGTGGTGGTTTGGAAGGGATATGGAAGTGGATTTGTGCCAGGTCTGATCAAAAAGGGATTGATGTGATACTGTTCCTGAAATAGACGAAAGAGATGGACAGAGAGAAAAGATGTGTTTAGTTCTACTGTAAAAAAAATCCCTTAAGTAACTTTACACTAAAATAATGTTGATATTTACCTCTTCATCATACTCAAATGAGTCGGAGTCATTGTCTGTTTCTGAAAATCAACCAAACATAAAAGAATTAAAACACTGCATGAGTTATAGGTTTACATGTGAGCTATAGGTATGTTTTCTATTTCTATTTGTTTCTATTTTTTTATAACAGTGTCTATGACAATGAAACTAAACCATCTTGTTTTTGAACTATTGTATAATGAATACATAATTGGTGGCACCCAATAGTGACAATATTTTCAGTCAGTTTTTTTTTTATTTAAAAAAATAATTTTGAAAACTGTCACATAATGTACACAAACACACACCTCAGATACATTTGAAAACCAATCAGTGCTTACAATTTCATCCTTGATCGACAAAGAAATGCTCAATGTCAGAGAAACAAAACTTAAAAACACAAACTGGTTTTCAATTTGAGAACCAAATGCCTTAAAGGGACATTTCTAGCATTTAGTATTCTCTGTTGCTGTTGAGATTGTACTGAGGTTATGAAGGAAGGAAAGGTCAACCAGGCCACCACCAAATAGGAAGTTTGTTTAGATTATTTTCAAAACAAAGAGAATACAAGGGAGCAATCTTGGGGTCAAAGGGTCAGTTTTTTATTAAATACATTGTATCACACAACAGGAGAGTTTGGACACCTTCATGCATTAAAAAAGCCTCCCAGCACAAAGAGATACAGAGAGCTTACAGTCTCTTGCAGGTTCTTACCTGTCATGGGATCAAACTCAATGACAGAAATTTTGTGATATGTGGACAAGATCGGTTTGTGAAGCATGGAAACATTAAAAGGTAGAAGATGTATGATTTAATCAGACAGATTGGCCCCTTCTTTACTTATGCAAACCCAATCCACTCTCAAACATATTTCACATAATAATGAAAAAATGTCTTGTGACTTAGGAAATGTGTGGCAATTGGAAAATGACAACACATATATCCATGCACAATGAAATATGATGACAGGGATTCTCAGAGAGACAGATAAGTTTATTATAAATCAGTGAGCAAAGTACAGACTCAACATTCCAATGAAAGAACATAAAAAGCACAAATAGTCCATTGAAATCGTGAGTATTTGTGAGAGACAGAAAAAAAATCTTAGTATATAGAAGAAAATTCAAAATGCAAATAGGGATGACAAAGTATAAGACAGACAGAGAATAAGAGGAAAATCCTTTAAGACAACAAGTTTACACTTAGAAAAAAGTCTACCTAAAACCAGAAATTAATTTTACAGTTCAAACTAACTAACATTTAAATAAATATAAATAAATTAAAATATTCTACTGAAATTGCCAGCAATTTATTAAGTTGTTTTTAAATGTGCAATCAGTTTGAGTTAGCCTAACACTATACATTACAGTACTGATTTTCAGTCAAATGCAAATACGTGAACATAACTTTGCAAACTCAAGTTTGTGTCTCGCTAAAATCCAAAATGTGTCAGAAAGCCTTTTAATACCTGGAGAAAATGTCCATTAGAACAAACTGTATGCTCTTACAATGCATAGATCAAGCGTTTGAATCTATGCTTACATAAACACAAACTTGTGTAAAGTATGTTTCTGGCTAAAAGTTGTAAACCACTCAAGAATTGTGTCCATTTCTTCATAAATCTTAAATGACGCTGCACCATTTTCTGGACAAGGTAACTGGTTTGCAAAGGATTTTTTTTTAACATTTGGAGTTTTTTGTCTAACATTTGCACTAAAACTATGTGGGGCATGAGTGTTATAAACTCATTCTCCACGGATGCGAGGGCGGCGGGCGCGATTGGTCTTACCGGGATCTTCCAGGGGCATGTCCACGCTCAGCTGGTCGCTCACTCTGCCATACAGACCGTTGGTGCACACGGCAACTACCTGCACCATGTAACTAGTGTTGGCCATGAGGTCTTGAATGATCGCCCCCTGGTGGTGAAAAAAAACCAAATTAATCATAACTGATTATCAGATGTTATTCATTTTCTAAAAAAAGGGAAATATGAAAAGATGACCTCAACGATGCAGGCCTGATTTTCAAGATGTGTTTATAAATATCTAATGTTAATGACAAAGAGTTAATGTATTACCACATCCTGGTCTCCGTCAGTCAAGTACTCTAAGGCCGATTCATCATCGCCCTGGGCCGGCCGGTAGGTGACGGAGTATCTCTCTATGCTCGAATCATAAACAGCCCGTGGCCGCTCCCAGATCACAAGCATACTGGTGTGATTATGAGGGTTGACTTGCACATTCTCTGGCTCAGAACTACAAACTACAACAGCAAACACACACAAACAATAGTGTTAATATTACGACCTTTGGACCTTTTCTTACATTATACAAAAATGGCAGATGAAAAGATTACACGGTATCTATAGGTTTCACTCAATACCATTAAAAATTTGGGGTTTTGTAAGATTTTTTTTGTTTATCTTGTTCACTAAAGCTGTATTAATTTAATCCAAAATATAGTAAAACAAGAATATTATAAAAATTACCATTTGCAGAACAAGAAATGTATTGTTTTTATTAATGTTAAAAACAGTCATGCTGCTAAATATTTATGTGGTATCTGTGATATAATTTATTTTTCAGGATTCTTTAATGAAGTGAACATGGCTTCTTTGAAACATAAAAGGATATTTCTTTAATTTTTATTTGAAAAATAAATGTCTTTACTATTTATTGGGCCAGATTATGGCAGACTGGTTTATTACTGGTTTAGTTTACAGTATACATATAATTTTCATCACCCTCAGAGTTCTCAGCAGCAAAGCACACTGATGTGTAATGTACCCCCACCCATCAGCTTCTAACACAAGAGGGCAGAAAGCACCTGCAGATGAAAATATCTGCCTACTATTAGAATACTTAAGTGATTTCCATTCATACAGGGTACTTATAAGCATTTTATTAGAATAAAGATTGTTTGTTAACCCTGTAACAAACAATAATCACTTTTGATCTTGACTAATCTCAGTTTTGCTCATTTTTTATTATACAAGAAAACTATTATGTGTGTAATATTCTGTCAAAATTGTATATATTTATGTGAAGTATAGCAGAATATATAAAGAACTTTGTGACTTTCTATTACAAAATATTGTCTTTATATGCCATTCATTGGAATGAAAGATAATTATTAATATTATAATTAGTTTACTGTCATGTTAAATGCCCTCTTCACTCTGTATGTTATTTAGTGTAGAGTCTGTTCAATCACAAATGTCCCTATGCTGATGTAATTTTATTAGAGAGTGATCACACGCATTTACAGGTCGTCTTGCGTTCATCTCAAACAAACTTCTAAAGTCTAAGGTTATGACTGAACAGCTAATTATTAAAATTGCATGTGGCACAGAACACTTTCAATAACAGAAGGAGAATTAAAAATTAAGGGAAAAGTATAGGCTGATTAAAAAAAAAATTGCATGCAGTCATTTCACACTAACATCCATTTTGGTCTATTAGGTGTGAACAGTTTGAACTGAATTCAGCCTGTGCAAGTGAGGGGGCAAACAGAAAGAGACAGTTTCCTAGCAACTCAAAACTGTTTTGATACATGACCCAGAGACAGAGAGAGAGAAGCGAAGAGATTGATGTTTATGAATAGTGGTGAGTAAACCTTGTTAATACTGTGAGCACATGAAGGAGAGGTTAAACAAATCTGGTTTGTCTGCTTTCGGCTTTACATTCCCTTTCTGTGTTACTCTGAGATTGCAACAGTCATACAAAGAATTATATATATATAATAATCCAAACTGATAAGCGTAAATATTGGCCCTTTCATCTTTTTAAGAACATTGCCAACCTCACATTTCATTTTTCCCAAGGTTTAAATGAAGTCATAAGTAATCAGTCAGTCTTTACAAAGTAATAATGCAGCATTAAGATTGTGAATGACATTCCCCAGGAGCTGATTTAAGCTTAGACACAAGTTGGAGCGTATCTGTGTTTGAAAGGACACAAGTGGGACATTTTCCATTGCCGATGGCCTCTGTAAAAACAACTCCCACGTGCCAAACGTGCCAGTTCACCCTGTAGCAGAGGAATCAGAAATGAGGGCATCGATGTTCCACCAACAATCTGCTAAAGCGGAAAGTCTGAGAGCAAACCAATTCGGATTGGTAAGTGGTTCTTTAAAATGAACAGGTTGGACTGAGCTATCGATTTGTAAAAACAAATTTTTAAAGGTAAATGGTACAATAATTTAATATAATAATTTAATCATTATTATTTAAGCTGCAAATTAAAAATGAACACTGTCTAAATATATATATATATATATATATATATATATATATACACACACACACACACACACTAGTCAGCATTTATAGTGGATCAAAACTATTCAACCTTGTCAACTTTGATTAACTTTTTGGGTCCACTTCAAATGCTGACTACTGTATATATATATATATATTTTTTTTTTTAAGATTGATTAAAAAATTACATTCTAAAGAAGCACTATTTACCTCTAAAACCTTGTGACTGACAGTTTTATATATTTATCATATATAATTCTATAATTAAATAAGTATAGCCTTTTGTGGGTTTTTTAAAATCTTACATCAATTTATGAGTATGTTTCATATAAAACATGAAATGAGTGAAAGCATTGCGTAGGGCTAAAAATGGGCCAAATGTCTGTCTATATTTATAAATAGAAAGTAGGAAAATGTCTGGAGGGCTTCGTCGTATAAAAATAGAAACCTTATTTAATTGAGAAGCAGTTGTTTGGGATTAGAATCATGTTGGAGGCTAATTGGATCCATGACCCTCAAACTGCCTGAATGCTTTAAGACCTTAAGAGTGAACGATTCCAGACACATACTCCCCTAGTGTGTTTATGTGTGTAAGTGTGTTTGTGAAGTACGCACTAGGAGTGTGGACCTCCTCGATGCCAGTGTAGGATGAGAAGACTTGTCCCATAAATTGCTCCTGCTGCTCTCTGTAGTTATTCTGCAGGTAGTCCATAAGCATGACATATCCAGCCTGCTGCATGGTCATCACCTCACAGAACATCTCCAGCTGTGGACACACACAGTGACTCAGATTAGACAACACATCTGGAAACACAACTGTTTCTGTTACCTGATATAAGAATATCTTGCAACTGATATTTCTTCTATGCAACAGTTTATTAAACAAGAAGTTCCATTGTTTTTCATGTAAACTTGCATTAGACAGCTATTAGACAAATGTATTGCACACGCTGTTCTTAAAAACTAACTGTCTAAAATTAACTTTTTAAAAGTCTAAATTAAACCAAATGCATATTGGCTATATATATATATATATATATATATATATATTTGTGCTGTCAAACGATTAATCATGATTAATCGCGTCCAAAATAAAAGTTTTTGTTTACGTAATATATGAGTGTGTACTGTGTATATTTATTATTTATATATAAATACAAATACAACATTTAAGAAAAATGTTATGTTTATATATTTAATATATTTATACATAATTTAAAATATAAAAATATTAATATATAAATGTATAAAATGTATATGCATGTAAATATTTTCAAAATATATACTGAATGTGTGTATATTTATATATACGTAATAAACAAACACAGAACACATACATATATTATGTAAACAAAGAGAGCGAGGCACAAAGTAACACTTTTTGACTTTGTCAGTTTGTCACATGGGGTTCAGAGTATTATTTTTTATCCACAGTAATTTAACACTTGTTTAGTACAAATATAATTATATAATATAATTAAAGTGTATGCATTTTTCTTTATTTACCCTCAAAAAATGGAAGTGAAATGTGACAACATGCCCCACAGATGCGGTACATTGTAACATCTGAGGGGCATGTTGTAACATGACTGTATGACACCTTAAAATGTTATCTGATCTCACGAAAAAAAATATACAAGACAAACTAAATTATTTACTATGGTAAAATAAATGTTCAGCGATTTCTTTAAAAGACTTTAGAATTTTGACGCATTTTTTTCTCTATATAATGTTGATATGGTCAATTTTGTTATGTTAGTATGTGTGGAAATATTTAAAGCATGTGCGTTATAACTAACCCTGTGCTCCCCTAGACATTTCACTCTTTATAGATATCTATAAGACAAATGCACACTGAGTTTCAAAGTTTCGCACTCAAGTTCACAAAGACCAAGACGGCACAAAGCGCTGTTTGCTTTTATTATTTTACAAAAGCGCAATGTTTTGTTGTTATTGTGAGTGCACACAAATAAACATAGTCTTTACAGATTCAAAAGATGCATTACTCTTATCTGTATGACCAAAAATGTATTTTAAAAGCAATCAATTGCACGTAACCTGCATAAAATTTCACTTGAAAATACCTACTACTAATACATAGACTGGCAGTAATGTAAATTATAATATTTTATTACATAAATTGATATACATAAATAAATTGGCAAAGATGATTTAGCTTACAGATGATGATAAACTGCTATGATCCTGTTTACAACCTCATTATGAGACATAAACATACCTTCCTAAAACATAACTATTTTGAATCTATAAAAACTACATACAGTACAAACACTAGACGAGTGAGATGTCCACTATTGTGTTCAGACATCAAAGCTGCTCTTTAATGTGTGTGAGTCAATGTCATTCCCATTGTGACGTCGACAGGTGTGGGTTTGTTACCTTGCGGTAAAACTCCTGCTTTCACCATGTGTTTTAACTGTAGCTTGTATCGACTTGCAAGTCACTCGAGGGCAACAGCCCCAGACTGAATGACACACAACACAAAAGGCCGCATTTAAGCATTTACAGTCTTTTGTGACGTGGTGTAACTCTACGCTCTCTCCCTCTAATTCCATTTAATGACAGCTTGCTTTTGAATGCGTGCCATCCAGCATTACAATAATCAAAAATGTTGTTGTCTTCCTCTTTTGGAGGGAGTTGGCTTCCTATTTGTGTGAATGTTAGTATTTAGTGCCAAAAGCACAGCTATTGTTATGACTATTGGACACGACCTAATAGCTTTCTAAGACATCAAATGTCAGATCCGATTTAAAGACATGTGCAGGAAAATAGACTGAAGATAACACTCAAATTTGTATTTGTATGATCAATTCAATTCCAATTGATATTTGTATCATGTTTGGTCTTGTGTGCCAGTTCTAGCTAATTGTTTTTAGTTCCTGAGAGTGTGTGTCACATAGAGTTAGTGTTGCGCAACAGACGCCAAAAAACAAGTAGTCCAAGTGAAGACGGCCTCAGGGTTTTTTAGGTAGGTAAACAACAGAATTCCCTTTTGGCAGTGAAATTGCTGCGTTTTTAATTATTCATTGAACTTGTACCAGACAAAACAAGGTAATTTTCATTATTTATGGGAGAAATGTGTTTGTTGATATTAAACAACTGCTGTTAGCGGTGTGCTTGTTTCATTTTGACCTCATCTTTTAATCTGTCAGCACATGGAGCTCAATAACAGAGTCTGTCTCCGGTGTTTGTCATCTACTATGTCAAAACCTTAATTAGGAGTTCACCCAAAAATTCTTGTTTCCAAACCAGTATGACTTTCTTTCTTCATTTCTTCAATTCAAAGATGTCAAGATGCCTTCGGAAGATCTGGAATATGGTGTATGGACCACCATTGATGCTTTTTGTCCATTTTGAAGCTTGGAAGCCTGACAGATTGTTCATTTTTAGGTCTCTTTAAATCTGTATATAACACATGCAATTCTAGAAATATATGCTAGCAGGACACCACTCTAAAACTGTGCATTATACTGACCTGAACATCTGAGATGGTCACTGTGTTTTTAAAGACGATCCACTCCACGGTCTCAGAGCAGGGTGGGGTGGTCAGAGAGCCGTTATAGATGAAGTACTTCTCTGTTGAGTTGGGCAGGAGACCCTGCAGGGTGAATGGAGAGATGGGACCGCTCTTTCCTGACCAGACAAAACACGAATAGTTCAAATAAAATTTAAAATTGTGTTATTATTTACACGGCATCTTCATGGCATTCCAACCCATATGACTTTCTATTTTCAGTAGAGAAACAAATTTTTGTCTGTTCGTTTAGGCTTCAGACGACTTGGAATATAGAGTATAAATCGTTTGGACCACTTCTATGCTGCGCAAACATTGAAAATGCGCAACCAAGACCAGTTCCACAGAAGAAAGTCAAACAGGTTAGAGGGTACGTAAATGATGAGTTTTCTTTTTTAGATGGCCTGTCACTTTAAGGGCTTGTGGACATGGAAAAGCAACCCATTTAAGCCCACCGGCAACCATAGTTACCGCAGGTTATAGTTGTCATTTTCCTTTTGTAAGTACTTTTCCAGATGTTATCCATGCTTTATATCTCAATAACATGCCAGCAAAGAACCAAATAAAGGATTTTAAGAGAAAAAATGTCACACGAGGTTGTCAACTTCCTACCCCTACTCCAAGGAAGCAAGGTGAAGACAAGCCCTCTCATAAAAAACAATTTTCATGTTACTAGTAAATAATTTTTATATACCTACATAATCATGAAGGTTTCTAGAATCATCCAAACAAAGCAAATCTTACAAGAAATCTATAGTTTTTTTGTATACTTAGTCTAAAGTCCAAATAACTTACAGTGCGTATAGCATATATCATGAGGAAATGTTGCTAGCATCATGATACTTCATGTTACTTTCTTGTTAAAACATTTTAGCATCATGCTAACACTTGTTATGCATGTTAGCATGTTGCTAGCGTCATGCTAGTCACATTAACAGCTTGTTTAAAACATGTTAACATCATGCTAGCAACATGCTAATCATGCTAACTTCGTTTTAACATTTTACTTGTGTTAACATGTTGTTAGCATAATGCTTTTTGCAACATTTTTGGTTTCGCATCTATTGTTCATTGACTTTTATACATAATATATTTGGTTATGAATAAAGATATTCAGATTTGACATATTTGCCCACTGGCAACTATAGTTGCCGCACAAATGCAATTTTCATGAAAAATAACAGAAACCTGGGAAAAATAAACACAGAACATGGTCACATTGGACACTATTAACACAACTATATGCATGAAACCATTCAGAAAATTTTGGGCACAAACAGGTTAAAGGGGTCTGATGGAAAATGATTTTCCTGTAATATTTAGCAAAAGTGTAGATTATGACACTTGTAAATATATATGAAGACTTCACATACCATAACGGCTGACACTGTTGACTGCATCAATAATGGCAATGTAGTTTTCATTATCCTCGGTGCTTATCTGTGGAGTGATCCACAAAAAAAAAATCAATAAAATATTTAGCAGTTACATGATACATGATACATGACATGGCCAAAAGATTGTGGACATTTTAAAAAACACACACATTTTGCTGCCTCTTATCTTACTCACATAGATCTGCTTTCAAAATAAGACATGTTCATACAAGCTACACTCTCAAAACATGCAGCAGTAAACTGACAAAACAACACAATATACACAAGCACACAGCTTCATGAAGTATACCAGAATATCCTCAGGGAAAAGCCGACATATTACGAAGCTTTAGCAACACATTATGATTAAGTACTGTCAGTCTTTCCCATCAAAACAGTCATGTGAAGATGAGGATTTCTGAAAATGCTCTGTACCTCAGGCTAAATGCAGGGCGGGGGTGCGGTGAGGTTTCGAAGTGTGCCTAATCTGTCTAAGATTATTCATTTGATGGAGTGTGGATGTTCAATACATAAAGAAGCAAGTATGTACTGGAGAATCAATATATAAAATATAAAATATATATATTTGTACATAAATCTGCTATATTTACTTCAAACAGCACAGCCAATGCTGTGATCTTTCCTCCTGCGCTGAGGGCCTCATCGAGGCCACTGAAAACATCTGCCTCGTAACAGTATATCTGCATCTGCACCAGAAACAAACAGTTGAATCAACATTTGTATACATTCGCTCTTCCTGTGAAAGTAAGATATAATGTGCATTCAGAAAATCTGAAAATAAGACCCCACTGGGTGATCACGAAAATGACCAACTGACTGTACATTATCCTGCTTATTATGCAGTAACTTAATAAATAATCAAAATGAAATAATAATAAATAAATAAAATACAATAAATATATTCAATTAATTAAACACCAAATGAAATAAATAATTAATTATATAAATAGAAATATGATAGATGAATAAATAAATACAAATAGTTAAATAAACAGAATATATACGAAATACCTCTAGGGGGAATTTTTTATTGTTGAGGCCGTGCTCTGACCCGTCAGAAGAGGCGTTGCACAGGCCCCAGTGGAAAGTGATACGTCCCACCTTAAACTTGGACCTGAGCCCCCCTCCACTCACAAAAAAATCTCCTCCCACATCAATGGCCACTGGAGACAAATTACACATTTCAGAAATGAATTGTCAATAAATATATATTCACATCAAGTCAAAATTTTCAGATTTTTTTCACCTGTATATAATATAGACAATGCACAAAAGCTCTATATTGACCTCACCTGTTTTCCCATCATTCTTCACTGTAGTGGAGTCTGATGTCTTTTCCGCCCATCCCTCTAATCTCAGCTTCTGGAACAGAATTTTGACCTGCGCCAGGCTCTCCTCAATGTTTATTGGTGATTGTTTGGCATTGTTGCATGACGGGTATTTCTTTGCCCAGTTATTTTGGTTAAGAGTTCCTGTGGGAAACAGAGTTTAATTGGATGAATAAACCTCTTAAAATCATTCATAGATGTCAGAGGATGATACTCTGTGCTTCAGTACAAACACTCAGACACACAGGTGCATCATTAGATATGTAGTGGTTTACTAGTGGGTCCTTACAGCACAAAAACAAAGCCCATGAACCAGGTCACCAGCAGTTCTAGGTCACTGCCATTAGCATATCAATAGCTGCATTACACCCCCAGCTGAGCCATAAACACTGGTGTATAGTAGAATACAGTCGATACGGTAGAACACAGACTGTACATGAATGAAGAAATAAAAGCACAAAACAAAGTTCAAAAACCCTGACATGTAAAATGTTTTCTAAAATCACACTAATGCAGTCTTAAGTAGCTTATTGGTTGTTTTAAGCATTTAAAACCATTGTAGTATTATTACAATAACAATTTTAAGGACTAATTCTCACTATTAACTACCAAGCATACTACTAGCATACTGGCTGTTTTTATAAAGCACATATTGATGCCTTATTCTGCATGACCCTATTATTATGACTATTATAATATTCAATAAGGTATAACTGGACAAGCAGCAGCAAGTGTAAATCAGAGGAAAAAACACTAATTAAACGTCTTCATTCTTCCTTCATTACATTGAAAAGCTCTGTCACTTCTCTCCTTCCTCTGTGAAGGACTTTACAGAGAACAGATGACAAACTCTCAAGGCTGTCACGTTTCATTTGAATTTGTCTGTGTTTGTGTCCTTGTGATTTCTGTTCTCTCACAGTCTAAGCTACATCAGAATATGTTTCAGAGGGTTTTGTGTAAACTAAAGGAATGAAAGGAGTTGGCACAAACAGCTACTTTTTAAAATGTATGAGTTTAGAATGATGTTTCTTATTTAAGCTATGTTTATATATTTTTTCTACCTGAAATTGAGAAGTGACTTGTTAATTAGTATCAGAAGCAGCAGGTCTGTGTGATGTTAATGTTTAATGCTAATGGCTGAGGATTTTTCAAGGTCAGGAGATTTACAGCAGAGAGACCAGTCCTGAGAACTTTCTTTCTCTCTCATTCTTTCTCTAACTCATTTTCTATCTCTATCTGTCTCTCTATTACTACATTCAAGTAATAAACAGTTCATGCTCATGCCCGGATTATGAATTCAGAGGCCCCTGGGCACAATGTCTTGTAGGGCCCCCCTACACTTATGAATTTAAAATATAAGAATAATATATAATACTTTATGTATACTTGATATTTCTTTGATATACTTAACTATGTTAATGGAATCTTTAAATGGTATACCAGATATACCAGATATTACACATTTTGTAATTAACATTTGAATCTTTAAATGGCACAATCAAGAACTCTTTTAGTATGTCACAAGTAGCACTTTTTCCACATATAAAATATAATCTAAAGTATTTATATCTAAAGTATTTTAGGCTAAAAGTATACTAATCAGAGTTTAAGTGTAGCCAGATAAAGAAAACCACCATCAAAACATGTTGACACCTACACCACTGAGCTGGTTGTCAAAACTGAGTCTTTTAGTAATGTTGTTTCTGTCAATCAGAGATTGATGGGCGGAGATTGCGTAAATAGTTTCTGCCAACAAGGTCAGCTATTTGCACTTAGCCTAAATATACACTTTTTTTCCCCTCACAAGGGCCCCAAGTGCGCATGGGCCCCTGGGTCTGTGCCCACAATGCCCATTGGATAATCTGATAATCTAATTTACTTCTGGCACTAGAAAACTGCTCTCTGACGTAACCGCGGGAAACAAGGAGGAAATGACGTGATATTCGGCAGCTCCGTCAAGGGTTGTGTGCTGAATGTGCTGTCATAGTTTGGAATACAAATATAGTCAGGGCTCTGAGAAAATTGCTTTGTTACTTTGGCCCGTGTTACTTTTGCCCCGGTTCTCCCCTACCATTTGGAATATCAGTCAGTTTGCATGTCACTGTTACATCAGAATAAAAAGGAAAACTGTTATATTAGAACTCAAATTCCGGAAAACCTGGGACATTTTTCAAATTTTCATAAAACAAAAAACGAAAATAATTTCAAATCACATGCACAAATATTTTAATCACAATAGAACATAGAGAACATAACATGTGTTTAAATTTAGAAATTGTACAACTTTATGCACAAAATGAGCACCTTTCAAATTTGATGCTACAGGTTTTTAAAATAGTTGGATGGGGGCATGTTGTAGCATCTCCTTTTCTTTTCAAAACAGTTTGAAGACATCTGGATATTAAGGTTATGAGTTTCTGGAGTTTTGGTGTTGGAATTTGTTCCCATTCTTGCCTGATATAGGTTTCCAGCTGTTCATGGTCGTCTTTGACATATTATTCTTTTTTTTTGTTTAATGATGCACCAGATGTTCTCTATCTGGAATGCAGACAGGTCAATTCAGCACTGGACTTCTACTATGAAGCTATGTTATTGTCCTGCTGAAATACACAAGGCCTTCCCTGAAATAGACATCATCTGGAGGGGAGCATATGTTGCTATAAAACCTGTATATGCCTTTCAGCATTCATAGTGCTGAAAGTCCTTGGCCCAGAGGACACAACAGGGCTTCTGGGCCATGTTCACATATGGCTTTGTTGTTAGCAGTTTAAGGATGGTCCTGTGTGCATCCTCACAACTCCCACTGAAGTGCAATCCCAATTGCAATTCCAGTTGCTTTTATTTCTAATTAAAGCAACTTAGACTCTTTTCAGCAGGTCCTCAATGCAGCCACATGATCCATGCTTCACCACAATGTTAACTTGCCCAAACACACCATAACATAACAGAAAGTCTTTAGAATGTCAAAGCAATAGTTGGTTATAGACATTAACAAGTCTTGTTCTCATATTGCTAAAACATGCATAAAAATAACACTTTTTTTCAACATTTTATCTCCCTATTTCCAGCCCTGTGTAAAGCATGATGGGAAGTGTAAAACTTCTTTTGAGCTACTTGATTGAAACATGTTCTTTCAAAATAAAAATATCGCAAAAAATTTTCAGTTTCAAGTCATTTTAACATGATGCAATCACGTTTGAACAAGAAACCTGATACAATTGTGTTAAATCGTAATGATTTGTTTAAAGAAAGTGAATAGTGATTTATTATTCGTGCTTTAGTATCACTTAGACATTAGCAATAGGAAAAACAGGTCAATGAGGAGGAGGGGCCACAGTATTCTGGGTAATGCTGATGAACAATGTCCCATCTGCATGACCAACCACCAGCATGCAGTCTGGACGCTGTGATGCCCCCTTTATTGTGCCAACCTCCAATGACACCCAGAACTGGTTTGTTGTGACGGGTCAAAGACAAGAGGCTTGAGGAGATGGATAACCTTGTCACTTACTATCCAAACTCAACAGAACATCTTTACTAGACTAAACAACTTTGCTTTGAAACTCTGAGCTCCAGGTTGAAGATTCAGATCATCTTTTGAATCATTTTCCAAAGGAACGATCAGTAAATCGTAGAGATCAGAAGCTAAATATCAAAAGTGAACAATAATAGGGAGAATATCAAATCTGACCTACTTTCAACAACAAAGCGAGACAGGGGAATTCTCCATTGTGCTAGAAACGAGCTGGAGATGAAAAGACGAGAGATACAAAATGTGTCACTGATGGTGTTTGATTTGATTCTTCATCTCTTCCCAAACTTCAAGGGGCCATATAATAAAAAAACAACTTTTTTTTGCTCCCCAGCTAACAAAAACATGCTCTAGGAACATTTTGCTAACATTCCCATTAGGTTTTAAACATTGTTTCTGTATGCTTATTTTTTTTTAATCATTTAATTTTTTTTTTCTTGGTTATATGAATGTTACAGAAAACTTTCACTCGAAAATGACAATTCTGTCAATAAATTACTCTCCCCATGTTGTTCCAAACTCATAAGACCTTCGTTTATCTTCAAAACACAAACTAAGATATTTTTGATGAAATCCGAGAGCTTTCTGACTCTCCATAGACAGCAAAACAACTGACATGTTCAAGGCCCAGAAAGAACATCTTTAAAAATAGTCCATGTGACATAAAGAGAAGAAATTGCTGAATAAAGTCATTTTTTGTTTTCTTTGCACACAAAAAGTATCCTCATAGCTTCATAACATTACGATTGGCCCATTGATTTCACATGGACTATGTTAACGATACCCTTACTACCTTTCTGGGTCTTGTTTTGATTACGTTGCTGTCTATGCAGGGTCATAAATCTCTCAGATTTCATCTAAAATATCTTAATTTGTATTCTGAGGATGAACAAAGGTCTTATGGGTTTTGAACGACATGAGGGTGAGTAATTAATAACAGATTTTTTGGGTGAATAACCCTTTTATGACCTTGCACACATTATTTCAATGTAATAAAGTAGGTTTTATTTCCTTGCGTACAAAAAGTATTCTTGTCACTTCATAACCTTCAGATTGAATCAGTGACAGCAGATGGACTGTTCTGAAAATGTCTTTCATACTTTTCTAGACCCTGACAGTCTAATTTACTTGTCAGTCAATGGGACAAAAACAAGCCCGCTGGTTTTCATCCAAAATATCTTAAAATGAGTTTTGAAGACAAACGAAGATTTTTGTTTCAATTTCATTTTGGGGTGCAGTATCCCTTTAATGTTCTCTGAAGCATCTGAAACTAGTAAGTAGTAAGATTTTAAAAAGCCAGTTGGGCTTCCTACTAAATATTTAAGAAAAATGTACCGTGACTTTTTTTGCTAATGTTGTGGGAAACAACAATATTAAAAACAACATTCAATTACTGTTACTGGAAGAATGTTTATTCATAACTTTGAGAGAACTTAACCACAAACTTCTGAGAAAGTACTATATTAGCTGGGTCTTTTGATGTGCTGTAAAGATATACTCAAAGACAAAATTCCTTCCTTAACACATAAAAACCACTCCGCAACCTTCAATACACTGAAATACAACCCTCCAAATTTACAGAGACTTGCCCTGGGTGTCTTGTACTCCTTTCAAAGGCAATCACAGTGGGTCATTTGCATAAAGTCTTAAAGGTGTGGCATTAATAACAGCCTTAACAGGATCAGAGAAAATCCTGGAAATTATGTAAAACTAAATTACTACAAGTAAAAGTTTACAATAGGTCTCCTAAAGCATCTAAAATTCCTAATTTGTCTTTTAAAACTTAGATCACACTTTCAAACTCTATATTATAAAGACACATTGTCATATTTTAAATCCAATAAAATCAGCCTTTCCATGGAAATACTGGGATTAAACAGCATGAAATCAGTTTCAGCAGAAATGAACAACACAACGGATCCACAACTTGGAGTCACAATGCATGAAAGCCCAAACACACCCTGTAAACTTTGACATGCACTGGCTGGGCGAGATCAGACAGGACCTGTAATTTAGGCCAAATTAACTCTGAAAGCCCAGTTAGATACGGATGAGTTTAATCTGTGCCGTTAAGCCCTGCATGCTTACACAAAGATGATCCCTAAACCTGCACTGGCATGGGGGAAGATACCACCAGCGCTTCAGTTCAGAGTGCATCATTAGAAATTCTGACAGGCCTTTAATATAGACTGAAGGCTTATCACTATGATCACTATGCAGAAATAATAAACAAAATGTAAGTACAGTTAGAATTCATTACTCACCCGCGTATGACCAGTCTATGTTCTCTGAGAGTTTCTTCTGTGATCTATATCCATATGCTTCTGATACATCCGCTGAAAAAGAAAAAAATATAAGTTTATTATGTCAAAACGACTAATGTGTTTGCTAACTTGCAAGGTCTATTTTTTTCATATATGGAAATTATATTATTACCCCATTTATATTCATTGCAATAGGAATCTACTTCTTGTTTTCAAGCCAAGGTAAACTAACAGATAGAGGTCTTGTAAGTTAAAACTTCTCTTTAAACCTCATGCATTTTTGGATTTAAAATATAGACCTCGCACTTTTATTCAAAATTTGGCTTGCAAATATTGGTTAAAAGTTCAAATCAGCTTTAAAACAGGAGGGCTGCTTCAAAAAGAGTGATCAATCTTTAAAATTCCTCTTGAGGCAGCTAAATCATGTCATGACCTGCTGTGACCTGCTGTCAAAACGTTCACTCTACCACAGACAGCCAAGACCCTGAATGACATGTTTGGATTTATTCCAGTATTAATGGTTTGAAACACTGCAGTGAGGTTGCCACAGAATCCTGTTATGGAAGTGACAGTGCCAAAATCAAATGGCATAATTATTTGTTAAACGCAATTATGCATCAGATTGTTAGAACAATATGGAAACCATAGATAATGTGTGTTCAGGACTAGTTGAGTGGAAAGACAAGCTCTATTATTCTCTTTGTTCAGTCTTTTGCCCGGTGGTTTTATTCACTTGACTTAAAAAAGGTCTCTTTTATTGTCAGAAGGTCGTCACCCAGGACTTTAAGGTCATGCGGTAAAAGTTCATCCACAAAGTTCTTCCTCAGAATCACTCCTCTCTTTCAAAATGTTGGTCTCCTGCTGATCAGGAAGAATTGGCTTTTAAACATAATTTTTGAACATAAAGTTCACATGCTATATAGGAGACAATACATCAAATCAATCTTTGTTGAAATACTACTGGATTCATTTAGTTTCACAATTTACTCTTTTTTTCCCCCTATTGAATAAAGAGAGATGGCGTAGACTTTTTGCGTTTTAAAGAAAAATGCAATTTCACTAAACACCACACACACACAGAAAAAGGGTTATTATTTTTCCTTTTGTGTTCCACTGAAGTCATACGTGTTTGGAACAATGTGAATTTAGCTTTTTGGATTAATCATGTATTCCCTTAATACTCCAAAACTGACTTCTAGTAAGCAAACAGAGAAGCAGATGCAGTGGGAGAGGCTCTAAAAGCCTTCTGCCGATGCTCTAATTAGCCTGCATGTCTAATGCATGTGGGTCGGACCTCTGATCCATAACTGTCCATAACTCAATCTGTGCCATTTCAGGCTCATCACTACTGACAAACAAAAATAGAACAAATCAGACAGACAGGACATCCTAAGCAACTATAACCTTGCCTTTTTAACAACAGATTTGGTTTACTTTAGAATATATATCCAGTGATTTGAGCTAAACAAGCATGTTTATGATATATATTATATTTTTAGTGACTTGAATTTGTCAAGTGCCTAAAAAACTTTGTTTCCTTCATCTGGTATGCCACTTATACTATATTTATAGGTATTTATTGAATTATTGAATGATATTATAGGTATTTATAATCCATACTTTAGTGATTTTAGACTAATCGGTGCTTTGCATTTTGAAATTAGATTAAAACTATCTTAGAAAATTGGAATTTTATTGGATTTTAAAATATTTTTATTAAAATATTATTTAAAATATATTATAAAACAAACAATTAAAATAAAAATATTTTTAAAACTAAAATAAAATTCAATTCAATTAAAACAAGAGAAAATAAAATAATCCAAAGTTTTAGTAATAAAGTCAGTTGGGAACATTATTAGTAAATAGTGTAATAGTATAATAGTGTCACAATGTTAATAAATGCAATTCAGTTTTTTACGAGAGGAAAAAAAACCTTTTTTTGCTGTATGACTGTATGAATTTGAACATAATGTTGTAGAAATTTCAGTCTTTCCCCATTCTTGTAAATAGGAGCTGAATTTTACAGACTCAGAAAACAGCTGTCCTGGGGAGTGACCGAGATGACTACGAAGAGAATTGAGTTGCCTTTAAGACAGTGACGTTTTGTCACTGCCCACTGTTTAGTTCTAGGACTGATAAGAAAGTCTATTAAGCTGTCAACAAGTTAAACTAAGTTAAACCACACAATCCCTCTATTCCTTTTAAGCCAACATCGTTTTCGGTTCCAGCAGTCTACTGCCAAACCCGACCATGTTAATGCTTTTAAAAGATGAAAGAACCCTCCCTAAAAAGGGCCCTGTCCCTCGGGAGAAAGGCCACAATACAAGCAACAATGGCTTTGACATGAAACACCTTTACACCTTTAGTTAGGATACCCTACACTGAACAGGCTTGCCGAGAGAAACTGCCCGCCTATTCACTAGCAACAGAAGTACAGTCTTGGCTCATCTTTCTGTTAGCTTTTGTCTGTCTGTCTACACATTGGTTTTGGTCCTTTCAAGACGCTCTGTGCACCTGTTAGGCCACACAAACGTCTACACACTTTTACAGTGTACCAGAGCGCCACGTCTAGTCATACATGCTAATTATAGCTCACCCAGGGTTTAGCTTTTCTGAACTAATTTAGCACGCTCTGGGAATACTGACAACAATGAAGTCTATTTTGCTCCTGTAGATTACCCTAACAAAAACTAAAAAATACAATTGATAGAGATACTGATTGTGTAATATACTTTACCATAATTTTAAAAAGAACACAGAAATTATATAGTCAAGTGTGAAGTAATGTAAAATATTTTCAAGCACTTTGTTGAAAGCACATGTTATCTGTAATTAACTGAAAATGTATTATTAAAAAATGGCGAGTGTACCTTCAATGAGCAAGCATGTGCTAACTACTTTAGAAAATTAATAAACATGGAGTAGCATAGCTTCTAACACATTGCTTGTACTTGCCTATTTCTGCCTATACTTTACTTCACCAGTTAGTTCAATGCTAAGCTAGTTGGCTACCCAGATAGCATAGGTACGTCTGCAAGATGTCTGTTAAAGATCTCTTGATCTGGAAAGCATCTGCTGTCTAAAAACATCTGGCAGACATCTTACAGATGTCAGTTTTACATACAAATTATAAACATCTTAAAAACATCTTATAGACATCTATTTGACACCTAAAAGGAGACGTCAAATAGACGTATTGCAGATGAGCAAACAACCTTAATAATACAGACATCAAACAGATGTATCCTAGATGTATGTGTGCTATCAGGGTAAGCGGTTAACTTGCCAACTGAACATCCTGCCAGCTATTTGACAGAATTATATCAACTTTAGCATGTTCCAAATTCAGCCCCCGTGCTGAATTCAGCATCCCAGCTTCAAAACAAACCTAACCAGCACATGCTGTTTTTTTCAACAGGGCAAGCTCTTAGTTTTAAATGGAAAGCAAAGAAAAACTTTTGACAGAAGTAATTTCTGCTATTATCACCAAAATACATTCAAACCCTGTTGGAAAGAACTAACTTAAACCAGCAAAGAACCAGCTTAAACCAGCTCAAACCAGCAGCCATGCTTCAAAACATACCTAACCAGCGAATGTAGTTTTCTTTTTAACACAGAAAATGCCTTATGTTTGGGTGAATTCTCTCTTTAAGTAAACCAAAAATTAATCATGGATTTACTGTAGTAAAATTAACCTTAATTTTTTGCCATATAGTGATTACCATTTGTATAACCACAGTTTTACTACAAATATGGTTTGTGCTGCAAAACTGGTTACCGTGGTTTAACTATAGTAACCATTGTTTTTTTGTTTTTACTTGTAGTAAAACCATGGTTAATTTTCGTAAGGGAAAGAAAAGGTTATAGACATTAGCATTACAAGGAACCAATAGTGTACCTTAAACAGGAAAATGTCAAATTAGCTAGTTAATAGCAGTAAGATCAGAGTAATCAACAATATAAGATAACAGCTACACATAATCAAGTGATTGTATTTGATTCTGTAGCTGCAAGGAGCCGTACTGAAACTTGAGCCGCATTGAAAACCACGCAGGTAAGAACAACAAAGGAAAATAAATTATGAAAAAGCTCTGAAGTCAGCAGAGAGGCGGCCATTCACTCGCTCCTCCCCGCTGAACTGCGCCCATGTCCGTTCTCATGGCCTGCCCCATTCACAGTATCAATACAAACACAACAATGAGATCAGTAGCTCAGCCGTGAGAGCCACGGCGGGACTGCAGGTCCCTGCATTGAAACGCCTTGCTGCCTGCCTGATTGCTTCTGTCTGACAGGACCCATATTCCCTTTCATCCAATCAACAGCTCTCATGTGAGCCAAGAGCTTTACGCATGGGCTTGATTTCCTGGTACATGGTGTAACAGAGAGTGAATGAAATATAACAAGGACCTGTTGCATACTAGACAACAAGGTGAAGAGGTCTGGTTACGCTGTGCTATTCTCAAATGGAGTTCAATTATAAGCTTATTTGAAGCTGTAAACATACAATGGTTTTTATAACCCACTTGCCTTTCATTTTCATTTCATTTTTTTAGTCTTTTTAAAAAGGTTTTGTCATGGTGGAGCAATAGTTTAATAAATGCAACTTCACTTACTTCAGTCGTCAACATATAGCTTTTCATTTTGTATATAGCAAAAAAAAAAACCTTGGTTTAGTAAAGACATTTTAAGGTAACTTTCTGACCTACTTTAAGGAGAAGTTCCTACATGAATTAAAATTCTGTCATTGTTTACTCACCCTCATGTTGTTTCAAATATGTACGACTTTCTTTTTTTCTGTAGAATATAAAAACATTTTTTTGCAAAATATCACAGTGCTCAGTCCCTACAATGATTGTCAAAAGGGCTCTTATGTTGTTTAGTAATAGAGAGAATAATAATAGGTTTATAATAACACGCTGGTGAGTAAATGATGAAAAAAAAGGCATCTTGGCTCAAGATTTCTAGGTGCCATAAGAACCAGCACAAGGATATGAAAGGACTGACGTGAGGACTTTGAAGAGGAACAGCAATCAAAGACAAGACAGAAAGGTAACAAGAGGGTAATGTAAGTGACCCTTTGTTCCTTACCACTCTAATGCATTAGGAACGAGAGAAGACAACCACTCCTTGAACACTTCAAACCTCAGCTGTCATTAGTGAAATTAAAGGTGCACATCCACACAACAGAGCTATCTCGAAAGATTAGAAAGAGAGCAGCACTCAAGATTAATCCTGGTCAATATAAGGTGAGAACAAGAAATCAAAGACCAAGAGGTGATTTTGTTAAAATCTTGCTGACAGAAAAAAAACTACTATTTGCACTTTGTACAAAACACACACAAATATATATAAATATAAAAACATGTATATATATATTTTTTTTTCAGTCACTGACCACAAGTTACAGTTATATAATGAAACACTTATGAATTAAAGCTCTTTAAAATGTACCTCCCGCCTATTTCAAGGGACCTTATGTAATTGGACTGTTGACTGAAAAGTCATGACATGGGCAGATGTGGACTAATTCTTCATTATTTCTACATCAATTAAGCAGATAAAAGGTCTGGGGTTGATTCTAAGTGTGCCATTTGCATTTGGAAGCTGTTGCTGTGAATCCACATAATACGGTCAAAGAAGCTCCCCATGCAGGTGAAACAGACCATTTTTACGCTTCAAACAAAAAAAAAGAAAGTCCATCAGAGAGATCGCAGGAACATCAAGAGTGGTCAAATCAATAGTTTGGTACATTCTGAGAAAATAAATTATGCACTGCTGAGCTCAGCATAATAAAAACGGCCTGGTATTACAGTAACTGCTTATGAAAAGCTCATATAAATTTTAATCAACAGTTAGTGCCATGCATTGATAAAGAGGGATAGAATTATGCTAAAGGCTAACTATTAAACTTTCCTTGGTAAGTTTAGCTTCAATTTCCTGTGGAAAAAAATAGAAAATGTCAAGACAATTGCAGTTTTTTTTTAAATCTATTTAGGAATAGCATGCAACCATTTAGACTCCTAATCATGTAATAATTACTCCTCATGTAAAATATTCGATAAGCGAGTATTTTACTGAGCAGGCTGAATGGAAATCGTAACGCGGCCAGCTAGCAAACCCAGTGAGCAAACAGTTTGTTGCCAGAGTGAGCAGATGAAGCTTATAGGTGTGTGAGTGTGTGTAGGACACACCGAATCTCTGTTGGAGTGTGAGACGTGATGCTAGTGAAGTGTGTGTGGGTAGAGGATGTGCTTTTAATTGCACTGTAATCTTGCTCCGGTGCATTCCAGCATCAACCCAGCTATGTTACCCGATAAGACTGATGGTGACCGGGTTCATTAAGGACAGGACATTACTTGTAAGTGTGGTTTATTTCTCACCATCCTGTAGTCAGCTGGTATTGCATTAGCCACTATGTTAATGTTAAAAGCCAAGACCAACACCACAACTGATAAATGTGCATAGTTTATGAAATGTATGCCTTTTAAATGAATGAATGTTATTCACAAAAAAATACTGTCATTCATCTTGCTGTGTTCATGAGAGATGTAGTGATCCATGATCATTCATTAATGAATGAATCAGTGAATGAATCAGTGAACCAATCTGAATGATTTGTTCATAAATTTGACTGATCCAGTTCACCTTACACAATTATACAATCACAGCTCATTCTTTAAAATGCATCCTGTCCATAGGTTTGATAACATATGAGAGTGAATAATCTTCATTTGGGTAAACTATCCCTTTAAGAATATTATACCAACCCCTGGTCTACATTTAGACAGGTTATCTTGGCCAAAGAGATGTTTGAGCCAATCAGCATGTAGGAAACCTTTTTGCTACTACTCCAGGACAAAAAAAATGGACCTCAGGCCAACTCACACCCACCACAATGAACACAGTTTCAGACCACTTTCTTTCACTAAGACTTGCCTGAAGTTACGAGTTTAGTAATGTTTGAATCATGCTCTTAATGTGACTATAACAGTGCTTTGAGTCAAAAAATACAAAGTGAAGTGTACCACTCAATTCTGCCTCAAATTCAAAACATCAGTAAACATTTATAGTTGGATTGGCTTTGTTTTAAATATGGGGTCCATCTGTGCCTTCAGTTTATATGGAAAGAGTGCTTTGATGGCGTAAAAAGGAATGACATTTCACAAAAAAGTCAAATAAAGATGAAAACAAGCAAGAAAAAAACAAGAGCAAAACTGAGTGAAATAGAATGAATGAAAATTAATGCAAATGATGATTCTATTGTCTAAAAGTCATGCCTGTCAATTCTACCACCTATTTTGAAAACATCTTCAAACTAAATGTCCTCTTTTTTTGTTGTTTAGATTGATATTCAAACCAGATCAAACAGGAGTGATTAAGATGCGGTCCAGATGCAAAGTCAAATCTCCCAAGTAAGCACCTGAGCTCAGTGTGCACTAAACCACGGCTCCAACCTCATTTTTTTAAATTACACTTTGCACTTATTTTAATTGTGCAACATGAAAAAAAAAGCAATTTTAAGATGACAAAATCTTTGTCTTTAGTGGTAGAGGCAAATTTTGTGAATGTAATCAACTATTTCTGTCCTTAGTAATATAATATCTCCATCAAAGGCTTTGATGGCATAGACTGGATTTGTGGATTTAACCATGATGGTATATCCAAGTAGTGACTAAAAACTTA
The DNA here is from genome assembly GCA_032359235.1 of Enteromius mattozi. Classification (NCBI taxonomy): domain Eukaryota; kingdom Metazoa; phylum Chordata; class Actinopteri; order Cypriniformes; family Cyprinidae; genus Enteromius; species Enteromius mattozi. The sequence continues at coordinate 9,670,186 of JAUMHE010000085.1, read as the reverse complement.
AAGGGGTCATATGATGCAATTTCTTTTTTCCTTTTCTTTAATGTGGTATGTAGCTGTTTGTGCATGTATAAGATCTGCAGCATTACAAAGCTCAAAGTCTCCCACAGAAAGATTTATTCTATCTAAAAGAGAAGGCTGATCCAGACCAGGCTAAAACGCCTCATTAAAACAGACCCCCACATGTATATGTCACGATGTGTTAATATTTGTACAATGCAGCCCAAATGGTCACGCAAAGAAAGAAGGTGTGGTTTCAATAACGCATTAGTGTTGATGCAGCCATGTCAGGAGACGCTGTGTGTTTCTGAGTGAATGCAAAAGAACTTTATTTGGCTTTCCAAAAGTAGATGCTGTTAGGAATCATTAGGATTACTTACAACAGAACAGCACAACCCAGATGCTCGGATTTGAGAAACAAATTTTATGAACGACAGTTTTGTTTATCTAGGAGCATACAAAGTGATGTGAAAAGACTATTTCTAAAAAAAAAAAAAACAATTCCAACTTTGCTCTGTCAATCTGTCACTTCTTAATACTAAATACTCAGTATGTGCTGGTATTAGTTTAAGTATTTGCTGACTGTTCAAATGTGGAGTTTTGCGCTCATGCGGTGCAAGCCATTGAAATGAATAGGTTTCATAGTCCAGCGCATTAAACATCCTGTGTGAAAGGTCATTGATGTTGTGTGTATGTGTGTTCACGTGAAGGTGAGGGAGAGCGAGAAACAGGGTCACATCACAGTGGAGTCAATCGCGGCTTGTGTATTGCAAATACAAACGAGCACTGTGTCTGCCTAGCAACTCTGTTCCTCTTTCAGGCTCGAACTGATGGTAAAACTACTAATGATATCATTAACTGTCTTTACATTTATTTTGAAAGCTGAACTCGCGATTATAGAAAGGGGCGTTACATTTCCGCTGCATGCTTGTGGTGTTCGGCCAATCACAGTGCACTGGGTCAGCTGGCCAATTAGAGCAGACTGTGCTTGTCGGAAGGAGGGTCTTTGTGGAAAACAACACGCTTGAGAGGGGCGGGGCATAGAGGAGTTACAACAATGTACAGTATTTGAAAAATAATGTGTTTTTTGAGCATGTCAACATATTCTGTTACACCAAATAATGGTCTTTAAAATAGCATCATATGACCCATTTAATTACTGATTAAACGTCTTGAATGTTATTGGAAGCTAATCGAGTCAAGTCATTTTCTGAGACGCTGTCAAGAAAATCCCAGTAAAAACATCTAAGCCAAAACATCCTGAGAAATGATCAACAGAGAGGCGCATCTTGTATACAGAGCCATTCTCTCAAAGAAGAAAGACCGCTCTACATCTGAGACTAATCATTACAGCCAGATTTCCACATGCTCTGAGGCTTCATGAGGAACATAAGGAGACTTTAATTTGGCTTAAACCAGCCTAGACAAAAATACATTTAATCTAGGGCCCACCAGCACTCACTGAGAGCCAAACCCACAAACAGGGGAATTATTCATTCTCATAATTAGTCATCAATAAGAGCATAAAGGTTTGGACTTTTAGAAAAGTTTGAGCTTTATGTCACACTTCTCAATTTCCATTAATATTTCTAAAATATTTTACCTGGAATATTATTTTCCAACCAATCAGAACAGACCTTAAATCCATTTTTGGCTCACAACACCTGTCAAGAAGCAGTGCTATAGAATTTTTCATAATACAAACCAAAGAGCTACAAATACTCTTTGAAGTCTGTATGAGAGTATCTTGTACAACGAGGGATAAAGCAGTTTAACATGATGAATCCTAGCCAATTAGCTGGAGCAATGGAAGTTCCAAGAAGTGCGAGAGCTCTCCGATGTGTCTCCTCCTCTCATTCAAATCCAGAGATTACCCACTCAACCTAGTACATTTTCAAAAAGTATTACTACAGGTTGAATGAAAAAGGGGGGAGGAATTTGTAATTGTTCTTTCACCTGCATCGTTCCACAGTGGTTTTCCCTCGGGACATATGGTGCAGGCGGGGTGAACTGGATTAACGAGAATCAGCCCTAATTAAGAGACTCTGAAGAACTCTTATTATTTCTTTCATGGCCTGGAGGACCCATGCGAGTAGTTATTTGGAGTGGTATCCTAATTGAAAAGGGCATGGATTCTCAGATGAGGGAAGACTCTGAGAGTATCTAGAGGACTGTCAACCACTGCAGTGTCCTTGAGTGACACTGAAAGATTTTCATTTAAACTCTCAACTCTAATAGGCGTCTATGGAGTCATCATCTGACTGATGGGAAACGTTTTCTTTTTTCACCCTGAAACATTTTAGTTGGATGTTCATCTCACATTTTTTAAATGTTACTACTTCTTTCAGAATTTTCTGGGATTATTAATGTTTCTATAATGTTTTCAAAATGCTAAAATGGATGTTTCTTTAGCTTTTGCATAACTAAGAAACAGCATAAGAGTAGCATAATGTCAAATGATGATTACTATGTATCACACAGGGTCAAATGATGATAATATATCTACAATTGCATTCCTTAGAGGATATCATAAGAGGAAAGTAACTCATCACTGTCAAATACGCTTGTAAATCTTATAAGAGCCTTGATTGTGAGATAAGCTTTTGCCCTGGTCTTTGTCTCATTTGAGTCCAATCTGAGGGAGATCAGCAAACCACCCACAGCTCATCCACCAGCTGTCTCCTCCTTACCCAGATGTGGATCTGTGTCAACTGCTTGTAGAAGAGGAGACCTTCAGTGTTTATGTGATCAGAAGAGTCTGTTTATATGACCAAAACTAGCCCGCTAGTATCAAAGTCAACATGTCCATTCAAGCATCAACAGTGTATAGATTGTCTTGTGATCAGTTCAGATTGCAATTAACCTTTGAAAGCCGACCCTTTCATCAGAGCCCACAGACTTGTGGGCAACACTCCGACATCCAGCATGGCTGTGCTTTGGCAACCTAAGTTCAAGTCTTGATGAAGTAAAAATCTTTTTAACCAGAATCTTACTGTATTTTAATAAAGTCCTTTAATGACAAGTCAGTTCACTGAATCACTTTAGATAGATAGATAGATAGACAGATAGATAGATAGATAGATCTTCCTAGGCACACTTCCTAATTCTCTGAAGTGCTTTCATCCTTGTCAGAAGATCCTGTGTAAGGTATAGAGTAACTCATGCCTCTAGGGACAGTATACAATACATCCTTTTGTAGTTCTATACATACTATCAATTATTAATCCTTGACCTGCTGCCATTCTATACAAACAGAATTGAAACTACTTCAAGAACACAAGTGATTTAAGTAGAAAACACAAGCTCCTTGATTGTCCTCTCTTTGGGTGCTCGCAGACTTTACACTCACATGGTGTCAGAGACCAAGCGACTATATCATAGTGTCCAAACTTTACTTTGATTTGTATTCAGCATCCTCTCCAAGGTCCATTGAATGAGAGCAGAGATCTAGACCACACACCTCTAGCCTGGAAAAGAACAGGAAGGGATCTCAAAGCATCTTAAGCTAGCACTCAACAGACCTGCTCTTGTTTTCTCCAATGGCAGACGGGAGCAGCTCTTTCAGTAGCATGACAGCAAACCCTAGTCTGCTGTCATTAATTAAGTGGCAAGTCAGGGATACTGACCCAACCGGCAGAGAGCCATTGGGGCCCCGACAGAGCCTGTCAATATACACGCACTGAGATGAAGATGCTAAGATTCCCAAGGGACACAAATGAGAGAGACAGACTTTCAATGGATTTAGAGATAAAGGAAAATCTGAAGAGATGAAATGTTTTATGAAAGACTGGAAATTGGAATGTTTTAAGTGGTTTTTGTCTTGTCTTATGATGTTAAGGTGTTCTAGAGGGAACTGTTTGTCACAAATGACAAAAAAATTTAAATAAATGTAATCTGACAATTAAAATTTTTGACACAGATTTTAAAAAAATATAACTACATATGGACAGGGTTTGGATCTGTTTCTAAAAATACTTTTGTTTGTTTGTTTTTCAACTATAAAAATCTAAATAGATCTGAATGTAATGGATCGGATTCATATCAAATTTTTACTATAGACAAAAACATTTGAAACATCCTTCAAAACATCTTCATTTGCATTCTACATACGAAAGCAAGAGGTTGAGTAAAGTAACTGTTTTTTGGCATAAACTATCCCTTTCATAACTCTATAAATACACCCAGCAGTGCTCTCAAAGGTGTTTGCAAAAAAAAAAAAAAAAACGCAAAGAGGAAAGCCCCTGACACTCTCAGTTCAACTTCACCACTCTCTCCCACACAGACACACAAAAGTACCCCAACTCGCTCATCCATCCTTTGTGACATGGGAGCACCACCACTGGGACAAATCAGGGGCCCTCCTGAATGTCACACTCACATGCCACATACAATAAGACCCCCCTTTCTAGTCCAGACACCCTACGTTGTTGCATATCCACGAGCACCGGCCGCCTCTTGCCAGCCAGGCACAAACAAATCGAGCAGCTGACAGCATAATTCACTAAGCGGGACTGGCCCAAGGCCATGGGCAGGATGGTGCAGAGATTTGGCTCACCACTGAAGCCCCCCTCGCCACCATTCCATCCACCGCCCGGTCCATTCAGGCTCAGCCCCTCCACTGTCTTGGGAAGGAGAGAAAAGACAGGACTCGGAGGCTCAGAGCATCCCCTCCGCATGCCTGAGTGAATGTGCTTGAGCTTAATACTGAATAATCTGTTCATCAAATGCCCCCGCTGCCGTCCAGGGGAAATCTGCTCCCGTTTTCACAAGCAGATTCAGACAGGGGGTCTGGATGCCAAGCTACCCCAAGTGCCCCCACCAAAGGGCAAAAAAGAAAGAAAAACACAGACAAAAAAAGTGCTGGTCACCAACAGATGCTTTAACACTCAAACACAAAGATTACATCGGTTAAAGAAATATCCATAACAATAGCACGACTGCAGGTGAAAGCATGTTTTATACAGTTCTATCAAGAAGTTAACAGTAAATGATTTACATTTCAGAAAAAAATATGACAGTTTTTGCTCCAATAATGAAAACAGTCAAAGATGAAGCTGATGAATGAATCATTGTTTTGAACAAATTGGTAAGTGATTCAATAAATCACATTTAAAAAGAAAGTCACTTGTTATATTCTGGAATAAATCAGTGCTCTTGAACAAAGAGGTTGACTGAATAATTGAATTCAATAAGTCTCATTCATAAAAATATTAGCTGAATTACATTCCAAATCCTGACTGTTATTAGTCTCATTTCCTGAATGAATTAGTGTTTTGAATGAACGGGTAACTGATTCAAAGACTCCTAAATAAGCCGGTGATCTTGAATGAATTGTTTGACTGAATAATTCAATGATTTAATCTTAACGGTCTGGGGTCGGCTCTCCCGCCGGCGGGAGCACGTGGGTTTTTTTCAGATGTCAGCAAAAAGACATGAAAC